>JAHRHZ010000145.1:23929101-23965532 GCA_024137785.1 Ginglymostoma cirratum | reverse complement strand
CGAAACGTCAAGTTTTCCTGCTCCTATGATGCTGCTTGACCTGCTGTGTTCATCCAGCCCCATGCTTGTTATCTCGGATTCTCCAGCATCTGCAGTACCTTTTATCTCTGTATACTACCATATTCTATTTGTTCCGAGAAGAGTCTCTGATACCAATGTGAATTATCCTAAACATTACAATTCTCACTCTTTTTGCCTTGTATTGTAATAGTTTTGTAGCATGGTGCAAAAAAAGTACAAATAAACTGATTAATATTAATTTGAAAAAGCACTCATTTACTCCGAGCATCGTAGTGTAGTTTGCTAGTCAAGACTTTAGGGAGTTTGATCTATGCCTTAAGCCAGCTTGTAACTTGTTCCAAGGCAAAAGTAAACTCTGAACAGGCCACATAGTTTCTGTGCAGTCGGGAGAAGCACTCCTGATTTTCCTGGATCGACATAAACGGAAGTATTGTTATGATTCCAGCTGATGTTACTACTGAACAGTCAAATGCCCAAATGAAATCAAACTTGATAGATCACGTTTTGTTGTTACGCAAAAACACAAAAGGCTGCAGATTTGACTCTAACAATTTGCAGAAGTTTATTACACAAAAGGAAGTTTGAAAGTTTCAAAATACGGCAAAACAAAATGCCATCTATTTCTCAACAGCATCACCTTACGGTTTCTCAAAAATCCAGAAAGAGTCCTTCCTATCAAATCTATAGGTTTGATTTTAGTGCATCTTCTCAGTTTTGCCTGTGAGGCCTTTTGCCTTGACCATTCACACAATTGAAAGTTCAGACATCCTCAGTCTTTTGGTAATCTGCAGAGTTCTAACCAAATGAGTAACTTGCTTCTGACTCCCCAAAACTTTATCACAAAAAAAAGGTACAAGTAAGTGTATGTTGAAATTCATTTGCCTAGATAAGTGCTCCTCCAATAACACTCAAGAAGCTCAGCACCATCTACTTAACTAGCACCCTTTACGCCACCTTCAATATTCACATTCCCCATTGTAATGCTCAGTAGTGACACAGTGTACTGTGCACAAGTTCACTGCAGTAACTCATCAAGGGTTCTTCAATAGCACCTTTCAAACCTGTAACCTCTACCGCCTAAAAGAACAAGAGCAGCAGACACATGGGGACAGCATTACCTGCAGGTTACCTTCCAAACTACACACTATCATAATTTGGAGGGAGATAACACAGTGTGGAGCTGGAGGAGCACGGCAGGCCAGGAAGCATCAGAAGAGCAGGAAAGTTGAAGTTTTGGGTTGGGACCCTTCTTCAGGAAGCTTCTTCATTTTCTGAAGAAGGGTCCCGACGCAAAACGTCAACTATCCTGCTCCTCTGGTGCTGCCTGGCCTGCTGTGCTCCTTCACCTCCACACTGTGTTATCTCTGACTCCAGCATCGGCAGTTCTTACTATTTCATAATTTGGAAGGACATCGCCATGCCTTCACTGTTCTGGATCAAAGTCCTGGAATTCCCTTCCTAACAGCAGACTGTATCTGCACCAACCGATTTACACTGGTTCAAGCAGATCACCCACACTACCTTCTCAAGGGCAATTCGGGATGACCTTTGCCAGCATAATCCATATACCATTAAATTATTTTTAAAAAATCTTGTTGCAGTTAAACTTGACAGTGGGATGCACAGGATCCAGGTGTTGTGGTGGTCCACATGGGCAAATAATAGCATAAGTAGAAGTATGAATTAAATTCTATTGCTCTGCTGAGCGTATGAGGACATACAATCCAAATTAAAATGCAGAACCTCGGAGGTGATAATCTAATGTAGATTGCTATCTAAACTGCATGTCTACTGGCAAGAAGTCAAACAGTTTAAATAATTAAGCACAGTTCAGAGTGAGGTGCAGGAAGTAGTTTGATTCGAACCAAAACTCACATAAAGAAATGCTATTTTGTTAGGATGGGCTCTACCAAAATGGGGGTGTGACTAGTATTCTGGTGAATGCAATACGGACCAGGAGAAAGGTTTTAAACTAACAGCAAATTGAGTATTCTGGCAACAGGAGAAATCTTCTTCATTCTTGTGGGATGTGGGTGTCATTAGCTGGCCAGCATTTATAGTCCATTGCTAGTTGCTCTTCAGAAGATGATAATGAGCTGCATTTTTAAAGCACGACAGTCCATGAGTTAGAAATCCAATGAGGAAAAAAAATTGAGGCAACAATTGTGAAGTAAGTAGTCAGACACAGTGGTACAGGGAAGGATGGAAAATCTAACGGTAATGATGTAGCAAGTAAAGACCATGCAGTGAATAGCGGTAAAAAAAAAAGACTTTGAATGTGCAAAGCATCTGCAAAACATGGATGTATTGTTGGCACAAATAGAGTTAAATGCTTTTTGATTTAATTGCCATTACAGAGATGTAGTAACAACACAACCATGTTTGGGAAATAAGTATTCTCGGGTGCAGAAAAGGTGGAAAGGTATCACTGATGGTCCAGGATGAATTAAGGATATCACTGAGAAATAATCTTGGCTCTGAAGATCAGGAAGTCTGTGGAGATTAGGATTAGAAAACACTGGCGAGAGTAGTTAATAGGTCCACTAAATGGTAATCATGTTTGGACCATTAAGCAAGCAAGTATTGGAGTTTTTAACAAAGGAAATGAAGTAATTCTGAGTAACCGTAACATTCAGAAAGACTGGACCAATCAAATCGACAATACAGGTCTGGAAGTTTGGACTAGGATTTTGTGACAATTTCCTAGAGATACACATTATGAAACCAACTCATGATTAAGTACTCACACCTAGCAGTGTGTAGCGCTGCAGTTTAATCAGCAATCTCAAACTGAGAGATCTTTGGGAAATAGTGATCATAATACAATTCAATTTCACAGAATCCCTGCAGCGTGGAAACAGGCCATTTGGCCCAACAAGTCCACACTGCCCCTCCGAATAGCATCCCACCCAAACCCATTCCCTATAACCCGGCATTTCCCATGTCTAATCACCCAACTTACACGCCCCTAGCCACTACGGGCAATTTAGCACGATCAATCCACCTAGCCCGCACATCTTTGGACTGTGGGAGGAAATCAGAGCACCCGGGAGAAAACCCATGCAGACACAGGGAGAATGTGCAAACTCCACACAGACAGTTGCTGGAGAGAGGAATTGAACCTGGGTCCCTAGCTCTGTGAGGCAGCAGTGCTAAACACTGAGCCACCATACCATTTGAAACTGTTATGCACCAATCACAAGGAGTCTTAAACTGAAACAGAGCCAATTTCAGAGGTGTGGAGAGATCTGATTAAGGTTGATTAGGTGAAGAGATCATTATAGCACAAAACTTTTGATCTGTGGTGCATCCATTGGTGAGGATCACTACTTGCATGCTGTTGTGCAGCAGGCAGAGGACGGTTGTGAATATTTGCATCCAACCGAACTTGGAGGATGCTCCACAGTCCTTCCTGGCAAAGGTGAACGCCTTCATGAGGTCAAAGGAGGTCATGGATAAAGGGGCTTCTGGGGCTTTCTGAATTTTACCTGGATTTGTCATGCCTTGAAAATCACGTCCACTTCCTCCTATTGGCTTGCATCACCACAGCTCTTTAGCCACAGCAGCAGAATTTTTACAATGACCTCCCTGTAGTGAACTGCAGGGAAAGCTGTGTTGTTACCACAATTGGTCGGGTCTCTTTTCTGGATGGCAGTCACAACTAGAGTATTTTGGAAATCCCCTGCTATGCTTTCAGTGCTTCAGAGGAAGGATGAGATTGTCTATGAGTTAACAGTACTTCTCTGCCATACTTCAGTGGATACCCTCTCTGTACTAGTGACCTTATTGGATTCACAGCTGTTTCAATGTCTTGTGAGACTGGGGTTGTGGTGAGCTGACAGTGAGTAGCATGCAGTAGGATGTGGTCCATGGCATGTACATTGAAGACTGGGTCACAATTAAGGAGACCCTCAAATTCCTGCTAGAGACAAATGCTCACTTTTCTGATTAGTGCTCTCATTTTTATTTCTCAGTGGGGTATGTTCTTGGATTTTGGGCCGTAGATGAACTTGTCTGTGCTGACATCATAGCTTTCAGGTAGTTGCCAGATTTCTTGCGCTCTTTCCATCCATGATATAGTATATAGATTATAGGCTTCATTAATCTGTAGTCTTTCACTCAAAGTTTGGTGGTGCTTCCAGTTCAAGAATGCCTTGCACTTACAATTCATTAAGTCCTAGAATTCCTGATAGGTTTGATGGGAACTATCTTCATGCTTCCTAATAGAGAAGCCAAAAGTAAACCTGCACTTCATCTTCATGATGAATTTAAGGACATTCTGCAGTTCCTAGTTATTGAGTGCCATCAGATTGATCATAAATGCATAAGCTGTGCTCCAGCAACTTTCTCAGAGTCCTCAAGACCATCACCACTAAAATTTCCTATGCTAGTGTTCCTGCCATAGTTGGACCCATTTGATGGCGGTTTTAGACTGGATTAGATGATGAATGACCCCAGCAGTCGTCAGCTCCTCTCATGGCATACAAGAGGCAAACATCCTTGTGATCCCTCCATCAGACAATGACATATTCAAGCAATGAGTTTTGCAGCACACGAGTAGACCCTTCAGTTCAACTTGTCCATGCCAAACAGATATCCTAAATTAATCTAGTCCCATTTGCCGGCATTTGGCCCATATCCCTCTAAACCTTTCTTATTCATATATCCATTCAGATGCCTTTTAAATGTTGTAATTGCACCAGCCTCCATCACTCCCTCTGGCAGCTCATTTCATATATGCACCACCCTCTGCATAAAATGTTATTTTTTTAAAGTCCTTTTTGTATCTTTCTCCTCTCACCTTAAACCTGTACCTTCTAGTTTTGGACTCCCCTATCCGGGGAAAGGGACTTTAGCTATTCACCCTATCCATGCCCCTCAAGATTTTATAAACCTCTATAAAGGTCACCTCTCAGCCTCCGACACTCCAGGGGAAAACAGCAAGTCTCTCCCTATAGCCCAGACCCTCTAACCCTGGCAACATCCTTGTAAATCTTTTCTGCATCCTTTCAGGTATAACTATAGCAGGGAGACCAGAATCGAACGCTGTATAGTGCAAGTGGCCTAACCAGTGTCCTGTACAGTCACAACATGACATCCAAACTACCGTACATAGTGCACTGACCAATAAAGACTAGCATACCAAATGCCTTCTTCACTACCTTGTCTACTGTGACTCCACCTTCAAGGAACTATGAACTTGCACTCCAGGGTCTCTGTTCAGCAACACTCCCCAGGAGCCTACCATTAACTAAGTCTAAGTCTTGCCCTGATTTACCTTACCAAAATGAAACACCTCACAACATTTATCCAAATTAAACTCCATCTGCCACTCCTCAGTCCATTGGATCAAACTTCTGCTGTACTCAGATAACCTTCTTCACCGTCCACTACACCACCAATTTTGGTGTCATCTGCAAACTTACTAATGATTTCTCCTATATTCACATCCAAATCATTTACATAAATGACAAAAAGCAGTACCCAGCACCAATCCTTGCAGCACACTGCTGGTCACAGGCCTCCAGTCTGAAAAGCAACCCTCCACCACCACCTTGTCTCATACCTTCAAACCAATTTTCTAACCAAGTGGCTAGCTCTCCATCAATTCCATGTGTTTTTACCTTCCTAACCAGTCTATGATGCAGAACCTTTTGAATGCTGTGCTAAAGTCCATATATATGATATCCACCATTCTGCCTTCAATCTTCTTTGTCACTTCTTCAAAAAGCTCAACCAAGTTAACGAGACACGATTTCGCATGCGCAAAGCTTTGTTGACTATCTCTAGTCTGTCCTTGCTTTTCCAAATACATGTAAATCCTGTCCCCCAGAATCCCCTCCAACCAGTTACCCACCACTGACGTCAGGCTCACTGGTCAATAGTTCCCCAGCTTTTCCTACCAACCTTTAAATAATGGCTCCACATCAACCACCTTCCAGTCTTGCGGCACATCACCCTTGGCTACAAATATCTCAACAAGGAGACCAGCAATCACTTCCCTAGATTCCCTCAGAAGTTTAGGATACACCTGAATGGGTCCTGAATATTTCATGTCAGTATTTACTGTGGAGAAGGATATGGAAGCTAGAGAACTTGAAATAAATAATGATATCTTAAAGTGTTCATATTTTAGGAGGTGGCAGTGTTGGACATCTTAAAATGCATAACTGAGTGGTTTCTTAGGTTCACTGACAGGACAGTTAGGAATCCTTACTGTGGGTCTGCAATCACACATAGGCCAGACCAAATAAGGATGGCAGATTTCCTCTCCTAAAAAAGGGACATTAGTGGACAAGATAGGTTTTTACAACAATTGACGACTGTTTCATGTTCCCCATTATTTTTACTAGCATCCAATTCCAAATGTTTTGAACCCTGATCCTACAGCAGTAGCTTGGGCCTCTAGATTTCTAGTCCAAAAGACATTACTATTACATCAGCATCTCCCTTCATCCTTGATAATGCACCTGGTCATCCATCCTTTTCTTGCTGAAAGTCACATGTCAAAATTTTGTTTTTACGCCAATAACAATCTCACTCATCCAATCGCTAAATCAAAGGCTTACCTTAAATTCCAAAAAGTGTACTAAACCCATAGAAGTTTCAGCCACACTCTAAACATCACAAGACGAATTAAGGGCTCATGGGACGAGCTTAGAGAATCAGGCATAAATTATTGCCATTAAAAACCATGAAAGATCTTACAGGGTTCCCCAAATTTGATGCTGAAGCAGACAGATTGTTGAGTTAGTAGAGGCTGAGGAAAGAGATTTGAAGAATTCACCATTAGATGAAATTGTTTCAGTCTTATCATGTGGAATTCTTGACAGAAGAATTGCTGGAACCGATAAAATAAAGTGAATGTAAAGAGGAGGAGGAGAGCCTAAGGTAGCTCAATTTGTTCTCAGACAATGGCAGACCACATGAGATCAGTTAAAGAATTGAAAATACAGACAGACTATGACAAAAGCATGTAACAAAAAGTGGTCTTTGGCATAGTGGTTGATAGTTATTGTTTCTTGTTAAGAACTCGGCCAAATTCAAAAGGGAAAAGGTGGAACAGTAAAAACATCACTTTTACCTACTGCCGTATCATCATTTATACCACCCACTTCACCCACTCACTCCAATTTCAAATAAAACTCCAACTTCAACTCCAAGCCTGAAAGGATTCAGCTGGGGAGTCCTATAACAGAAGTATTTTGACAAATTTTATATTACTTATGTTATTACTTTATACTTTGCCTTGGAGGACAACTTCATATTAAACGTTATTTTTACAGTTTATCTTTTACTGAACATATCGACTTCTGGATGGTTTGAACCAATCCACTCGACTCCCATTGTAAAACATGTTTCCTGATTATGAGGTTTTCCAAGAACTGAAACCCGGTAAACAGCAACACTTTACTATATGGTTTTAACACAACCAATATTTACTGAAAATGACAAATGAGTTACGAGTGAAAAATTGAAGGATGCTACTTTTCAATATTAGTGCATCACCTAATTATGCACAACCAGCAATTGCATATATTTTCTTCACTACAAAACAAATCATGAACTGTGTTAATGTATCTGCACAATCTGCTAGTAGACAGAAGTAACAACCCTGAAATTTTTGATCCAAATTGGAGCACCCAAGAAAAGAAAGTCTCCAACAAAATTAATCCTACACATCTGAAAAATTAACCTACTCAGTTTTCCTCAACAACATTCTAATGGCTCTCAAAAGTTGGATTATTTCGAGTTGAAGTTTTATTGTAGAAACCAGATTTTAAAAAAAAAAAACATAAGAATGATTCACCTTAAGATATTACAAGTGACAGTAATGCCCCTCCCTCCAATAGTGTTTAGGGAATTACACCTAGTACTCAATCATTTTTACTAAGGTAGACTTCATTGGAGTGGTGGTGGTAAATTGCTAAAATTGGCTTTAATATTCCAACTAATGAATGAAGACAAATCGAACAGGATTCTCAATAATGGTTGAAAGTATAATTTAGCTTGACTGTGCTGACCGCCATTATCTTTTCGAGTAGCTTTTTATTTTTGGTATATCTGAATTAGTGACAATCAACTCAATGATCAGAAATTTCACATAGGCTTGAAGGACTGAATGCCTACTCCTAGTGTGCAAATTCAGGAGTACAAGAAAAGGCAGCAATTAATTATGCACATCTAGAATCACTGAGGTTGTGACAAGAAGGTAAAAATGCATAAATTCTGTACTGATAACTTCTTAAAAAGTTTATTCCCACATGCTCAACAAAAAATCTCTACAATATTTATTCCAATTAAAAAAAACAGGAGTCATCAATACAGAGACATATTTATTAAAACACCAAGTTTACCTACACTAAATTCTTCAAATGAAAGAAAAGGTACAAGCCTGCTAGTTGTGGAATAAGATCATAAGTGAACCTGACCACATAATTAACGAGCAACGAGTTCATCATGTTGGCTGGATTCACAAATTGTCAAATTTTAACATGCCAGAATGGGATCATAACATTAATCCTGAAGTTCGTAATGTATTTATGCAACTAGATGTAACCAAAGGATTCATAAATATTACACAATAGAGAATATAAAGTATTTACATTAGCTGGAAAGACTTAATGATAGTGGAACAAAACTTCATGAATTTATCTCCATAAACCTGGTGGAATTAGCCAATGCAAATGTCACTGTTAAGAAGCTGAGAAATCCAGAGAAGATAATCCTAAAATACCTGGTCCAAAATATAACAAACATGTTTTAGCTTTCTTGGAGCTTTTCAACTATTGGTAACCATGCATATTTTAACTTACTTCTTAGCTCCATGGGCCAGGAACCACAGTTCAAGTCTCCTTAATGTTCAAGAGGAGTTTTCACCAAAGACCTATCATATAAATGGGGGACAAAATATTCCAGTGGAATAAACAGCTATTTTAAAGCTTGCAAGGACACAGATTTCAAAGATCACTTAGTTCACTTGGGATTTTCAGCCTGTCAATTTGATTGCAGATAATTTGTTGAGGAGTAGGAATCTCAGTTTGCTTTGATTAGGGCAGTTCTTGCACAACTAATTGTCTTACATATCTTGTCACAAGTTAGTTCTGAAGATCTTTGTCACAAACTGTAGAAAAAGTTGTGCAAAGTGAACCACTGTTTTAGCAAAAGTAGAAAAGATGCACTTGGTCATGCAAAGGAAGTAGGGGAATTAAACCGACATACAAAAATTAAATGAAGACAACATGATCCTTATTTGAAAACCAATCAATTTAAAACTTACTAAAAAAAACCCCAAAATAACTTCAGAAATATAAACTGGAATTAGACTTTTCGTTTATTTTTTGTTAGAAACAACCCATTAACACAAGGAATGAAACCTAAATCTCAATAAAGACAAATTTAAATGAATTGTAAATTGAGTATTCATCATCCTGTTGGTCACTATAAGATTTAGTTATTCAACATCAAGAACAAGTAATGATACAGGGTTTATGGTCTACAAGTCCTATTTAAAATAAAGTTGTGCTACTAGCCCTATTCACTTACTACTTTACAATCTGCTCCAACAAGAGGATAATGTTTGTATTTCAAACTCTCATCACGTCACATCCGAAGCACAGCATAAGATTGGGCAATATCAATGCAGGAAAATAGCAGACAACAAAGACAATGCACAGATTATTAAGTCCATTTTATAAGATGTAATCAAGTTCATAGCGGACATGTGTATTCTTTTCATCATTGAAGATCCTTGGATAATGTGCAATTAAGGCATCCTGCGAACCAATGTAGATGGAGTTGTAGATTTTCCAGTATACATCACGTACTTTCCTAGCTGGATGGAACAAGCCCTATCAACAGAGGAAAACATACAATTTTATAACTATACTATTGGACTAAAAGGGACATCAGTCCTGTGAAAGCATGTTAAATATAAACTTTTATTACAGTCAATATAATTATGAGTCTAAGATTACTATATTTTGGGACAAAAGCTTTAAATTTTGCATAACTGAAGTGGGTCACATAACCTGTTCCGAAGTCTACCTGACATTAAGTGTGGGTGGCTTGATTGTTAGAGGTCAAAGGAAGGTTTAGATTGTACCATCCTTCTCATTTAAACAACAGAATTTAAGCTTGGAACGAATGGCAAAAGTATCCTGGCTTACCAAGAGTCTCCCAAAATCCCAGAAAGGCGTTGCTGATACCAGGTGACTAGTAAACTGCTCGTTTACTTACAAGATGAAAGGAAATTGGTATCAATAATAGCTGGCTAGCATTTCTACATGAATGCAAGGTTATGTATTCCATGTTGCCTGGAAAGAGAAAGCCATGTCTGAGATCAGGTTGCAGGCTTCCCCACAAATCAATATCAGAGACAGCAATATTTCTGCGTGGTCAGCAAAAGACAACTGCTTAGCTTTATGAGCCTTCAAAGTTGGATGCTGAAGATAGTCACCAGTTGAAGAAACATATCCTACAGCCTTCTATAGCTTCCACGAGATTTATTTTGACAGGAGTGGTGGGAAGAAGAATCATCTTTATTTTACTTCTGGCAGTGGTTTGAAGAAACTTTCTGGAAACTGGGAAAAGCACATGGAGATGGTCACTCACAGTCACTACTCAGTAAAGCTGGTTTACAGGGATCTATTGGGAGCATTGTATCCAGGATCAATTGTTAACCTTAGCATTGTGACTACTAGGAAGCTAGGTTCTTTTCCAGAAAGTGAGGAAAAATTCTGGCACCTTGGCCACTAAAGTGCACCTTTTCTTAATCACTCTAGGGACAACCGTACAGTCTTTCAACAAGAGAAGATGCAGGTTACTACATCAAGATAATGAGAAAATCGTAGTCTACCAGTGTTTGTATGCAGAAAAAAATTAATTCAAGAACAAAATTAAAAGCATTGTTGAACTTACCTGTAAACAATACTGTAACATTCTACAAGGACCTAATGCAACCCTTAGACCCTCCAATGCTCCCATGACTGCCTGGATAACATGTGGTGATGTCTCAAAAACATTGGGCCATACATAATTTAACAAGTGATTCAGTGCATCTTCACAGCCAAATCCATACACTCCCAGAGACATATGCTGCACAACTGCACTCGCTGTCTGTCTGTGAACCAGGTCTCTACAACAGGAAAAACAAATATTAATTCATAATTGCAAGGAACACATGTGCTTTATGTTTCCTGGTTACGTGTGTTGCAATAAAACCATTTAAAGTTCATGCTTCACAATCTGACATACTGTACAAACACCTTCCACTGAAATGTTAATTTATGTTTGTAAGAAACCTCTGCTTCCCACAAACTTCATGGGGAGTGGAAGGAAAGAGAATTAAAATTATTCAATTAGTCAATCGCATTAATTAAAAAGATCTCCTGTAAATTGTCTTCATTATTTGAAGGCAGTAATGCTAATTTAGTATTAGAGATTTGGGCAGGGATGTCTGCTGAGGGACAGAAACCAATGGAAGTCAATAAATCTGGCTAATCTATGAACACGCTAGAGCGCAGGTAGTGAAACTCTGCATCAGCTGGACTTTAGCAAGTTAGAACTTTGAGCCTGCCAAGGTTCAGCTACAGCAGAGCCAAGATTTGTGATGTTTCAGAGGTATAATAACATTCTTTTTAATGGACTCCAGATGGGGCTCAGGGTTGTGCAGGATGCTGATTGGGTGTGTAAAATTAAACACAAGTTTGAAAAAGGATGAATTGATAACTAAGGCAAGGAATTTCTGGCAAAGGCCAAAAAGTACGTCAACAACTTGCGTGAAGTCAGGCAGCAGTGGTTCATCCACAATGTTACGTCAGGAAGTCAGTTTGACAAGTAGAGTAACTGTCATATCATCAAAAGGTGGTAGAGGTAAAATGTGTAGAGGTAGAAGTGCCTCTTTAAAAATTCTCCCCTTGTTGGTTGACGTCGCTAAGCAGCAACATATGGATCAAGAACAGAAGTGGAACATGATGGCAGTCTGAAACACAATCAACGCAGCATTGTAGGATTGACAAAAAACAAATGAGTTAAGCTGGAGAATGTAAAATTGAGATTGCATTGCCAAAGGAGATGTTACCTACTTTTAGAAAGGAATTCTTAGAATGTGAGCACTGCTGGCAAGATTAACATTTATTGCCCATCCTAAGTCAAAGCAAGAAACATGAATGTTCTTTAAGCAGTTTTCAATTCTGGTTCCTTAACAGTGCCTGATGTAGAATTGGTTATCTCAGCACAGAAAGGCAACTTTTTCCACAGAAATTTTCCAGCAAAGCCTTAATTTACTGGGCCCACACCCAGCATTCGCGCCAAGCCACTTGGGAGGTTGAAAGCATACTGACCAGTGTGCCAACGCATTGACTTTTGGTTCTAACAGCCACACAAGGACTTGAGGTCCAGGCAGCAGAAAGAAAATTACAGAACACTGGGAGCCCCATTCCTCTCCCATTTTAGTACCCATCTCAGCTTTAAAGAAATGAGCAGTTGAGCTAATTATCACACTTGCGAATGAAGATACAACAGTAATCCTTCCTATATTGCCTCTCCTTTAGGAGCTACTGTTGTAGTTCAGATCAGAACTCTGTGGGAGACTGCAATGGGGAGAATTAGTAAACAATCCTTTGTGCAGCACTGTACCTAGTCTCAGTAGGCTTGCATATATTTTTAACTTTTAAGATGACAGTACAGTATAATGATCCAAACTCTACTGTAACCATCACTGATTAGCCTAATACACTCTATACATCATGGCTAAGAAGGGACATTTGCCTAAAATATCAGGAGAATGCTACCTTCTTTGAAATGATATTCTAGGATTATAATTCACCTCAGGAGGAAGACAGGAAGGAGGAAAATTCCTTCAAAATATTATCCCAAAATGCTAGTTTAGCAGGAGTCTGTTATCATGCTCATTAATATGGCATGAATACATTTCTAACATGGGGCGGGGTTTGGTTTCCTCGCCCCCAAATCAAAACAGAGATCTTCCAATCTAGGCTGCAGAGGAAATGTCGGATCGAGATGTTAATTCCTTTTGCTCGTTTACCATCTTATACAGGAGCCCTTCAACCATCTGAGAGCGCAAACGGAGTACAGAGAACATAGAACAAAGAACAAATAACAGTACAGGCCCTTCGGCCCATGATGTTGCGCCAAACTTTTACCCTAAACCTAAGGTCTAGCTAACCTCTACCCCTACCTTATACTATAATCCATATGCCTATCTAATAGCCACTTAAATGCCCCCACCACTCTGAGTAAAGAACCTACCTGACGTCTCCCCTATATTTACCTCCACTCACTTTAAAACTATGCCACCTTGTAATAGCTACCTCCACCCTAGGAAAAAGTCTCTGGCTGTCCACTCTATCTATACTTCTGATCATTTTGTACACCTCTTTCAAGTCACCTCTCATCCTTCGTCGTTCTAAAGAGAAAAGCCCTAGCTCTCTCAATCTTTCCTTGTAAGACCTTCCCTCCATTCCAAGCAACATCCTGGTAAATCTCCTCTGCACCTTTTCCAACGCTTCCACATCTTTCCTGTAATGAGGTGACCAGAACTGGGCACAATACTCCAGACATGGCTGAACCAGGGTTTTGTACAGCTGGAGCGTAACTTCACAGCTCTTGAACTTGATCCCTCTATTAATGAACGCTAACACACCAAACGCCTTCTTAACAACTCTATCCACCTGGGTGGCAGCTTTCAGGGAACTGTGGACATGAACCCCAAGATCCCTCTGCTCCTCCACACTGCCAAGAATCTTTCCGTTAACCCTATATTCTGCTTTCAAGTTTGTCCTTCCAAAATGAATTACCTCACACTTCTCAGGGTTAAACTCCATCTGCCACTTCTCAGGACAACTCTGCATCCTATCAATGTCCCTTTGTAACCTAGAACAGCTCTCCGCACTATCCACAACTCGATCCACCTTTGTACTGTCCGCGAACTTAGTAATCCACTGTTCCACTCCTTCATCCAAATCATTTACAAAAATCACTAATAGAAGAGGTCCCAGAACTGATCCTTGTGGTACACCACTCGTAACTGAGCACCATGTTGAATATTTTCCGTCCACTACCACCCTTTGTCTTCTTAGGGTCGGCCAATTCTGAATCCAATCTGCCACATTTCCCCCTATCCCATGCCTCCTTACCTTCTGCATGACTCTACTATGGGGAACTTTATCAAACACCTTACTTAAATCCATGTATACCACACCCACTGCTCCATCTTCATCCATGTGTTTGGTCACCTCTTCAAAGAATTCAATAAGGTTTGTGAGGCATGATCTATCGCTCACAAATCCATGCTGACTACCACGAATCAAACTGTGCCTATCCAAGTGATCATAAATCCTATCTCTCAGAACCCTTGCCAATAATTTGCCCACCACTGAAGTAAGACTAACTGGGCTGTAATTTCTGGGGTTATCCCGATTTCCTTTTTTGAACAAGGGAATGACGTTTGCCTCTCTCCAATCTTCCGGCACTACATTCATGGTCAGTGAGGACGAAAAGATCATCGCCAAAGGCCCTGTGATCTCTTCCCTCGCTTCCCATAGATTCCTTGGACAAATCCCATCAGGCCCGGGGGACTTATCTATCTTCAAATTCCTCAAAATTCCTAGTACATCTTCCTTACTAACATCCACCTCCTCTAGCCTACTAGCCTGTTTCACACTGTCCTCCCCTACAACTAGGTCCCTATCAGTTGTGAATGCCAAAGAAAACTATTCATTAAGGACCTCTCCTATCTCTTTAGGCTCCGTGCACAAATTCCCTTAACAATGCTTGTTCGGTCCTACCCTTTCTCTAGTCATTCTCTTATTCCTCACGCACGTGTAAAAAGCCTTGGGGTTTTCCTTGATCCTATCTGCCAAGATTTTCTCATGCCTCCTTATAGCTCTCCTAAGCCCTTTCTTCAGCTCTTTCCTGGCTAACTTGTATCCCTCTAGAGCCTTTTCCGATCCTTGTTTCCTAAACCTTATATAAGCATCGTTCTTACTCTGAACTAGTCATTCAACCTCTCTTGAGAACCAAGGCTCCCTCACTTGACCACATCTTCCCTGCATGCTAGGGACAAACATATCGAGCACACACAGTATGCATTCCCTGAACAATCTCCACACTTCTATAGTGCTCTTCCCTGACAGCATCTGTTCCCATTAATTTTAGTTTAGTAGGGAGTAGGGAGGTCACCTCTCCCATCAACACTCCCTTTTCAGTGACAGTGTTCAGCGTCTCTTCCTGAAATCCCCTGGTCGTGTTCAACCTACCTCTCACCATTTGCACGGCGCCCCTGAATTCCAAGTGTTCAGCATCTTCCTTCCGCCAATCCTGCTCTCAAGTGACAAGTTTCTCCTCACCCCTGATAGTGTTCAGCCTCCCTCCATCACCCATTCCTGAATGTGTTCTCCTCCCTTGCTTCATCTCACACCATGAAAGTGCTCAACCTTTTCAGCAGCAAAGTTTCCAGAGGCCTGGGTAACATGGTGGGGTTGCCACTTTCAGCAGTTCATTCATAATGTGGTCTAGCTTTAACTGTTTTACTTCTTGAACCCCAATATCAGCATTACATTGACCGTGTACTATATTTTTTACAAGAATAATTTTTAAATAGAATAGTTTTTAATAACTAATTTTAATAACAGAACAATTTTTTAGACATTCTGCATTTCAGTTGAATTTGCGATCCATATTACTCAACGGAAAACAAACAAAATTAAGCCCTGCATGTGCAATTAGGCAGTTTGTTCTATATGCATGTACTGCGGTCATTGAGAACTTCAATATCTGTAATCGCCAAGAATAAAACTAAACTCACCTGTCCATTAAAGCATCTTCAAGTAACGGGGTAACCGCATAAATGTAATCCTTTCCCATTTCTCCAATGTACTCAAATAAAAATGAAAGAGATTTAAGCACTCCATTTTGGACATTCAGTTCAGGAACTCTGTACTCATTCATCAAGGCAGGTAACACCGTGAATGGTGAACACGTTTCTGCCACTATAGCAATAGCTACTGTGGTACAGACTCTGTTCTGACGCTCTTGAACCTTCAGATTATTTAACAGTGTGGCCAATACATCATGTGGACTGTAAGAAAATTAAACAGCAAGGTGAGCAATCCCACTTGAACCATGTCATTTATAAACAAAAAAATTTCAGCAAAAGGAACAGTCCTTTCAGCCCATCAGAACTGTGCCACATATGATGTCTTTCTAAACTAAAAGCCTTTTGTCTCTACGTTGTCCGTATCCCTTTATTCCCTGCCTATTCATATCTGTCAGGATGCCTCAAACGTGGCTACTGTATCCATCTCCAGTGGTAGCGCATTCCAGGCACTTACCACCTTCTCACATCTCCTTTAAACTCTCCACCCTTTACCTTAAACCCAGTCATCCATATTCCTACCTTGGGAAAATGACTCCAGCAATGCATGCCTCATAATTTTGCAAACTTTTATCAGATCACCCCCGCATTCTTCGATGCTCAAGTGGAAACAAACCACATTTGTCCAATCTTTCCCCATGGCTTCCACCCTCCAAACCAGGCAACATCCTGGTAAAGCATTTCCGAAACCGTTCCAAAGCCTCCACATCCCTCTGGTAATGTGACAGGCAGAATTGTACACAATATTCCAAACGTGGCTGAACTGAAGTTCGATACAGCTACATTACTTGCCAATTTTTATATTCTATGACTTGACTGACAAAGGCAAGCAAGCCATACGCCTTCTTGAACATCTTATCCATGTGTTGTCACTTTCAGGGAATTACAGACCTGTATGCCTTAATCCCTCTGTACATTGATGTTACTAAGGGTTCTGCCATTTACTGTAAACTTCCCTGCTGCATTAGATCTTCCAAAATGCATCACCTCCCAACTGTCCAGATTAAAATTTCCAGATATGTCATTTCTCCGCCCAAGTCTCCAGCCTACCTAGATCCTGTTCCATCCTCTGGCAATCGTTCTCACTGTCTGCACTTCCCTCAATCTTTGTACCGTCTGAAAACTTAGTAATCAGGCTAAATCGCTTATTTATTACAAACCACAGGGGTCCCAGTCCTGATCCCTACGGAATACCACCGGTCACAGATCTCTAGTCAGAAAAACACCCTTCCATCTCTACTGTCTTCTATGATTAAGCCAGTTCCATATCCCTCTTACCAGCTCAGTACTGATCCCATGTAACTTGCCCTTTTATATCGGCCTGCTATGACAGACCTTGCCAAAGGCCTCTACATAGACAAAGCTATTGCCCTACCCTCCCCTCAATTATCTTTGTTGTTTCCTCAAAAAATTCAATTTGACAGACACAATCTTCCCCACACAAACCCGTGCTGCCTTTCACTAGTGAGTCCATATTTTTCCAAATGAGAGTAAATCCTATCCTTAAGAATCTTCTCAAATAATTTCCATACCACTGATGCAAGGTTCACCGACCTGTAATTTCCCAGATTGTCCCTGTTGGCCTTCTTAACCAAAGGAACAACGTTGGCAATTCTCCAGTCCTCTGCATCTTCTTTAGTCACAGGAGTGGTCCCAAAGGTTTCATACAAGGCCCTAGTCATTTCCTCACATACTTTACTCAGCATTCTGCAACAAATCCTAATGACTTACAGTGATACAGCACAGAAACAGAGCCTTCTGGTCAAACTCATCCACATAACCCAGACAGCCCAAATCGGACTAGTCCCATTTCCCAGCACTTGGCCCATATTCCTCTAAACCCTTCCTATTCATGTACCCATCCAGATGCCTTTTAAATGTTGTAATGGTACTCGCCTCCATTGCTTCCTCTGGGAGCTCGTTCCAAACACGAACCACCCTCTGCATGAAAAAGTTGCCCCTTGGGTTCCTTTTGTATCTTTTCATTCTCTCCATAAACTTCTGCCGTCTAATTATGGACTTCTCCACTCTAGGAAAAAGACCTTGGTTATCCACCCTATCCATGTCACTAATGATTTTATCAACCTCTATAAGGTCATCTCTCAGCCTCCGAGGATCCAGGGAAAGTCCCAGTCTATTCAGCCTCTCCCGATAGCTCAAACTCTTCTGTTCCAGCAACATCCTTGTAAATCTTTTCTGCATCCTCTCAAGTTCCACATAATCCTTCATACAGAAGGGCAACCAGAACTGTAAGCAGTATTCCAGAAGTGCCATCACTGATGTCCTGTACAGCCCAAACAAGACATCCCAACTCCTATGCTCAATGCATTGACCAATAAAGGCAAGTAAACCAAACGCCTTCTTAACCACTCTGTTTATCTGCGATTCTACTTTCAAGGAATTATGCACCTGCACCCTGAGTCTCTTTGTTTGGCAACACTCCTCAGGGCCATATTATTTACTAAATAAGTCCAGCCCTGGTTTGCTTTACCAAAATGCAACAACTCATTTGTCTAAATTAAACTCCATCTGCCGTGCCTCGGCCCATTGGCCTATCTGATCAAGGTCCTGTTATACTCTTCACCATCCACTATACCAACTTTGGCGTCATCTGCAAACTTACTAACCATGCCTCCTTTATTCACATCCAAATCATTTACATAAATGACAAAAAGCAGTGTACCCAGCATTGATCCTAGCAGCACACTGTTGGTCACAGGCCTCCAGTCTGAAAAACATCCTTCCACTACCACCCTGTCTCCAACCTTCAAGCTAATTTTGTATCCAACTGGCTAGCTCTCCCGGATCCCATGTGACCTCACCTTACTAACCAGTCTACCACGCACAACTTTGTTGACCGCCTTACTGAAGTCCACATAGACAACGTCTACCACTCTGCCTTCAAAACATCTTTGTCACCTCTTCAAAAAACTCAACCAAGTTGATTTCCCAGGGACAAAGCCATGCTGACTATCCATAAACAGTCTCTGCCTTTCCAAATGCATGTAAATCCCATCCCCCAGAATCCTCCCCCCCAGCAAGTTATACACCACTGACGTAAGACTCGGTGGTCTATAGTTCCCTGGCTTTTCTTCACAGTCTCTCTTAAAGAGCAGCACAACATTCTTCAACCTCCAAATCTTCCAGCACCTCACTTGTGACTACTGATGATGCAAATATCTCAGCAAGGGCCCAGCAATCTCTTCTCTCTTTTCCATTAAGGTTCTGGGAAACACCTGATCAGGTCCTGGGGATTTATCGACCTTAATGCATCTTAAGACTTCCAGCACCACCTCTTCTGTAATATGGACACTTCTCAGGACATCACTATTTATTTCCACAAGTTTCCATGTTTCTTAGCTTCCAGGTCCTCTCTACAGTAAATACTGATGCAAAATACACATTTAGTATCTCACCCATCTCCTGTGGTTCTACACACAGATGGCCTTGTTGATCTCTTTTCTCTCCCTAATTACTCTTTTGCCCTTAATGTATTTACAGAATCTCTTTGGATTCTCCTCAACCTTATTTGCCAAAGCCATCTCATGTTCCCTTTTTAACCTCCTGATTTCCCTGTTAAATATACCCCTTCACTTGATCCCAGCTGTCTATATCCGATAAATGCCTCCTCCCATTTCTTGGCCAGAGCCTCAATTTCTCTAGTCATCCAGCATTCCCTACACCTGCTAGCCTTGCCCTTCATGCTAACAGGAATGTACTGTCTCTGAATTCTCATTATCTCATTCTTAAAGGCCTCCCACTTCCCAACTGTCTCTTTGAACAACAAAAAGCCTCCCTCAATCAATTTTTGAAAGATCCTGTCTAATACTGTCAAAATCAGCCTTACTCCAATTTAGATCTTTAACTTTTTGATCAGTCCTATCCTTTTCCATAGCTATTTTAAAAATAATAGAGTTACAATCACTAGCCCAAAATGCTCCCCCACTGACATTTCAGTCACTTGCCTTGCCTCACCTCATTTCCTAACAGAAGCTCAAGTTTGCTCCTCCTCTAGTAGGCATATCTACATATTCAATAAGAAAAAAAAAAGAAGTTTTTTTGTACACACTTAAATTCCTTCCCATCCAAGCCCTTAACAGTATGACAGTCCAAGCGTATTTTTTTGAAAGTTAAAATCCCCAGCCATTACAACGCTACATTTAAAGTTTTGGCAAAGATCTGTAGCTTGGGTTGTGGATGAGTTTGTTGACTTGCTCGCCGAGCTGGCTTGTTATTGCTCAGGACGTTTCATCACCATGTTAGATGACATCATCAGTGGAGCCTCTGATGAAGCGACGTTAATGCAGTCAGCTGGGAATTTATACTGTCCGGTCTATTATGGTGAGTACTGACATTTCCGGTACTCACCATAACAGACCGGACAGTATAAACTCTAAGCAGACGAGAATAACATCACTTCATCAGAGGCTCCACTGATGATGTCATCTAGCATGGTGATGAAACGTCTGAGCAATAACAAGCCAGCTCGGCGAGCAAGTCAACAAACTCATTACAACCCTAGTTTTGTTACAGATATTGGCGATCTCCTTACCTATTTGCTTATCAATTCCCACTGGCTATTTGGGGCCTATAATACAATTCCAACATGGTGATCATCCCTTGCTTCTTTTTAAGTTCCACCCATATAACTTCACTGGACAATCTCCCAGGAATATCTTCCCCACTACAGCCATAATGTTCTCGCTAACCAAAAACACCACTCTCCTGCCTCCCTTGAAAACACTTAACACCACCTCTGTTTTATATTGACATGCCCTAGAATTCCCACATAGTCCTCCCGAGGCTCACCAATCACCATGTCCTTCTCCTTTGAACACCAATGCAAAGTACTCATTGCGCACTTCATCCACTTCCTCCAGCTCCACGCATAAATTCCATCCTTTGTCCTTGAGTGGACATACCCTGTTCCCTAGCTACCCTCTTCTTTCTTATAAATGGTCAAACAAAATCAGAGGTGTCTTCAGCATTTTTGCACATTGTTTGTTATAGAAATCATTTTCATTCAAATTTCAGCAATCATATGAAAAGATTAACAGAGGAGGAATGTTTGAGGACTCTGGCTCTAGACGCGATGGAGTTTGGAAGGATGAGGGGGGATCTAATTGAAACTTACAGAATACTGAATGGCCAGGTCGGAGTGAATGTTGGGAAGATGTTTCCATTGGTAGGAGAGACTAGGACCCGAAGGCACAGCCTTAGAGTAAAGGGAAGACCTTTCAGAACAGAGATAAGGAGAAACTTCTTCAGCCCGTGAGTGGTGAATCTATGGAACTCACTGCCACAGAAGGCTGTGGGGGCCAGCTCATCGAGTATGTTTAAGATGGAGATCGATAGGTTCTTGATTGTCAAGGGGATCAAGGGCTATGGGGATAAAGTGGGAGAATGGGCTGAGAAACTCATCAACCATGATTGAATGGCAGGGTAGACTCGATGGGCTGAATGGCCTAATTTCTGCTCCTATGTCTTGTGGTCAAGACTGTACAATACTGAATGATGTTACACAAGGAAAACATTAAACTAAAGACTTCTACAGTGAGACAGAGATTGGGTCGATGAACGCAACTGCATAGTAGTCTTGTATCACCCATTTCAGCTTTTACACAGTTACATCCAGTAATCTTCACTGAACTGAAGCAGATGCAACTGCAGCATTGCACAGAGAACACTAAAAGGCTGAGCACAGACACTTCTGCTTTGCTCTAACAAACTCAAACATGACTTACCCAATAGCTTTTGCAATGTAGCCAAAAGTGTTTACTGTTGCCCTTCGGATGGCTTTTTTGTGTGCTTTCAACAGTTCTAATAATTCAAAGCAGATCCTCATCCATTCACGAGCAGATACATACTCTGCACCTCTGAAAGGACCCAGAGATGTTTAGAAGTTATTATACAATTTCTGACCAGAATAAAAAAAAGTTAGTTACAATCTCAACCAGTTCGAAATCCAGTTCTTTACATTTCAACTTTTTAAAACAAAACCAGTATTAATTTGTTGAATTTACCTCTAAATTACTTCCAAGACACCTGGATATAAATGTCACTCATGTTTTGGCATGCTTATACTCGAATCAAATCAGAATAGGGAAAAAAAAGGTACAGTTTGGTTCTAGATATAACACAGTGTGGAGCTGGAGGAACACAGCAGGCCAGGCAGCATCAGAGGAGCAGGAAAGTTGACATTTTGGGTCAAGACGACCCCCATTTCTGAAGAAGGGTCCCAACCCGAAACATCAGCCTTCCTGCTCCTCTGATGCTGTCTGGCCTGCTGTGTTCCTCCAGCTCCACACCGTGTTATCTCTGACTCTAGCATCGGCAGTTCGGTTCTTGAACTGTTTGTTGACAAGAATGAATATCACAATGCGGTTTCCCATTATTTAGAAATGGAAACATAATGCAAATTACCGATCAGCAATTCGCCCAACCAGGTCAATACAATTCTCCTGAACCTTCTCATGCCTATTCTTCAGGATTGGAGTGAGGCGTGGAAGTAGATCCTTTATAGGTGGTGTCATCTTATGCATACCTGTACATTATCAGCACAGGAAAAATACTTAGTAATAGAATTTTTAATTCATTTATCTTTAGGAAAAAGGTACAACATTCTTTACTAATCCAAAAAGTTTTATCCTTCCCTAAATATCTCTCATTACACATAATAATGTAATAGAAAAACAGACATACCTATAACATTTACAATAGCTTTGAGCGCTCCCAAGATGCTACCTAGAACCTCGGGGTACTCTTCACCAAGGTATTCATATAGCACAACACCCAAGTGGCCCATTAGTTTTTCCTACAAATAAAAAGATCAACTATCAATTCACATGATTTGCCTAGAACTGGAAAGTGTGAAAACATACCTGAAGCCAAAATCATTGGTGTGACCAAGTTAGTCAAATATTGCATTGGTCAATGCACATACCTCTTGACATGTCTTCATGACGACTGCAATTCGAGAGATTAGATCTGCAGCTTGCTGTCGAACTTTGGCTGATTTGTTGTTTAGACGCCACAATACTGTACCACAAATCTGGGGTAAATAGGGCTTCACTCGCTTACCTAATGCATTTACCACTGTACCAAAACCATTTAACATTACAGAATCCTAGGAAAAAACACAAGGATTGTGAGTATCAGGGTAATTGTAAGAAAGCATATAAAACATAAGATGACATAATCAATGTTCAAAGAAAGCTCAACCAAATTGAAAATGCTGTGGTACTATAACGTTAGAAATGCTGCTGCAAAATCATTCAAAAACTCGAAGGGAAAATAAATTAAACGTATAGGCATCATAATTCAATACGTCTGGCTGTTGCCATTTTCCATTCAATTGTTCAAAATATGCTGCAAGTTGCATTTTAATCTCATCACACATGCATACCTCAGTAGTCTGTTCTTGGAAAGCATACAGGATACCATCAATAAGCTGTTCCTCCAGTTTGTGGTCAATATCTGCAGCTCCCAAGTTACCCATAATCTTTTCAATGGTTTCCATCACCATTTTTCTGTATTGTTCAGCTTCATCTTTTAAGTCATCAACTATTCTGGAGATTATTTCAGCTGCTCCAACTTTGTTTGCGAGTTCCACTGTGGTGTCAACTAACTGCAAAAAATAGAAATTTCAATATTGTTATTCCGGTTACTTAAAATAATTTGCTGTATATAAACACTTATCTGAGCCAGTCAATAGATTAGCTTAAATAGCTGATCACCAACAGGTCCTTTCAAATAAATATAAAAGGAATGGACTACTAACTGAAAGGTTACATGGGAATTACCAAAGATTTGCTCTCAACACAGCCCTCCCCATGGGCTTCTGAAGGAACTAATTCTTGCTTGGCTTCAATTGCATTGGCATCAGCATTACAAAGTTAGTTTTTACATGTCAACACAAACAATAATTGCTAGCATTCTATTCCAGCAGGGACAGCACCAAACCAAGCTCATCCACTTTTCATCTGCTGCCCAAATATACAAAATACCAGAAAATCAGTGAAAAATCAATCCTGGCTAAGCTGTCTTCTCGTCACAGAGATATTAAAGTGACAAAAATAGTACTCATGCAACAGTCAGTTAAGTTGGTCTTTTAGTTCTACTGCTGACCTTTGCAATCAAAATGTTGTTGAATGCAACTTATAAAAATACTGTTTTTAAAAAGGTGCACATTTAATAATTTAATAGCATGTAATGGACAAAATAATGCAATTTAAGATAGACCAATGTCCACCAACTGGTCAGTTACATCCTGAGATATTTAAAAAAACAAAATGAGTAAATTGCAGATGTTTCGCCTATAAATGTTTAAATGTACTCAATTTAGACTGGAAAAACTGTAAATATCACTCTGTTATTTAAAAACAGGAGGGGGAAAACCAGGTTACTTCAAGCCTGTAATACCTTAAGGAGAAGCTAATCAAATACTTTGCATCAGTCTTCACAATGGAAAAGGATAATGCAAGTATAGACACCAGAGTGGAGGATCATGAAATATTTGAAGAAATTAACAGTGAGAGTAGAGGTACTAGTGGCTTTAGCAGCCTTAAAACTAGATAAATCCTCAGACCCAGATGAGATGTATCCCAGGCTGTGGAGGCAAAGAGAGAGAAGATAGCAGGGGGCCTGGCAGTAATATTCAGAGCCTTTCTGGCTACATGTGAGGTGCTAGAGGACTGCTAACAGTGTCCCATTATTAAAAAGGAGAAGAAGGGATAGACAAAGAAATTATAGGTCAGTCAGTCAGTCTAACCTTGATGATGAGCAAGTCATTCGATGTGATTTGGAGGGACAGCATACATTATAAACAACACATTTTATTAATGTTACTTCATTTCTGGACTGTGCACCTAAACGGGTAAAGGACACTGCTTTAAACAAAGAAAACTATTGGAGGAAAGATTGTAGTTTTTTAAAAAAGTTACTGAAACTCATCATGAGCTGTATTAATAGTGTTGGTTTGTCAAGCAGCGGGGAAAGATGCTGGAGATTCATCAGCATCTTGAGGGTGTTCGGGACATCTTTGCCCATAGACAGGCTGCTGACTGAAAAGGTTTTGGTTAAGAGTGATCGGTGGGCTGACAACTGTCTGGCTCCTGAGCTGGTGGCCAGCCTGTCTATGAACAGTAAGGGAGGAGACATCCTCCAAACTCTTAAAAAGACAGCATCTCTCTCTTTTTGCAGAGATGTAACAAAGTATGGGAAAATAGCTAGCTATTCTCACTCACCATTTAAATATAAGCTGCTGCCTCTAACCAATGACTGAGAGGCTGAACAATTAGTGTACCAACTGCTCTGTGTCTGAAGTAAAGGTCTTGGAAAGAAGAAAACTGGATACTAGAAGGACCCTGAATAAGCAAAAAGGACACCATTTGAATCCTGTGGATTGGTGCTATTAAACTCAGTTGTCCTTTTTTACCCATCCACCCATGGCATCTATATATTTTTGTTTCATATATCTGCATGTGCGTCAGGGTTTGGGAAAGGATAGAGTTTAAGTTAGAGAATTAAATTTGGCAAAAATAGCAGTTTCTTCTTACGCGCAGAAACCTGTTATAATGAGTTCATCAGGTAGGAAAATTTGAATAAAATCTAAATTTTTGCGATGAACCCAGGAGTAGCAGCACATTTTTCCCAGTGGATCTTAGTATTATGCTTGGAGAAACACAGATTAATCATGGACAGTCAGCATGGATTTGTTATGGAAACTGGAAAATTGCAGGAGTCGACAGGGGAGTTGATGAGGGTGACGCATAGGCTGTGACCTACATGGACTTAAGCAAGGTTTTTGAAAAGATCCTCATGATAGACTGCTGAAAGAAAGTAAGACCCCATCAGAATATTTCCATGACTGGAAGTCTGTTCCCAGCAGAGTTCATTGGGCTCAGCACTGTGATGTTTACTGTTTCTGACGTACATTAATTATATGGACTTAAATACAGGGATAGGAGCAAAACATTTGCAGTTGACATGAGAACTGGTGGGGTGGTAAGCAGTGAGGAGGATAGCCATAAACTGCAGAAGGATATCAACAGGGGTCAGGTGGGCAGAGCAGTAGAAAATGGAATTTAACCCAGAAGTAAGAAAGATAATGCACTTGGGGAGGGCTAATAAGGTATGGGATTACACTTTGAATAGTAGGACCATGCAAATACTGAAGATCATAGCAGCCTTGGTGTTCATATCCACAGATCCCTATATGTAGGAGGGCAGGTAGAAAAGGTAGTTAAGGCAGCAGATGGGATACCTGCCTTTATTAACCAAGGCATAGAATGCAGGAACAGGGAGGTTATGTTGCAACTGTATAAAAAGCTAGTTAGATCACAACTGGACTACTGTGTGCAGGTCATCACCACATTATAGGAAGGATGCACTTGTACTTGAGAGGGTCCAGAGGAGATTTAACAAGAAGCTGCCTAGGCTGGAGGGTCTGAGCTATGAAGAGACATTGGATAGGCTGGAGTTATTTTCCTTGGAGCAGCAAAGGTGGGGAGGGAAAGTTAATAGACTGAGAGGCACAGATATACAGCTGATAGGAAGGCACATTTTCCATCAATGGAGGGGTTAGTAACTATGGTAATAGATTTAAGATAAGGGATAGAAGGTTAACAGGAAAGTTGAGAATTTTTTCACCCAAATGGAAATCTTAAACTCAAACATGTAAGTAGTATTTAGACATCCAGTTATGTTGCTGCAGTCTCCAGAGCTGTGGCTAAGAACTCAAAAATGGGATTAGTGTAGCCAGATCTTTGTTGTCTAGCATGGGCTAAT
Source organism: Ginglymostoma cirratum (assembly GCA_024137785.1). Classification (NCBI taxonomy): domain Eukaryota; kingdom Metazoa; phylum Chordata; class Chondrichthyes; order Orectolobiformes; family Ginglymostomatidae; genus Ginglymostoma; species Ginglymostoma cirratum. The sequence continues at coordinate 23,938,825 of JAHRHZ010000145.1, read as the reverse complement.
AGGACTCCTTCTGTGCCATAAACATCTATAAGATAGTTTAGGGGTCAAATATTATCCTTAAGGAATCAATATCAAGAGATCAAAATACAGAGAAAAAAAAAATACTTTGGTTGTATATTGTCTTGGTCAGATCCCAAAGGAACACAGTACTTAAGTTTTGGGTACTGTACCTCAGGTAGTTATTTTGGCTTTGAAGATAAGTACAGTTTAGGCTCACCATATTTGACTAGGGGTAACAAAAGCTAAATTATGGAGATAAATTGCTTATAGTCTAAAGATCATGAACAAAAAACAGTAAACAAAAGATTTTGGAAATCTGAAATTCCTTTGCTCAAAAAGATTTTAAATCATGAATCATTGAATATTTAATAGAACTAAAACCTAAAATAAAACTGAAATAAACCTTAACAAAACAAGATGCCATGGAATGTGGAAAAATTCACTGCAGTTCACCCATACTCTAATTAATTGCGCTGAATGGCCTGTGTTGACTTCTACCAGCAGGCTATAGGAACAGAATCTGTAGGTTACAAATAACGACTTATTTTTAATTTCCCTTTTCCTCCTTTTTATACATCACTATCCACTTACCTATAAACCAGGAAGACATTCCAGACTTCTGGCAGCAAACTGTGACCCTGTTGCAATGTTTTTTCATAACTTACAGAACACATGGCATGACAATATCACAACCATTCTCAATGCCTCCAAGTCCAAGAAATCAAACGTATTCAATCCAACAGTCACTGAGAGCTGTTGTGACTTAAACCTGTGATTTTCAGATCACCAGTCTTACTAGGTTACCATTTTTACTTTTTTCTCCGTCAATACACTCCATCCCATAGGTGTTGTTTCCTTGCTGAACTACTTTTGGTAGACCCTTCATTCGGGTCTAAGCCCGAAACGTCAGCCTTCCTGCTCCTAAGATGCTGCTTGGCCTGCTGTGTTCATCCAGCTCTACACCTCGTTATCATGGTTCTTGTTTTGTTTTTATTAAAACCCATTAATGACTTATCTCTTTGCTTCTGTAGCACATCTAGATTTTTATTTTCCAAGTAGTGACTTTTTCTTTAAAACGCAATCAGGCACTTAATCAATGTTGAATTTCATTTGCCAACTGTATACCCATTCTGTAAGTTTCATTAATACCTGCCTATAATTTATTGCAGCCCTCCTCAGTATCAACTAATTACAATCAAGAATTGTTACAGGGAAAACAGAAGCCATCTAGCCCACGTCTGCACCAGCTCGCTCAGCCATTCTGCTGTCTTTTTCATACAATGTTGACTACTGTTTTAATTTAAATAAATTTAGAAGTAAAATTAATGAAATCACCTCTTGCACTCCTCAACTGAACCTGCCTCCATCACATCTCCAGGCAGTGTGTTCCAGATACCAAGTATTTGCTGTGTGAAAAGTCTTTCTCAGCATTACATTTGCTTTTTCGCAAATTAACCTTACATATGTCCCCTCAATTCTCAATCCTCTCCTAAGCTGGAACAGTTTCTCCCCATCTACTCTGTCGACTCCCTTCTGATTTTCAAAGTTTCCATCAAATATCTTCCCAGCCTTTGTTTCTCCAAGGAAAAGTCCCAACTTCTCCAGTCCGTCTTTATAACCAAGTTTCTCATTCCTGTAACTATTTTCACAATTCTCTTCCACACTCTCTTCAATGCGTTCAAGTCCTTCCTAAAGCGAAGACACAATGCTCAAATGAGTTTAATTATGGTCTAACCAAGGTTCCATACAGTTGAAATAGGGCTTTCCTACTGCTGTGCTCAAATCCTTTTGCAACAAAGGCTAACACACCACTAGATTTCTTAATTGCAAAAAAAAGGCAGACAGCCAGAAGTTGTATGATGGTACCAACAACATGGGTAGAAAGAAGGATGAGGTCCTGAAAACAGGCTTTAGGGCATCAGGAAAGAAATTAAAAAGCAGGATCTCAATGGCAGCAATCTCACTTACTATACCCATTGCTTGTAATCTAGGAGGCTGATCAATTAAACTCAATACTGGAGAACAAAAAGTAGGACAAAGAGCATGAGCTTTGGATCTGGTTCTGTTCATAAACTCACTTTACATGGTGTGCCCAAAGCAGTTCTCAGTAGTCCAGCCAGCAGCACTGAGGAGACCTCATTTTATGATCTCTGAACAACAACTGAATTCAAACTTCCGAAAACCAGTTTTAATCAGTCAGTACAGTCATACATTCATACAGTACAGAGACTGACCCTTCGATGCAACTCACCTGCACCGACCGGACATCCTAATCTGACCTAGTCCCATTTGTCAGCATTTAGCCCACATCCCTCCAAACCCTTCCTATTCATATATCCATCCAGATGTCTTTTAAATGTTGTAATTGTACCTGCCTCCACCATTTCCATATTCCTTACCGGCACCATCTCAGTTTTTGTAGCATTAGCAAATCCACTCGCAAAGATATTGTTCTCCTTCCAGTTCAGGTGGAAGCCGTCCCTCTTACATCATTTCTATGCCCGAAGAGATCCCAATGGTCCAAAAATTTGAATCTGTGCCTGTGCCAGCTTCTCAGCCACGCATTCTTCTGCTCTATCTGCCCATTCCTACTCACTACCATGTGGCACTGGTAGTACTCCAAATATTACAATTCCCCCCAGGACCTACTTTTTAAACTTCTGCCTAGTTTCCCATATTCTCTCTGCAGAACCTCATCCCTTTCCCTACCTACGTTAATGGTACCAACATGCACAACCTCCTCCTGCTGGTCACTCTCCCATCTCAGAAAATTCTGCATCCTCTCTGAGGCGTCCTTGACCCTGGCACCAGGGAGGCAACACACCATCCTGATGTCTCACTGATGACCACAGAAATGTTTGTCTGTACCCTAGAATATACAGTTCCCTATCACAATCTATCACTTGGAACCTGACATATCCCTCATTACAGATGAGCCAGCCCTGGTACCAGAAATTTGGCTGTCAATGCTGTACTCCCTGAAAGGTCAAAACTCCTCTTCCACAGTAAGGCATACCTGCTCAAAATGGGGATAGCCACAGGAGACACGTACACTACCTAGCTACCTCTCCTACCATAGCTAGTGGTCAACCATCTCCCTGACTGTAGACACAGTGTCTCCATCTTTGTTAACTTTGCAATTTAGCTAAAGTTGAAGAAAAACCCCCACACTTTAAATATATATATCAGTCAACCCTTAAAATAGTTTTATTTGAATTTCTTTCGTTCACTGTGTTCAACATCTGCACCAAAATAAAAACATTATCTTACCTGTCTGTAGTTCCTTCTGTCCAATGCCATTCGATGCTGCCAAAAATGCTTGAAGAAAGGGGGAAGGATTTCAGTTTTGATGTAGTTGGCTTCCACACCATCTGTTCCACAACACTGTTTCACCACCTACAAAGAATACTACCGATTATTATCCAAATTCATTTCAGTTCTTTACAGTTCTGATGCACTGTTAGAAATTATTTAAACCTGTATCATTGATATATTTTAGATTTAATACTCCAGGGGTCAATATAAATAATCATAGGTTAGTTTATGCATGAGGTTGTTGACTTGCTCGCCGAGCTGCCTGGTAATAGTTCAGACGTTTCATCACCATGTTAGGTAACACCATCGGTGCAGCCTCTGATGAAGCGATGTTGTTCACTCCGCTTAGTATTTATATAATGATCCAGTCTGTTGAGGTGTTTTGTGTCATTTCCAGTTCTTTTTGCAAGAGTTTGTATATGGGGTCTAATTCCACATGTTTATTGATTGCATTATGAGTGGAGAACCAGGCCTCTAGGAATTCCTGTGCGAACAGAACAGACTTCATGACCACTCTGGAAGCTACGCTATAAAACAATGGACTCAGACGAAATTCAACAGGCCATCCAACAGATTATAATGCCTGCATTGAATCGGAAGAATGATTAGGACACCCTGAACACGTCAGAGAGAAAAGCACTCTAAGGACTCATGAAAGACAGGAACATCATAATCTTATCAGCAGATAAAGGGCGCATGACTGTTATTGTGAACAAACCAGACTACATGGAAGCAGCACAGACACTGCTTGCAGATACAAACAATTACCAACAGGTGGAGACAGATCCAACACCACAGCGAGGAAATAGGATCACCCAAATAGTAAAAGAGGCTAAAGAATGAAGGACAAATAACTAAGACAGGCTACATAAAAATGAAATCAGAAGGCTCAAACACCACCCCCGACCCCCGCTCTTCTACAGACTCTCCAAAAGGTACACTAACCAGACATCTCCCTCCAGACCCACTGTCTCCCTACTGGGCACACCTACACATTAGCTGGCCAGGACCCACAACAAAGACTGAAACACCTAGCTGACAGATCATCCCACTCCATCCACTCAACTTAGGAATTCCTTAATAACCTCAAGAACATCAGAATCAACGCAAGCGGATTATAGTATCCTTGGACGTTACACCGCTATTTGCGTCCTTTGACATTCCACTAGCCAAAGAAACACTGGCCGCATTACGAAAGGAAACAGGAACGCCAACTGACAGTTCCATCAGCAAGGACAACATACTCAGACTACCAGGACCTATGCCTCACCAGACACTTCATCTGTAACAGTCAAGTATACAAACAGATTAATGGCATACCTAAGTGGTCACCCTTCTCAGGACTTATTGCAGAGGCAGTCATGCAAAGAGTGGAACATACGACCCTCTCCTGCATACAGCCAAAACTGTGGATACGATGAAACTGCGCATCATCAAAATGCACTAAGTTAGAAGAGACATCACCTCAGCAACAAAGTATTCAATGGGATCAAATTCACAAGAAAAGAGGAAAACAACAATCAACTTCCGATCCTAGACGCCAGGGTAAAACGAATGACGAACGGGGAATTCCAAACCATGGTATACAGGAAGGCAGCCCACACAGACCAAATCCTCAATTTCCACAGCAATCACCCCAATGTCCACAAACAAAGCTGTGTAAACTGTGCAACCATTCTGATGTTCCATGCACCCCAACCGTACAGCGACACACTGTCTTCTGGTTTCAGACGTTACTACTATGTTCAAACCTCCGAAGTCCACGCACCGAGAAAGGAAGGAGTATTGCGTCTAAGCTTCTTTGAAGTAATGTAATGGATTCTTTTACATCCAATAAGCTATCAGATGGGACCTCAGTTTAATACCTCATCTAATAGATGGTAGTACTGCAGTGGAGTATCAGTCTTGATTTTTCTACTCTGGGCCTGGATTAGGACTTCAACCCAAAACATTGTGACTCAGAGGTTGGAATGCTATCAAGGAGTCTCAGTTGACAGTTAAGATAGCTGAGCAGGGCTCTTGTGGTGCAGTGCCAGTGTCTATTTATTTATTCACTGTGGCTTTTCGCTATTTTATTCTCTCTGCTGAGCTGCAAGAACCTTGTGTCAGTATTTGCACAAATAATGCATGATGTTCAACTTATGTAAAAGCAATGGGGCCACTTGAAGACACACTGCAGACTGGCTGTATAAGTGTCCAAGAAAGAACAGAAATGGTAGAAGTCTGGAGGATCCCCATCTTGGTCCCAGTTCTCCGCACCCCCAATATCAGGCACCTGTAAAAGCTAAAGAAAGGCCACTCAACGCTATCTTTTCGGATATTTGACAATCCTGTCACTCCAGGAATTGGTCTGGTGAGCCTTTACCATACCATCTCTATGAAAAGTATATCTTAGCAGATCCTGTCCATTCTCTAATCTTGAGTGTGACATATAATACAGTGCCAGAGTTCAGTGCTTCAGACAGTTAAGCACAGGAATGAAAAGAGGTGTTTAGTTGCTTTTGCCTCTTAAGTTTTTCAGCCTCAGGAATTCATTCTTGCTTTGCTACAGGAGAAGCAGCTAGTTAATTGATGAACATCTGGTAAGTGAATAGGATTCACTATTCCTAAGGTTCAAAGTATTATACCTTGAGTGCAAGGTGAATGGAAAAGGATAGGAGATGAGAGTTGGAGTCTTATTTGTGATGAGACAAACAGCTAAGTGATGCCATGAAACACAGTGCTGAAAGTGCAGGAAAGCAGTCGACTGATGATTATTCCTTGTTTTTAAAGTAAATGTAATGTATTTAGCTTGCATTCGTAATTTTTGCTTGCTAATTCTAAGATTGATACCGGTGTGAAAAAAGTTACAATAAAATGTAACGAACACAGAATGCTTTAAGTGTAAAGACAATGGATACTAGAGTAATTAATTGATGAAATAAATAAAATACAACAGTGTTGACAGGATGGGGGGTAATGTGTAGCTCCTGCAGCATATAGGAGCTACTGGATAGCAAGGTGATATCGAGCAAACATATCTGTAGCATTCACAGTTCAGCTCAGTTGATGAGCTGGAGTCTAAGCCGCAGATATTGTGACAAATCAGGAAGCTGGAAAGTTACCTGTACACTTTGCTCCAAAGACAGTCACACCCCTCAGATTAGATCATTCAAATCTGACCTGTAGTCATGTCAATATTTACTCTGGAAAAGGATACAGAAGCTAGAGAACTTGGAGAAATAAACAGTGATAGCTTGAAAAGTATCCACATTACAGGTGCCGGACTTGTTAAAAACGCACAAAGGTGGCTATATCCCCAGGACCTGATCAGGTGTATCCCCAGAACTTCGTGGGAAGCTAGGAAAGTGATTGCTGGGCCCCTTGCTGAGATATTTGAGGTGAGGTGCCAGAAGACTGAAGGGTAACATGGTGCCATTATTTAAGAAAGGTGGTAAGGAAAAGCCAGGGAACTTTTGACCAGTAACAGTGTCAGTGTCATCAGTGGTGGCTAAGGCGTTGGAGGGGATTCTGACGGACAGCATTTACATGTATTTGGAAAGGGAAGAACGGATTGGGGTAGTCAGCATGGCTTTGCGCATAGGAAATTGCGTCTCATTAATTTGAAGAAGTGACAAAGAAGATTGATAAAGGCAGTGCGGTGGACGTTGTCTATGTGGACTTCAGCAAGTCATTCGACAAAGTCCTGCATGGTGGACTGGTGAGCAAGGTTAGATTACATGGAATCTAGGGAGAGCTAAGCCATTTGGATACAAAATTGGCTTGAAGGTAGGAGACAGAAAGTGGTGGTGGACATTTGTTTGTCAGACTGCAGGCCTGGAGTCCAGCAGTGTGCCACAGAGTCAATGCAGGGTCTACTGCTTTTTGACATTTATATAAATGATTTGGATATGAATATGGGAGAAATCGTTGGTAAGTTTGCAGATGAGTGGACAACGTTACCTCAAGTGTACAACATGACCCTTGATCAGATGGAACTTAATTTAGATAAATGTGAGGTGTTGCATTTTGGTAAGGTAAATCAGGTAGGACTTATACACTAAATGGTAGGGTCCAAGTGAGTGTTGCCAAACAAAGAGCTTGGGTGCAGGTTCATTGTTCCTTGAAGGTGGAGTCACAGGTAGACAGGGTAGTGAAGGCGGCATTTAGTACACTTGCCTTTATTGGTCAGTGCATGGAGTACAGGAGTTGGGATGTCATATTTCAGCTGCATATGACATTGGTTCAGACACTTTTGGAATACTGCGTTCAGTCCTGGTCTCCCTACAATAGAAAAGATGTTGTGAAACTTGGAAGAGCGCAAAAAAGATTTAGGAGAATGTTGCCAGGGTTGAGCTATATGGAGAGGCTGAAGAGGCTGGGGCTTTTTACCTGCAGCATCAGAGGCTGATGGGTGATCTTTTAGAGGTTTATAAAATCATGAGGGGCATGGACAGGGTGAATAACCAAGGTCTTTTTCCCAGGGTAGGGGAGTCCAAAACTAGAAGGCATAGGTTTAGGGTGAGAGGGGAAAGATGCAAAAGGGATCTGAGGGGCAACTTTTTCACGGAAAGGGTATGCGTGTATAGAATGAGCTGCCAGAGGAAGTGGTAGAGGTGGGTATAATAACAACATTTAAAAAAGCATCTGGATATGACGATGAAGGGTTTGAGAGAGATATGGGTCAAATGCTGGCAAATGAGACTAGATTAATTTAGGATACATCTAGTCAGCATGGACAAGTTGGAACAAAGGGTCTGTGCCCATGCTGTACAACTCCATGACTCTAGGAGGACAAGACTTCAGGTGAGACAGTTATGGGGCCCACGTGGTAGTGCTTGCCAAGCTTCAGCCTGCGAGACTGTCTGACCATTACGAGTTCTTGCAAGCTTTGTAGCTAAGAACAGAGACTGCAGACAGAATGAAAATAGTGCTAAGGGACAGTATTATTAGGGTGATAGACACCATTCTGTGCAATTGTGAATGCCAGTCCTGAAGGCTGCATTGTCATACAATCATAGTAGGACCGACAACATTGATAGGATGAGAAAAGGAGATTCTGTTGAAAGAATTCTAACGGTTAGGAGCAAAATTAAAAACCAACACTTCCGAGGGAGTACCAATTGAGCCACGGGTAAACCTCACATAGGTAACTAAAGTCATGAAGTTTGATACAAGGCTCAAAGATTGGTGTGGGAGGAATGGGTTTCAGTTCATGGGGCACAGGCACCAGTACTCGAGTACAATAGAGATGTTCTCTCGGGCTGGACTCTACTTGAACTATTTTGGGACCTGGCAAAATTGAATAACCAGGGCCAAAAGGCAGGGTTTTAAACGAAAAGGTTTTGGAGGGGGATATAGAGATTTACAAGCAAAAAGACACAGCAGAGTTGTAGGGCAACTATTTAGATAATGATATCCAGAGTGGCATAGGAAGTGATGGTGTACTAACAGGAAACAAAGACAATTTTAATGGCTTTTTACTTAAACACATTGTATATCGAATATAAACAAATTAAGGCATAAATAGAGGCTTAGAGATATGATTATATAGACACTACAATCTGGGAACTAAAGAATCACGATAGGCGACTTTTCAAAAAGACACATAGGAGGCAAAGGGTGGTGGGGTAGATTTATTAGTACTCGATGGAATGAGTACGATATCAAGAAATGATCATACGGGTGAAGGTAAGAAATAACAATGGGTAGAAGACTTTGGTTGGGAGGGGGGAGTAATCTATAGGGCCCCTGACAGTTGGTTGCAGTCTGACTTCTAAGTCAGAAGTCCTACTCCAGGATTTAACCAAATAAATCAAGCCTGACACTCCCAATGGCATCCTGAGGGAGTTGGAGGTGCTGTCTTTTAGATTAAACCATGACCTCATTTGATCACTCAGCTGATAGTCAAGATTTCACTGCATTGTATCTAACAGGAGTGGTGGAAATCTCTTATTTTCTAGCTCATATGCATCCTTCAACGAACTAATTATTCACTGTTTATGGAAGTTTCCTTGTGCAAATTGACAGCCAAATTTCCCACATCTGAAGAGTCAATATAGCACAAGATCATACGTTGGCAAGCACTCACCATATGCATTACAATACGGTCAAGGTGGCAGCTGACCACCACCTTAAGGGCAATCATGGAGGAGTAATAAAATGCTGACCTTGCCAGAGACACCCTCATCCAGGAAATGCGCTTTTATGAAATAAACATTGCATGGAAATTTCAAAGAACTACATTTAGGAGCTGAAAACTGACAAAATGAACTATTCCAAGAAACTATCTTTGTTTAACATATACAGTCATTCTACAAAGTAACCTCAATCATATTACTGTGAAAACAAGGTGTGGGGCTGGATGAACACAGCAGGTCAAGCAGCATCATAGGAGCAGGAAAACTTGACGTTTCGGGCCTAAACCCTT
>JAHRHZ010000145.1:23900079-23928701 GCA_024137785.1 Ginglymostoma cirratum | reverse complement strand
GCCTAAACCCTTCATCAGAAAGGGTTTAGGCCCGAAACGTCAAGTTTTCCTGCTCCTATGATGCTGCTTGACCTGCTGTGTTCATCCAGCCCCACACCTTGTTATCTCGGATTCTCCAGCATCTGCAGTACCTTTTTATCTCTGATACCATATTACTGTGAACTTGCCTTGAGTACAATCTTTTTCATTTCTTCATCAGGAGACTGAAACTCTCGGATAAGGATCAACATCACTTCACGAGTATAGTAATTAGCATATTCAGCATCCATGAGAGGAATAAGATATCCAATAGCCTTTAAGAAGGCAGCCAGACCCTAAAAGGCAGCATTTATATTTGGTGATTAGAAACTGGCATAGAAGTACTGATACAGATGTCTTCTGATTACAAAATGGTGAATTTTTACATTTCACTTTTAAGTGGTCCACTGTGGCTTCCCTATCAGGAAAAATGCATTGCATTGACCAAGGGGTTCGCCATGTGGATTATCAAATCATAATTGCTGAATCAATCTTACAACTTCTGTCCTATGCTGTTCACTGCAAGAAGTGGGAAAGATCTCAAAAGTCTTCAAACATGATGGGGCAGTCAGTGACCCAGTGGTTAGCACTGCTGCCTCACAGCGCCAGGGACCAGGGTTTGATTCCACCACGGGCAACTGTCTGTGTGGAGTTTGCACATTCTCCCAGTTTCCTCCCACAGTCCAATGATGCGCAGGCTAGGTGGATTGGCCATGCTAAATTGCCCATAGTGTTCAGGGATGTGTAAATTAGGTGGGTTATAGGGGGCTGGATCTGGGTGGGATGCACTGAGGATCGGTGTGGACTTGTTGGGCCGAAGGGCCTGATTCCACACTGTAGGGATTCTATGATGCTTCAAAACACAGGTGGTCAGAGATATAATGTAATCAAAAATGATTACAGCGTTGGTATGAGATATTCTTGACCTGTGTACATTGTTATTTCACTTAGTTAGCAAGATCTGTTCACTGCCAATAGTTAAAACCACAGAACGATTTGTAAAGTTATAGTCACAATAACAACCCTACCTTGCCTCTGTGCTGACGAATACCCTTCCACAATGGTTTTAGAACAGAATCAAATGATTCAATACCATATGGAGTTGCAGCTTCTGCCAAGGCAGCAATAGCCAGAGCACTAATGGTTCGAACCTTCTGCTGTTCATCAACCAGACCTAAAAGGGACCATTTTGTAATGTTAATTTACACAAATAGTTTTGACACACTGAACTAAATTCTTCACTTAAAACTGTTTTTAAAAATTGGCAGCACATTGCTTCATGTAGCAACATATAAATTTCAAATCAGTTTATTCACAAATTATTAAATGGTTTCTCAAAGTTATTCAAGTCAGACTGGACAAATGTGCATAATACCTGCAACTACTACAAAACATACCATGTTCAATAATTTCAACCAAGCTCCTCAGATGAGGTAAGATGGCACAACCCATCAGAATGGCAATCTGCTGTACGATTTTAATTCCTGTATGCCGAGCCTGCCACGATTTCTTGCTCTTACACACAGCTTTAAGGAAAGGCAACAGCGATGGAATACCCAGAGCCGAAGCAACAACAGCAAAGGCTCTAGCTGTTGTGTTACGCACATACTCATCCATGTTATCGATATCAGGACGCATAGTGGAAATCATAGTGGCAAGACCAGCAGCCTAAATAAAAAACACAGGAAAAATAAACTGTTAGACTTACAGAGAAGCAAATCAGTTCCTTTAATTTGAGAAAAATCACAGGATTCAACAGAATATGGAAGTGAATGTTTACATACCTTTGCTAAATTCGAGATAATTTCTCTGCCTTCTACTCTAGCATAATAGTCTTCATCAATCAGCAATGGCTCAATAACCACAAGTATCTGTAAAATATTTCAGCAAATTTCTTTCATAAGACAATAAAGGTTCTTTAATTACATTAAAAGAAACTCTCAACTGCCACTTTATAACCAGAAACAATTGAATGAAAACAGCTCAATCTGGCTCGGTCTTGGATTTTCTCACCTTGAAGGATACCAGGCAGCCCTTGTTCATCAGCTTCCAACAGCAAGATGATTGAAATTAGGCTATCATGACTTCATAACCCATTATTTGAGAAAACAGCACATTAGAAGGATTTTATAGTTACTTATGATTGTTATTCATCTCTTTCCTTAACAGGTTCAGCAAAATTTAGCGACGGAGTTCAAGGAAAAATAATGTCGCACACCAGGTTGTACCTTTTTTCAAAGATAGCATTGATTCATACTAAAATGGGTAGACAAACAGCACCAGCCAATCTTTGGTATCTCATCATGTTAGGACTGTTCAACAGGAAATTACAAAACAGTCCTCCTGTCTTCATCCAACATTCACACAGATGTATTCTCTAATGAACACTTCAAAACCATTTTATACGATTGCTAACACAAGGGCACTGTAATCATTTGTTTTCTCCCAAATACATTTCTGCCTGATATCTTGAACCATGTGGGGCTGCAGCTGCAATAATCAAGAATCTCTGCAGGACTCCACCAGGTTCTTTGGTTTTTTGTGGTACGGAGCAAGCTTTTGGTCATGAATATAGAGTGGGTTGATATTTTTAAACATCCTGCACAAAAATATCATGACATGCCTGGGGCAGGTGGATTTGAATCTGGACCTTCAAGCCCAGAGACAGGGCCACTACCACGATGCAACAACAGCAGCTGCATTTGAAATGCATTAACTAACATCACTCAGGGAAGGAAATCAGCCATCTTTACTCAGTCTGGTTTTCCTGCAATTTCAGGCCCACAGCAATGCACTTGATTTTTTTTTGAAAAAAAACACAACCTGTTCAGACATGTTATGACACACCTGTGGAATGGTGGGTCTTAAGCTCAGATCTTTTGGCCTAGAAGTAGGGACAGTACACTGCACCACAAGGGCACCAGTGCACGGAGTATGCTCAAGATGCAGATAATATAAGAACTGGCCATCCAGTTGATGAAGACGACGGTCAGAACGCACACAACAGCAGGTTATAGTCCAAAAGGTTTATTTGGAATCACAAGCTTTTGGAGCATTGCTCCTTCATCAGATGCAGTGAAGAAAAGCATGCAGGCACAGAATTTTTTAGGCAGAGAGATCAAAAGATCATACAAATGGGTGTGAGTGGAGTGTCGATACACTGAATAATAAATCCCTGCAAGTGATCAAAAGTATCAGACGGTGCGAGTACATCTGAGTAGCAAGTGGAGGGATGACCTATAATCTGATTAATTAAGACAGATAATTACAAATAATTAAAAATAAGGCGGTGCTGGAGACAAACCAAAATGCTGGAAATAACACGATAGGTATGAGAGTCACATGCTGAGGATCTAATCAAAGTAACAAATAATCCTAAACTGCACAAACTAATTAAAGCCATAAGTCATCGAGGTGATAATGTCAAGACACAACAATACGGTGGGCTTATGTGTAGCATGATATGAACCCAAGATCACAGTCGAGGCAGCCTTTGTGGTTACAGAGCTTGGCTATCAAAGCCTATTGATACTCCACTCGCACCTTTTGTATGATCTTTTGATCTCTTTGCCTATAAAATTCTGTGCCTGTGTGCATTTTTTCACTTCACCTGACGAAGGAGCAGCGCTCCAAAAGCTTTCAAATACACCCGCTAGACTATAACCTGGTGTCGTGTGACTTCTGACCTTGGCCACCCCAGTCCAACACCGGCACCTCTACGATAATGAAGGTAGCTGAAGACTGCAGAAAGGTATCAATGGGTAACTCGGGTATGCAGAACAGTGGCAAATGTAATTGAGTTTGGAGAAATGGGAGGTCACTTATGGGAAAAGATTAACAAGACAAGTGAATACACAATAAATGGTTGGATATTCTGAAGTGTAGGGAAACAGAGGGATTTGAGAGTCGACAGATCCCTGAAGGCAACTGGATAGGTATACAAGATGATCAATAATGTTTATGGGATATGTACTCTTATTAGACAAGGGATATGTACTCTTATTAGACAACGGACATTATGTAACAACTGGCAACTGATGCTGCAACTATATAAACACTGGCTAGGAATCATGCATGCAGTTCTGGTCACTATACAATAGCAAATATGTAACTGCACTAGAGAGTGTGTTGAGAAAATTTACATGGACGTTGCAAGGATTGGAGAATTTCAGTTACTAGCTAAGACTGAATAGAGGAGTGGTTTTTCCTTGGAAGACAGCAGGCTAAGGAGCTAAGTTAGGACTAACTGATGTATTAAATTGTGTGCAGTCTAGAAAGATAGCAAGGCCATACACCCCTTAGCTGAGGGGCTCATAATCAGGTTACAGATTTATAGTAGGGGAGGTAGACAGGATGAGAGGGGAATTCTTTACACCCAGAAGGATAGAAGTGGTCTGTAACTTGATGCCCAAAAGGACAGCAGAGGCAAAAACCATCATGACCATTTGTCAAATATTTGGGTATGTAATTGGTGCAGTAACCTACAAGGCTACAGACCCAGCTACTAATATGGGAATTAGGCACAATGGCTACTTATTGGCTGGCATGGACACAATGGCCCAAATGACCTCCTTCTGTAAAGTAAATTCCTGATTTTCACAATTCTACAATACCAAAGATACAGTCAGTCAGTGCTTTGTTGCATAGGGTTCAGTACTCAGCACTGGTGCAACTGTGGCTCAACTGTGTTATCTATAAAATTAAAAAGAAAGCAACAACGTCACTGGACACAAGCTCCTCCGATTAGGATATATAGTGTTGTTTCTTCATCACTGGTTCAAATTCTACTATCTAAAGTCATTGTGGAAGCACTAAAAGACCAATGTTCATGGCAGTGATTTCCCATGATGTTCTTGAGCATTTAGGAAGGTACAGAGACCAAGTTATTACAAATTATACATTTTCCATGTTTTTAAATTGCTCATATAGAAAATTTAACTGAACAAATCTAAACATAAATAAAAACAGAACAGGTTGAGGCCAGTACGACACTTCTTTGGAATTGAAAGGAGCTGGAGAATGGTGATTTTCATGCTGTTGATAGAGGGAAGGAACAGCAAAGAGAACAGATAGTCCTTGTCTCACAGTACCATCACAAAAGGCAGACATAGTGGTGGTATAGGATAGGTATATAAAATAGATGTAAATATTAGATGTGAAAGAAGGAGAAAACAGGTCCACTCTGCTGAGATAAGGTCAACAAGGCATTCCCAGGGGAGAATGGAGAACAGAATGGTCATGTTCTGAAGTCGTGCAACTCATTAAGAGTCCTACTGGCTGTAAAGTGCCTAAGCAGAGAATGAGGTGATGTTCTTCCTGCCCGCATTGAGTTTTACAGGAATCCTGTAAAAGCCAACGGACAGAAATATAAACATACCTTGTGCACGTACGGTCGAACTAAGTCATCTAATTTGTACAGAATTCGGTCAATAACTTTAACCAGCAAGTGACGCTCCTGGTCTTCAAGTGTTGGGGACATCAGCAGTGGAAGAATTTGATTGAACAGGGGCCCAGCTCCAAATTCTCTGGCTTTATCAGTTATTTGACGCAAAGCGGCCTGGAAAGAGAGAGAGAAAAAACATTATATTTGCTCTAATACTACTTAGCCAGTTATAACTTTCAAAGAAATATATGTTTACCTTCCTCATTGGCGGAGTACCGTTCTTTATTTTCAGGAGCAACTTCATTATCTTTCTTTCCTTCTGCTCTTCTGGGCTTAATGTCGATTCATCAACTTCAACCTTATGGAGGAAGATAACAAGTATTGTCAAAAGCGGAATCTTTTAAATCTGATTTCTCAAAATGGCTTTCAACTCTCATAGTATTTATTTCAACATTTTTAAATAAGAAAATATTTAAGTATAGCACTCCCGGATATAGATAAATGCACCCCTACAACATTTGTCACATATTACATGAATAACCAGCATTTTGTTTGTATCTTTCATTGGATATAATTTGTTACATCAGAGATTGACTGATAACTCAACTCAACTCAACGTGTGACAAACACAAGCTTAACAGCTTCTGATAGGTGTCTGAAAAGTGCACCATTCCCTCTATAATGTATAACCTATGCTGACACAATCTTCAGTTGTGTTTGAGCCCACAACCATCTGACTCAAAGCCAAAAATGCCAATCACCATACCCTAATTTGTGTGCTGTCTAAGGGCAGGGGTGGAATAGAACTCAATCAATTAACATAACAGCCTTGTTAACCGTAACATCTTTTGTGACCCCTGACTCTCTCCCTCCGTACCCAACTGCCAAGACTGGAATCCATGCCATGATCACTTTAAAGACAAATTTGCATACTGTTTTGATAAACTAAACTCTCTCTATATATTCTGAATATATACTTATACATCCCAAACAATATTTCACACCACAGCACCATCTTTACCAAGCTGCAAAGGATAAGATTCTACTCTTGAAATTCCTCCATGATGTTGCCCACTTACCTCTATCATAATTGCCTTCAACTGGATGACTGATTGACTTCAGATGCTCCTCTCCCTTACTATGCCCTAAGCATTCGCATTATTTTTAAAAAACAAATCTTTCCACTTCATTTCCTGCTCCCAGGTCCTCCCCCTTGGTTGTACTTTTCCAACTCCTCCTTCACTTTCTTTCACCCTTTTGTTCAGTGACTATCATTTTACAAATCACAAACCGCGAATTGTTCTCTATAGGACAACTGCTACAAAAGGTGTACAAACCTATCATGTCGACATATTTCTTGCATCTCACGATGATGCAACACATATTACATCACATACTTAGTGCTCTGGAACGTACCAATATCCCTCCTAAGAATACAAAGCATTTTGATTGTCCAAGGTTTCACACTTGTTCCTTCCAAGTGAAAACTACTTTTGTTTGCGAGCCAGCATTTTTACATGCAAACCTTGAGCAACAATAGGAAGTTATTCCACTTCCAAAAAGTCATTAATAAAACTTTGTATGGTGCCAGTGCAACTTCGAAACTATAAATTCTGATCAGAAAAAAAAAAATTCACATTCACATGCATATACCCAATTTTAATGGGGTAAATCAGGAAACCACCATTACCAGTAATTTGTCAAAATATTGAATGTCATCAGGCTTCAGAAATGGAAGATTCCCAGAGGGTTGGTCATTCATATTCTTTGCGCTGCGCTCTTCAGACTGCATGTGGAATCCAGTTAGGCCTCCAAGTGGTGTTGGGGTTGCAGTCAGTTTACGAGCAGGTGTTCTGATTGGGACATAACCAGCTGGAGGTGGAAGGACCTATGTACATTTAAAAGAAAATGATTAATATTTGTTGAATAAATGATAGCAATAATTTAGATACAAACTTTCCTTTCAATTTCAAAATCAGGGAAAACAAACATTATAGGTCAACTCCACTGAAAATTATTGAATTGGTACAAAACTACTGGATACCTTTTGCAATATGCTGCCAACACACCTCACGCAATTCGGTCATGTCACTTTTCTGCTATAAATGAAGACCGCAATGACAGCATTTGGTCAAGCTCAAATTTGAGCAGTTCACCTGGCATTCATTCTGCACCATCTTCAAAGTGCAAACTACCATTTCCCCAGAGAATTGCCTTCTAATAGAACAATGTTACTGCCCAGCAAGAAACAAATCATAGAGGCCTCATGTGGAAATAATTACGTTTACAAGAAAATGCAACATTCTCCAAGGATTTCTAAGGGCCGCCCAACAGTCGTTTTTCAAAAACTGACCGTAGAGTTAATGCCACAACTTTGTTTTTCTACCTTTTGCACCCAATAAATTAACAGTCAGCTAAAGAAAAGTTGCAATTCATATGGCAGCTACCTAGGACATGCTGAACTGGGTAAAAAACCAAGCCTGAATTGAAGTTAATGGCCTAAGCGCCAGAATGTGATAACTTGATGGGACAGACCTCCAGCATACAGAAAGAGAACCACTTTGTGATAACAAAGAAAATTTGATGAAAACTTAGCAAACAGAATAACCAGCCATAACTTCAATCTGCATGGTTTTACTTGGTATCTGTATTTTTAATCTAATGCCGTTTCAACACGTACATTACCCAAAGTACAAAATAAACAACAGCATTCGTCCTTAATACACAGGTAAAGATATTAATGACAGGTATGTTCTGGTCATTGGCTCACAACTTCAGTAGGATATATTCTCCTCCAATTAATAAGTGCCAAGAAAATCCAGTACCTTCCACTTATTACAAAAGTTTATTACATTACCTTGTAGCCTTCAGGGAACATTGCATCGAGTTCCTCATCTGTAAGTGGGCGATTTCTTTCATCAATTTCCCGCTCCCAACGCCATGCCTGTAGTTGCTCAGGTGTCATGCTCATCAAGTGACCTAAAAAGTTGAATTATTTAGATGTTTCATTATTTCTCTGACTTTTACCTCAAAATATTAAGTACATCCGAATTCTTTTTATCATAAACAATTCAGTAACATTCTGTTCTTCCCACAACCTGTAACTTAGTTCAGTTCCTACTAAGTTTGTTCACATTTGCCAGGAAAGAAATAGTCTAAATTCCATTATTCTTGACATTAACACCTTATAAATATGTCATTTTCAATAATGGGATTGAAAGCACTGAGCTTCCATCATAACGTTTGCTGGTTAAAATTAGAAATTAATTCAAGTAACTTGCTCTATAAAGGGTTAACTGTTGTAGGTCCAATTTTTAAGAGTCACTATCAAACAGTAACTCCAGTTTGTGTCTGCAGATAGACAAGAACAGGCCTAACTTCAACAGCATCATTGTCCCACGTACACCATTTGGACTCAAAGAAGGAAACTGGCCCTTTTGGTACTTGCCCAAATGGCCGATGCAATTACTGAG
Organism: Ginglymostoma cirratum; assembly: GCA_024137785.1. Classification (NCBI taxonomy): domain Eukaryota; kingdom Metazoa; phylum Chordata; class Chondrichthyes; order Orectolobiformes; family Ginglymostomatidae; genus Ginglymostoma; species Ginglymostoma cirratum. The sequence goes on along the minus strand of JAHRHZ010000145.1, from coordinate 23,919,827 downwards.
CTATAGCCTAAATATCTGAATTTATAGTTTTGATTATAAAATGCTGCATTATAAGACACATCTAAAATCAATGAAAATATAGCTTCTGCTTTAATCGCTACATACCTGGTGTAGGAGTTGCCATAGCCATTGCGGGTGTGCCCTTTGGTGTAATTCCACTGGGAGTAAGCAATGGAGTGCTGCCACCCAATTGACTGACAGGTGTTTCATCCCAACGAGACTTTCTTTTACTTGCACCAGGAGTTGGCGTTTCACCTATAGAATCACCTCCACGGTCCGTCCGCGGTGTCTCAGCCCAGCCACTGCCATGCCCAGGTGTTTCTAAAACAAGAAATTAGACATCAAACAAGAATTCAAGATCAACACGTTGAAAGCAGAAAAACCATTCACAATAACTTATTAACATTATTCAATACTAACATGTATGTCACCTGTTCCAATTGTGCAAAACAAAAAAAGAAAACACTTCAAGTTTAAAACCAGCCATTAAAGCCAATTAAAAAAGAACATGAACTGTGTTTTTTTTTATTTTAAATCAAAAAAGTGTGCTTACAGCATCAGTAATTTCAAGATACATTTGAATAGCTGCTCTGAAGGAAATGATAAACTGTGCATAGCTGTACTTCTTTAATAATGGGATTTGTGTAATGGACTGTTATGTTGGGTACAGCCTGATTTTAATTATGTAAAGCAGAGCTGCTTCCCCCATCCATAGCAGAAATGACAAGCTGATCTGTCAGAGCATGGCTTTGTTTCAGAATATCCAAGTTCTAACAAAGGAGTCTCATCTAAAACATTAGATGTCTGTTGAGATACTGGTCGATCTAAGCAGGTTTAGTGTTTAAAGCATTTTTCATTAACTACTATACCTAACATGAAATTTAAAAAAAACAAAAAATTATTATTTTGGTCAGATCAGAAACAGTTCCAAAAAACAAAAAAAAAAAACACAACTGAATTTTTCATTTAAGAATATGGAAGAAACAGTTTTAAAAACTTCTAACATACAGTTCACATTACATTTAAATTTTTAGCAATTCCATGTGACCTAAGAAACACTCTTTTCTCCATATTATTCAAATCCTGAAAAACGTCCATGCACTTAAGAAAATTATCCCATTATCAAGATCATCTTTGTCTGCTCTTATCAGATCTTACCTTTCCCAACATCATTAAAGTTTCACTCTGGTCCTTTTACATCATTAATCCTTACCAAAATCTATAACAGTAAGTTATTGTTAGCAAAGTAACAGACAAATTAACACCTTATTTGGAAGAAATTAATTGAGGTTTTTCATGATGCTCTTTTCAAGAACTACAATTACAGAGATAAATCAGATACTGTGAAAAGGCCAACTGGTCTGTGTAATAACACTAGAAAATGTTGGCAATACTCTCAGCAGATCTTGCATCAGTGGTGAAAGAAATGACCTTTCAGTGACCTGAAGCATTTAATGCTTCTCGCCATAGATGCCACCTGACCAGGTGAGCATTTCCAGTATTTCGCGTTATGCTGCATGTCTAGCATCTGCGATATTTTGCCGTTTATTTGGTTTTTATGTACTCTTTTTTAATAGAGAACATCAATATCTTAATCTTTACAATTTGAGATATACTTTTGAGTGGTCAAAAGTGTGTTGCCAAGAATACTTTTTTTTTTAAGAAAGTGCCACCAGCCTAGTTATTGGGAGTAGCTAGCAGGTTTCTGGTGAAAAACTTGAATTGAAAAGATCACTTTCCAGTCAGATGCTTGGTCCTCCGAATAAACTTGCCCAACCAATCAGCAGATCAACCACTCAGATTGGGCAAACTTATTCCCAAATTTTATCCCAGTTTACCATGAATTGGTTATTTGAATTGTAACAACAGTTGAGTAATATAATAGGCATAATTTCTTTAGTTAAACGCAAATTCCACTGGTAGTTTCATACAACTGATTTCCGCATCCCCATGCAAAAGGCTTGTGTATCAACGGCAGAAGTTGGTCGGATCAGGTTCAGTAGAGAAATCTCCACAAAGAATCAAGACAATCCAGAAACAAACAAGTAGTTAAAATTGGAAAGGGAAAAAAATTTACCCTGGTCATAGGTGGGCATACTGTGGTATAATATTCCATAATCTCAATTTTTCTGATTATGTATTACTGTAATGTAGCAATTTTAACTGAGTTAGAGTCCTGAAGACTTTAAAAATCTCAAATGAACATGCTCAAAAATATTCCACGGAAGTTCAAACAAAATGATATTTCTTAATCTTTGCATTAAGATGAATGACCTTGAAAGAAGAGCAATTTTCATTACAGAAAGAAAGGTTAATCTCACCTCGATCTGTTTTTGGAGTTTCATCCCATCTATTTTTACGCACACTGGAAGTTGCGCCTCCATGACCTGGAGTAGCATGTCCAGGTGTATCTCGTCCAGGTGTAGCAGCCCCTGCTGGTGTGTGGCTAGGAGTAGGCTCCCACATTCTTGTGCTTGGGGTTGCACCAGGAGTCTCACTGCCTTTTGAACGACCAGGTGTTTCATCCCAACGGCTCTGAGAAGGAGTGTTTCCAGGTGTATGGCCAGGGGTATGTCCTGGTGTGTGGCCAGGTGTGTGCCCAGGTGTGTGTCCTGGTGTGTGCCCTGGAGTCTACAGAGAGGAAGTACACAAATAAGCTGGAATTTATCAATGACGACTCATTAAGTATGACCAAATAAATTTTCAAAAGGATAATGTGCAATAATGAGACTATAAAAATAGGAACTCCACAAATTGTTCATCATACAGCTGCAGATTCAGATTCTTGAAAAAACAGCATTGTGATTTTATTAAATCAGTGTTATTACTGAATTAACGATTAACTACAGCCTTAATTTATACTGGAATTTACACTGGTTTTTCTCAGGGTATGAATTAACTGAAATGTTGCTGAGTGTGAATAAACAAAAGGTTAACCAAAGGAGGAGACTACTGTATTGATTGTGGTCACCTGATAAAGCAGTGCAAGTCCTGCAGAGAGAAATGAATGACAAGCTTCAAAATTGTAAGAAACTAATGAAGCTTTGTTGATCCTAGAGCAGTCTGCTAAGTGGTTGTTTAGCTTAGCTTAGCTTTATTTGATTAATGAAAACTGAAAGGAAACGAACATCTATTGGCATTTTGTTTGCTTTCTAGTAATTAATCCATTCAATTTGAGGAGCAATTTCTTTGCTCAGAGGGTGGTGAATCTGTCGAATTCTCTGCCAAAGAGGGCTGTTAAGGCTCAGTCACTGAGTATGTTTAAGACTGAGGTCAGATTTCTATGTATTAAAAAAAAGGTACACAGAAATAGTGCAGGAAAAAAAAGTGTTGAAGAAGGTCAATCATGATCTCATGATTGAATGGCCTAGACAGGGTTCAAAAGGCTGAATGGTTGACTCTTGCTCCTATTTCTTACATTCTTTTACTAATTATTTAATTACTTGACAAGAAGCTCCATAACTCCCGATTCAAACTGGTTGATTTCTACAGGTGAGAGGAAATTAACCTCTTAACCATTAAAAAGCATTTTTAAGAAAGGTATTTCAAAACAAGCATAAATAGATGAAGTGGCTACATTCCTGTTTGTGTCATACTCCATCCTTCCCTCCCCCACTTATTTTAATCCTTTAGCTCCTGCAGCTGTAACCTAAGGATGGATGCATTCAAACAAGATTCAAAGTGTAAACTGATCTGGTGATGGAAGACAGGAGCACTGACTATAAAATGATCTTCAAGGCCCAATAAGGTTCATGTTAATGAACCATCAAAGAATTATATCATTGAAAATATTTTCTACCAATTGCCAATGCTTAGTGAATAAGTATGCTGCATGGTGGGATATTAGGCCACTGAAATAGAGAGGAAGCAATCGCTGATATGTTCCAAGTTAATAAACTGGCTCAGTGTTACATCGAGTCAGAAAAAAAAATGTTAGCTTAGTTTTATGGCTCTGATCACTCTAAAAATCTTCACGACAGGGATACAATCTGACTCCCCAGTATTTAAATATGCATACTCTGCCATGGATCACTTACTTAAGAGGAGAAAAGGCATGCACAGGCGAGAACAAAAATACTAAAATAGGAGGTACTACAATACTTGCAGATTCAGCAGCTTCTCTGGAGAGAGGAACAGAGTTAATGTTTTAGGCCAGAATTCTGATGAAGGATCACTTGAAAAATTAACTCTTTGCTTCTCTTCATAGAATGCTGTCAGAATATTTTCATTATTTTCTGCTTTTATTTCAAATTTCTAGCATTTCCACTATTTTGATTTTCTTTTAATGAAAATGTGTTAGTCTTCCCTCTCACCTCTGCTTGGTCCCAGCTGGATACTTTCTTGGGTGTGGCACTGGGAGTTTGATCTGCTGTCTGATCCCAGCGACGTTTGCGTCTAGCAGGCTGTTGGGCTGATCCATTGACTGCCTTAAGATCTCCAGCTTTAGCTTTCTCAGCAAGCTGTTGCCTTATTTCCCTCTAAAAGCAAATTAATAGATAAACCAAAATTTAACATAAAAGCAGCCTATTTTAGATGGATACACAAGATGTTGTACATATGTAAAACTAACATTTCAAAAGCAAGAACGTGCATTACCTCTTCCTTTGTTAAATGCTGTTCTCGCATAACATCCATGTAGGTTCTGGCATGGACCTTAGGATCTGGCGTCTTTCCACCTGAGGGACAAAAATAGTGAGAACAGACCAGAAAATAATTAGTGCAAGTGTAAGAGAAAAGTCAATGTTATTTTATCTAGTTATGATATTTTTGCATTAGCATTCTAGTTTATTTTGGTTCAACTTTTAAGTTTAAAATTGCTGACTTCTCAATTTTTTTTATATTTGCTCAAATCACAGCAACTTACAGAGAAGCGACCTGATGGTCAATTTAACCTGCTTGAATACAAACAGTAATAATTACAACAATCTAAAATAAATGCCTAAGTGCAGTTATAAGCAAATCATACGCAAGACATCAAAACACATTAAGTGTCCATTATTGTCGGTTTTCCTTTGATGATGTTCCGGAATACGTACACTGGCGGGCCTGTGTGTCCATCAGCAGTTCTGACTTCAAGCAGCAGAACAGAAGCCTAGAAAATTATCTCTTTACCATTAGTAACACTTTGGAAAGGGTTTTAAAATTCAAAACATCACACCTGTGTTAGTTTTTAAAATCTCACTCAATATGCGTACTAATAAACTTCTTAGGAGAAAACAAAATTTTACCTGTTTAATATTAACCATATTAAAAAATAATTGTAAATGCAACTATTTAAGCATAAAAAGTTACTTCAACAGGATACTTTTATTTGGGATTATGCTGTTTGGGTTTGTCTAAAAACATGCTACACTGGCAGTTGTCATACTGCCACTTTCATTGGACTTCCTTTTGGTTTACTTTTTCAGCATAACCTACACACGATCTGTTGCACTGCACCCTTAAGAATGCAGACAGGACTGTCATAGCAGTACTGCTGTAGGAAAGAAATTAAGGACAGTTAGTATGGGCCCGTGGAATTCCGGCAAACATATTTAGAGCAATTACAGTTACAAAAATGTCAGATTCTATCCCTGATAAAACATACACATTGTTGGCTTGATACCTCTTTCAATTAGACCTGTACCACTAGTTAAACTGAAAATGTACTAAATAGAGCAAAACTTCCTAGATTACTCTTAAATATAAACTCACTCACTTGAAAGAAAAACAAAACTTCCACCTGGCCCACTATGCTTCCCAGCAGCGACCAATGACTAGCATCTATCTAACTACCATTAAAATAGCTTACAAAAGGCCACTCCAAATTATTTCAGAGGATGACAAGCTCCATCCTAGCTGAGATATGGGAGACGACATACAAGCAAATCTGTCTTTACCACAATTGAAACTGCCAGATTCTCTTTTGTCAAGTCATTTTTGTGTCTTCATTTCTTATGGAAACACAGATCCTTGGAGAAGAATTATTCCACAGGCATAACTTGTTGCATCACAGTCAAGTCGCCATTCAGTATGTGTAGATCTACAGAGTGGGTGTTGGCATGCTATCCATCTAGAGGGAGAACAGGTGGGAGTTTGCAACAATGCCAATCTTGTTATGATTCAATGTTCAAGAATGTGGATTTTTCACTAAGGTCAGTGAATAATTTTGAGGAGCAGGAGTAATGATCAGCTTCTCCGTCCTCCCTAACCTTGAAGTACTGAGGCCAATGTCACAGTTCAACTCTGGCCCCAGTTAATATGGTAAAGATTTGACAGCATCTCTTGATCTAGATGCCTTACCTAGTGAAGGTGCTAGACCACTGGAGAGGCTCAGGTGTTATTTTCAATATTGAATCTATTGCTATGAAGTGATACTAGTGCTTCAAAACGTTCTGCAACCATCTATGCTTTGCCAAAATTTCAAGCAAAAACAGTGCTACTTAAAACAAACAAAGTATTTTTTTAAATTTAACTGTAATGGCGGCAAAATTTTAAGGTTTGAATTATTTATCCAAAAGAAACAGTTTGTGGTAAGTCAGTGATTTTTAAAATAAAGAATTACTCAACCAATGACTGCAACGGGTGAGGGTGCAAGTCAATTTATAAAAGATTCAATTTGTACAGCAGAGCACTGATTGAAAATTTTGTGAAAAATCCAACCTAGTTAGTTAAAAGCTTTTTTTCCAGATAATTTTCAAATCAGTCTATACACAGTTATTATTTAATGTATGGATTACACTGTACACTAGTAGCAATTTGTGCTGCATTACTTAATGTGTACAGAATTATGTTTTTGATAGCAATGCATCTAAATCAATTTCAGAACTGCAGACCAGTCTCAAATTTATAAGATTTTATACGTGTAGTTTGTTATTAAGTCAACTATTCAGAGTAATGGTTGGATCATTGTTCACAAATACTTTAGCTTAGAAAAGCTGATTAGAATGTTACAAGATTATAACTGGATATTAGATCAATTTCAGATGGGTTCTTATATGTTCTGGCAGGCTAAACGAACAAGGCACGATAAAAAGAAATTGGCACTTTCAACTTGCAAAATATTCTGTGGGAGCTGGCTTGTTTGGTGGGCCATCAAACCTCTGCATACATTTGGAAAGGCCTTTTCAAAGAAAAAAAATCAATCCTTCAGCTAATTATTTCTGTACATGTGCCTTCCACACAAGACCAGTGCTGAAAATACTGTTCCATAAAGGTTTCAAAATGTTACACTCCTCCAAAGAGGAAATAAACTATTTTTATTTCAAGCAAGAACAAAAATTCAGCCAGCAGGTCTGCTTGAAAACACAAGAACATCTCACTAATTTAACGTGGAAGGCAATGGACATTTCTGAATTTACTTAAATATTTAAATTTTCAGTTATATTGTTTCAACAGCCTGTTGCGTAGACAATAAAACAGAGGTAATGGTAACCCTTCACATGTTGCATACCCGCACATATTTATGATACAGGTATGCAAGATTTGAAGTGCCTTTCATTGTTTAATCTAATTTTAACAAGTTCTCAAATAAGATGCTTTAAATAGTTCAAACCGTAAAACAAGCAAAGTAATAAAGTTCAAGGGCTGAACCACTGTACACCCTCATACAAAGGTCAGCATAATCTGAAAAAATTACCATCTGCAAAAGGGTCATGGCGTTCAGGGGAAATAATCATCTGTCTCCTACGTGCTTTGTACTCATCTTCTCGTTCTGCAATGCGCTGCGATCGATGTTCAGCAAATGGATCATACTGTACATACAAAATAAATAAAGGACAAAATAGTAAGGTTAAGCAGTAAATATTCAAAACCTTAAATTTTATTTGATATGCTGGTTTAAACTACTATTTCACAGCTTGTTTATTTACTGAATACATCAAGTTTTGCAGAAATATTTTACTTATGAAAAAACCAAGTATACAAATGCAAATGCTCCAAAAGCTCTTGAAAAGGTTGTATTTGTAAACAATTTCAGCAATTTGTCTCCAATAAAATGTATTCAGATAGGAGAGGATAAACTTCCTAAAAACTGATCGTTCTCCACCAACATTGTTCACAGGACCAACAATAATTCAACTGCTCATTCTATGACACACAGTTCTACCTGCTCAGTTGATTGTGGTATATCATTTAATAGTGCCACTGGTGCATGGTATCCAGGTTTCTTCTGACCAAGCAAGCTTGGAGATGAATAATCATCATCATCCTAGGAAAACAAACATAATATAAAATGGTAAAGTGAAACACTTTTTTTTGCTGGTAAAACAATTTATCTCGTTTCAGCTTTTTAAACAGGGGAAAAGAAAAGTCTTTAGTTTTTTTTGCTCGTTATTTCCTCCTTAAAAAACATCTTTAATACAATTAGGGGCAGGAACAGTTGGTTATCATATCTCCACAATGCCAATGCAATTGAAGAGATATTGCTAATATTCAGGATCCTGCCAAGAAATCAAAATATTTGCGGAATAAGTTGGCAAAGAAAGTTTAAGGAGAAAGTTTAAATACTGCCAAAAATGATTCTACAAAGGCCACAGTAAAATCAACTTTATTTTGGATCGCTCTACAGAATAGCTTTGATAACTTAATGTTTTATTTAGTTTAAAACAAGGCTGAAAATAACATTAGTCTTCTGTCTTTCCTACTGTCAGATCAGAATAGAGAGTTACACCTAGTCATTTGACACAATTTAACATTCAGCAAAGCAAATGAGCCTTGATGACAAATTCTATTAAATATTAAACTAAGTGGTGTATCCAAATTCAGTGGTAAAAAATGGTTAACAAAAAAGGTAAAAATATTAGTGGCACATCAGACACCACACAATTAGAAGGTAATGTTGTGTTTTAGCTTAAAAAAATTAAAATTTCAAGGTAACAAAGCGTGGAGCTGGAGGAACAGGAAAGTGGACTTTTCAGGTCAGAGCCCTTCTTCCCAACCCAGAACGCCAACTTTCCTGCTTCTCTGATGCTGCCTGGCCTGCTGTGTTCCTCCAGCTCCAACCTTTGTTAACTCTGATTCCAGCATCGGCAGTTCTTGCTATCACTAAAATTTCAAGGTATCGCTTAAGATGACATGCTACTCATTGCTAGTTTCTAGTTTTCATTAAAAGCACTTTAATAAACTGAAATTAAAATATGGTCTGGAAACAAACATGACTGAATTATGATATTTGTACAATAGGTTATATTGTATATAGGTTATATTTATACAATAGGTTGTAATTGACAGTTTAAGCAAAATTTTTGTTTTTACCTCTTCCTGTTCATGCGCAGGAATTGATGTCATGTATCCTGCAAATCTGCTGTCACTTCCGCCATATATCTCCTGATCATAGTAACCAGTTGAATCAAGACCAACTCCATCGGCATCTCCTTCCACGACAAGAGCTGCTTTCTTGTTCTGGATTTCTCTAATCTGTGCTTCAATATCTTTGGAACAGGAAAAGTAAAGAATGGGGAAGTAGTTACAATTTAAATGTGTTTTTCTTTGTTAGCCTGTTGACACTTTTGCACTTGTCCACAGAAAATACACTGGCAGAATTTATTTGTGGGCATCAAAATCTGTGTTCCAAACCGAAATGTCTTAGACGTCCACCTGACGATCTCATTTTAAAGGAGGCGGCAATTAACAAGATTCGTCTAATGTTATTCAGAGATTACAGCACATTTTAAAAATATAAATAAAACATAAGAGTATCTTGTGCAGGCTTGTAGATCTGAGGAATGGATTAACGGACTGGTAGAGTGGTATTGTAGTCAACATTAATGTCTATGGAGCTCAGTTTCAAAGTAACATGTATATAATGGAGACATCTATCTCCACTATTTAAGAATTCAATAGAAAGGCTGCAATATCTCAAGACAACAGTATTTCCATTTGCTGCCACTAAAGCTTTGACTGCCCTTCATGAAATCTCCATTTCTACTTCCAAACTCTGCACGATTTTGGTGACCATTACTGTATGCAATATTCCAAATGTGGCCTAACTAAAGTTTTATACAGCTGCAACATAACTTACCAACTGTTACTCTATGCCATGACTGATGAAGGCAAGCATGCCACATGCCTATCCATTAGCTTAACAAGGGACCTTGTTATAAGCCTTGCTAAAATCCATGTAAACAACATATATAAAATCTATAATAATGGCACAATGAGATGAGCATACTGTCATTAAAAACATACAAACAAGGAATCAGACCAAGCCACTTGGCCCTATTCTGCCATTCAATACGATTATGGTCGATCAGATTTTAACCTCAACACCAAATTCCTGCAAACCCCAAAGATGTTTCACCTGCTTGATAAAACCCCCACTGGTACACATATCTTTTAGGGCTGGTTTAGGCTTCCCTTTGTTTCTAGTCTCATCAAGAAAGTGGGCCAAAGTGACCTCAGTATTCAATGCAGTTGGATCACGTTATGCAGGCGAAGTCCATACTAATAGCACATGACCTTGGTGGATTTTGAATGGTATGTGAAGGGAAGCAAATTATTTTCCAATTTGAACCTATTTTAATTCACCACATTATTAAGAGGAATTAGGGATAGGCCTTGCCAGCAAAACCAACATCCCTTGAACAGGTATACAAAAAAAAACCTCCTAAAATTAATGTGACCCTAGACCCTAACAACAGAACAGCATAGCAATACACAATATAAGATCGTAAAAATCTGTTTTCACAAATACCCTGTAAAAGTATATACACTCACTTGGTTTTCAGCTTGGTTTTCCTGCCACATATGTACTGGCACTCTTCCGAACCACAACTCTCCCCAAAACTCTCAGCACTCACTCGGCATCCACCCTTCCCAACTGCCCTGGCTGCACTCACTCACTCATCAGTCCTCTACTTAAAAACTACTGCCCAATGCCAGGCAGCTGCATTCAGTCTGGTGTGATGTTGAGTGGTGGCACTTGTGGTTCAGATCCAGATGCAACCTGGAATGGACCCCCCCCCATAGACTTCAGAGATTGCGCTCTGGAAAGATCAGACTTCAGTAAGATCACATTTGTGCACGGTAACAATTAATGAAAAGTGAAAATCAATCCCAGGATGGAACTCCATACTTTTAAAGTCAGAAGTCCACCAAAAGACCAAGATTTCTCATCACTATGAAAAAGGCATACAGCCATCAACGTCTTCACTGACACTTGTATACCAGGACAAAGACTGAAGAAATTGCTCCATTATATAGTCAAATAAAAGCTCAACATAAATATACATAGAATTATATCTTTCAGGCAACATACCAGCTTCCAGTGCCATTCTTGGACACATCCTGTCTCACCAGCAGGGTATACACTAATGCGCTGGGTAACCGTAAAAGGCTCCTGGATTCTCAACACTGACTCTAAATCTCAATCTCAAATGTGAGAAGGAAACTTCCTGTTCATTACCATCAGCCAATTTATTGCTCCTTTATGGTAAGCACCACATGGAAGATGTATGGAACATAGCAAGGACATAAAGTGTAACCCAGGTGGGGAACTCCAATATCTATTGCCAAACATACTTCAGTACCACTATTACTGATTGAGTCAGCTCAGCCTTGAATGGCCATAGCTGCCAGACTGGGCCTGCAAGAGGAGGTGAGAGAACTACTTGACTTTGCCCTCACCAAAGTACGTGCTGCAGATATATCGGTCCACAATGGTACTGGGAGTGACCAGCTCTTCATTGTCTTCACACTGAGAATACACTAATTCATGTTGTGTGGGTCTACGATTTTTCCAAACAGGATTGATTCAAAACAGATCTAGCAGCTCAGAACCAGGTATTCATGAAGTGCTAAATTCCTCACTTCTCAACCTCTCCCCTTTCCGGAGGTGTGGTGACTCTCAGGTTAAACCATCACTAGTCATCTCTTTCTCTCAATAAGAAAGCGGCCCTATGGTCTGGTAAGACTATGATGACATGAACCGTACTTTAAATTCCTAACTGAATCGAAGTTGATCCACTGCCTTGATTGTAATGCCAGAATGAGTTTCATCAAGAGGCTACAGATTCTGTTGTTGCCAATTACAATCCAGGTACATTTGCAATTCTAGTTCAATGAGGAATGTAGAAGAGTAGAACCAAACACACCTAATAAAATCTAATCTAGTGAAGCCAGAGGACTACATGCATGCCTAACAGCAGAAGCAACAGTTTATAAATTTTAGAAGCAATCCCACAATTTACAAACCTGATTAAGACTGCAGCTCCATTACAACAATTCATGAATGGTTTGACAATTAAACCAACAGGTAGAGGATGTCCCATGAATGTTCCTGACCTCAAACATGATAAAACTCAGCAAATCCATGCAAAGTACAAGTATTTGCAACCACTTTCAGCCAGAAATGACATATGAATGATCTATCTCAGCATTCTGCTCAGATTTGCACCACAGATACAAGTCTTCACCTAATTTGATTCACAGCATGTGATATCAAGAAATGCTAGAGCACCAGATTTTAAAAAAAAGGGAAACTGGCCTTCACAAAACTAGGGCTCCCGTGTAGCACAGTGGTAGCATCCCGATCCCAGGACTGGGAGATCCAGGTTCAAATCTCACATGCTCCAGAGATGCGAGATAGCAGGAGCATGTGAGATAGCAACCCTGAAACAAGTTGACAAAAAAAAACTTGCCACAAACACCAAAAGCACTATACAGCCAATTAAGTACTTTTGAAGTGAATCGCAATTACATGTTGGAAATGCAACTGCCAACGCACACTGCAATTCCCATAACTAAACATGTAATAATGCGATAACCTGTTTCTGTGACGTTAATTAATAAATATTGGCCAAGACCAGGGATAACTCCCCTGTTCTTATTTTGAAATATTCCCATGGGTACATTTGTATTGAAAAGCCACACAGCCACCATCACAGTACTCTCATTACGGTTAGCCTTCATTGTTGTGCTAGAGTCCTGGAGTGACAAGTGAACTTGCAATTTACTGATTCAAAAGGTGAGTTTGCTCGCAAATTAAACTACCAAAGTCCAAACAAAATCCTAAACGTAGTGAGTGAGGTTGGTTGGCTCGCCGAGCTGGTTTGTTGTTCCTAAACAGTCTCCAAAAACACATACCCCAGTTGAGTCACTAGCCAGTTGTCGCAGTACAGCTAAAATAGTACCACTGACCAAACATGGAAAATTGCCTAACACACCCAGTTTATAAAAAGCAGGACATGACAATCTCACTACTACACTTTCAGTAACAGGAAAGTAGTGAAGGTACCATCAGTGGCTTGTACCATTTGACAGCAATGAGTCCTGTGAGGCACAAGATTCCAGGTTCAAAGTCCACTCCAAGGTTTGAGCACAAAAATCATGGCTTGACACTCCAATCCAGACCTGAAGAAGTCACAGCCAGAGGTGGCATTTTTCAGGTGAGAAATTACACTGTGGCTCCAGCTGTTTAATTGGATGAGTGTAAAAAATTCCATGGTACTATTTTGAAGAGCAGTAAGGAGGCATTCCCAGTGTCCCAGCAATATTTATGCCTCAATCAACATCACAAATTTCAAAATTATCCACCCACCATTAGTTCTTGCAAATGAATCACAAAAAGATAGCATCCAAGTTCAGCAAGTAATAGGGAAGGCAAATTGGAATGTTGGCTTTTATTTCAAAGAGAATGAATAAAAGTAGGGAATTTTTGGTAAAACTATGCAAGGCCCTAGTCAAGACCACAACTATGAACAATAAATCAATGCACCTGACTCAGACTTGACCAAAATAAAAGAGGCAGAATGGGAAGCAGTATTTACATTTTAATACAGAATGAGAAGAATTGATTACATTTTAATTAAAATTGCTTATTTTGACAAAATATATTTATTGTAACATTACTGCTTGCTGGTCAATACTTGCAAACTGAAATGTTTCATTCATGAATTCATAGACTGTCAATGCCCACTGTCAAGGTAGTAACTCAGTTATAAAATAAAAGGTTGTATTATGGCATATTTGAAAATAAAACTCCAGAAGTCAGTATGAATTATGCTACAATTAATAGCATAACATTGGTACCTCAATAGATAAGATTTTGATAATGCAGATTTTGAAAGGATTGAGAATTACTGACACCACAAACTATAGGTTTAAATATCATCCAAAGACACTTCACATAAAATCCAGAAAACTTACCAATTCCAAAGTTTATCTGTGATCATTTCAATGTTTATTATAAACATCAAGATACTGTGACATTTCAAATTAGACTTTGCAAATAATTAATATGCCTAATAGTTGCATAAAATTAAAAAATTTGTCTCAATCTTGTACTAAAGCAAACTTTTCTGGATTATGAGAATCAGAAAACTGAACTATTTGGATGATATTGCATTGATTAATGGGAGATTTATCGTGTGATTTCTTGGAAAAAGTCAAGGAAAACAGAGCTATTCCACGCTTACTGAAAAAGCAAACAGATTTGGAAAATGCAAAGCTCATTGTGGAGTTCAAGATTAGGGGGCCTAAGTTTAAGGTGAGAGGTTGAATGATTTAAAAGGGATCTGAGGTGCAACTTTTTCACAGAGTGGTGCATTTATAGAATGAACTGTCAAAGGAAATGGTCATGTAGATACAGTTATAACATTTAAAAGACAATTGGACAGGTATATGAATAGGAAAGGTTTAGAGGGTTATGGGCCAAATTCAGGCAAGTGGAATTTGTTTGGGAACCCTGGTCAGCACCTTCCCACACTTCAAAAGGGTCACTGGACCTGAAACGTTAATTCTGATTTCTGTCCACAGATGCTGCCAGACCTGCCGAGCTTCTCTGGCAATTTCTGTTTTTAAATAAATTGCAATCTCATTTGCATTTTATGAAGAAAATTCATACTGTACTTGGCTTAAAACGTTAATTCAATCTTTCGGCTGGCGAAAGAAATTGTATTCCAAACACATTATGCTATTAGATTAACTTAGTGCTTTTCCTTCACGGTAAAACAAAGCAACGATGCCCAACACTATTCATAAGTCATAGTGGCTTTACGAAGTGTTGATCAAATGGTCATTCATCTACATTATAAACAAACAACATTTTGTTTTAGTGTTTGGATGCGTTAGCACCGTCGCTTAATGTCTAAAAACGTTAGCGATTTGTCAAATAGGCGGAGCGCTCCGGGAAGATGCAGCAAGAATTACGATGCATTAAAAAAAAATCCGGGACACAGCAATCCAGGCATTGTAAACCACTCACGAAACAGAACAGCGATACGAATGCCAAAATAAGTTGGCTAGTTATGTGCTTAATTCAAAGACCATGACCCTTCCTTACTATCGACAATGCCACTCTCCAGACCATCCACTAGGAAAACACGTGAGCACCGATTTCAACACTTCGCTCCCCAAGGTGAGAAACGGATTGGGTTGGAACCGGATCTACCTTCTCAACAATCTCCACGTTAAATCCGGCTACTCTGCAATGATGCAGACAGCCGCTTTCTTTTTCGATGCTGGCGGCGGATCGTCGTTATTGACAAGGCCGCAGGCTGACTGCGTCAATCAGTCCGCCCGACTCCAACCGCCACAAAACTCAAGCCACCGAAAACCCAACTAAGATCGTGCGTAGTGAAGGCACCCGAACTAAGGCAGCACCCCCCACCCCATACCCCATTTCGAGAACTAGTCGGTGGTGCGGGAGAGTCGGAGTCGCTCGCCGCTTGCTAGCGCCTCTCCCTCGGCCCTCATTTACGCTCTCAGGAGCGACGCCATTTCCTGACCCAGCCAAGCGCTCGTTCATCAGAACTGCGGCCACATTTCCTACAGCTCACACCCGGAGGAACTACGGACACAGCTTACGGAAACATTCTTGTGACCTCCATTCCGCCCATGTTTTATTTTAAAAAAAACTGATGAAGACACCGTTCTACATATCCCCTCCATTACCTTCGTGTGTCTTGGCGATCTTCGCCATTTTGTACAACGGTAGCGAACGGAACCCGCGGTGCTGTGGGTGGGCCCGGGATTTGATTGACAGCAGCTCCTCTGCAGCGGTAGCACCAATGCTCCCAAGTCTGAGCTCACTCTGGGCAGCGCTGTTATTCCCGAAGGGGCTGTCTGTGCCACAAATCAAGGGATGTCAGACAAATCACTCCTGTTAACAAAATAAATTGCCAATGTCATGATGAAAATTGTTTTCTTCTCTTTGTGGATGTCTCACTTCGAACTGCGTTGCAATATTCTTTGGTTTGAAAATTTTCTAGAATATAAAGGGGACACAGTCAGTTTTATTCTGTCACATAACTGGAATTATTTTTCAACTGTGTAGAGCATGGTGGTGAAACCCTTGTTACCTGCGACTTGGTAACACAAGTTTGAAGTTTTCTAATGTTTCTGTAGTCATGAAGTGTATGGGTGAATAAATGGCACTTAAAATTTAATGTACACAAATGTAAAGCACAAACCATTAAACAGAAACTCTGCACAATGTGGTAAATTGGCAGGTGTAACCACAGCTTATGAATATTTTTTAGCAACCAAAGATTCTCCTCCTTTGTGGTTGACAGGGCCCTTAACCATATCTATCCTATTTCCTACACCCTTTCCATTTCAACCAAAACCATAATAAGTTCCCCTTGTTCTCACCTGCCACCGTACCGGCCTCCACAATCAACAGATAATTTCTGAAAACTCCACCAGAAACACATCTTCCCCTTCTCTTTCAGTATCCTGAAAGGAATTGTTTCTCTGCAACAATCCCCAGTACCTTCCCATGAGAGCACAGAAGGTGCAACACTTAGGAGGTCATCCTGTCTTGTCCACGATCCATGATTTCATTTTTGTCAGGTGAAAATTGGAGTTACTTGTACTTTTTTCAACTTGGTATATTGTACTTAGCAGTTATAATGTGTCTCCCACATCAGGAAGCCTAAGCACAGGTTTAATGATCATTTTGCTGAAAAGAAAAACGTGTGATAATGTAATGTCTTCCAAAACTTGAGCACTTCCCAAGGTACTTTATAGTCAATCAATCTCCAGTCAAATTACTGTGTGATCTTTGGTTTCAGGTCACTTGCTGCTTTAATTCTCCACCCCTTTTCGACACTGGCCATTTTGTTTAGTGGTCTCCACAAATTTCAATGATGCTCAACACAAACATGAGGAACAATAGCTCATTTTTCAATAGGTAACTGTTGATCCACACGCAAATCAAGGGCTATGGTGAACAGGAAAGAAATGGAGATAAGGCTACAATTGGATCAACAATGATCTCATTGAATGGTGGAGGCAGTTTGAAGTGTCTAAAAGCCTACTAATGCTGCTACATTCTGTACCATTAAAATCAACTTTAATGACTTTGGGTCTTAACCATCATTTCAATTTATTTATGGACAGCAAATGCTGGTAATACACTAGAATCACATGGAGCAAAGGAGGTGAGTGCCTGAGATAAAAATCTCCTTCAATGGCAGGGTGGTCTGCAACCCTGTTTTTTTCTTCGCATTTCTAGACCCGGGAGAACTTTTTTTTTGAGATAGTTTCCATCCTTCCCTCTGCCTCTGCTATTCTGTGTAACCATTTATTTCTCTTCTAGATCCATCTTTTGTTATTTGACCCATTACCTTTGTAATTCAATCACAAGTACAAAGAAAAAGTGTGGATGTTGTAAATTTGAAATTAACACAACAAATCCTGGAAATACCCAACATTCTATTTGTGGACAAAGGAACAGACTTATGTTTTCAGATTGATGACTTTTCATTATTTAGGATTAAGTTTCACCAATTTGAACTGTTAGAAAATTGATCTAGCCAAAGAAGTTGAATACAAGTCAAGGGAAGCCAGGTTTGAACTCTACAGTCCTTAGGTCAGATGACTGTGAAACTACCTTATCCCACTAAAAACACTTGAGATAATGCAAATACAAACTATGAGGTGGATTCTTGATGTCAAAGTTTAAACAGATGGTTGAATAAAAAGGGAGTGAAAGGAATATTGCAACAGAATGGGGACAAAATCAGGATTAACTTTTTAGCAAGGAAAAACTCAATGTAAACTACTCGATCAGAATGACCGCTTTCCATGTTGTGTTTGTGATGTCATTCATAAAAAGTATGCAAAAAGGTGAACTAACAGAGATGAATGGAAAAGCAAATAAAATATCAATGTAAAATATTGTTTGTAATTAAATTATAAGGTAAAACAAGGAGACAGGTGAAGGTTACATCAAGTGAATGGTAAATTTAGGACTGATATTAGGGAAGTCTCACACAAGGAATGATCAACATTTGAAATCAGGGGCCAATTAATTTTTAGACATATTCATCTCTTCACCAAGAATCACAGCCAAATAAAGACCACTTTTAATGTTCACCATTATGCTGAATAACTGCATACAATTATTGGGTCAAAATAATTTGACACTTAAAATGATTATTTCAAGGGGGCAGACTTTCTGAGTTCATGGATCAGGAGGGGAGACAGTCATGTTGAAAGTTTGGTAAGGCCTGGAATAATCTTTGTGCCTATTATTTCAAGACTCTTTCATCAGCTATGTCTGGAACGGACTCCTTGGTACAATGCTGGAGGTGGATGTATTTCAGAAACAAATTGGATACTACAATGGAGTGACTGAAGGTTGTTTCTATATGGATCAATTAAAGTTGATCGAAGGGTCTGCCTAAACCATAATTATCTTGCGATTACATCACCTTGAAGATACAATTAGGAATGGTTATGAATCTTGGTCTTGTTCATTGCAGAAGATAACAATTCTTGTTGTACAGAATTTATTTTTTCTATTAAATTTTCAAGGGAACCTTTAGCATAGTAAAATATCCTAATGGTTTCTTTCTGCACTGCAGAGATTTTATGATTCTAAGGTGCTTACAAAGGAGCGACTGTGGTGTAGTGGTAATGTTACTGGACTAGTAATACAGAACCCCAGGTTAATGTTCTGGGGATGTGAGTTCATAATTTCACCATCGCAGATGGGGAAATTTGAATTCAATGAACAAACTAGCTCAATTGAAATCATTGTTTCTTGATTGTCATTGAAGACCCTTCTGCGTTACTAATGCCCTGTAGGGAAAGAAATCTGCCATCTTTATCTGGTCCGGCTTACATATATGACTGCAGACCACAACAATGTGCTTCTCTCATAACTGTCCTCTGGGCAATTACGGATGAGCAATAAATGCTGGCCTAGCCAGCAATGCCACATCCCTGAAGGAATTAAAAAAACAAACAAAATTTGACACAACCATATAAAGAGATCTTATGACAGATATCCAAAATCTTTAGAAAAGAGATAGATTTTACAGAGCATCTTAAACTCATATGATGTAAACAGCCCATTTAAACTTGACAGAATATAAAAATTTCTAACACAGTAGCAATTTACTCGACAGTTCTTACTATCTCTGAGCAATTTAGTCTTGTATTTCCCAGCACCTTAGATTGTATAGTCATCTTATGAGTTAAAAAAAATCAATTAATCTGTTAAGTCGTCATGCTTTGCTAATCTATATGTATCAAGTCAAAGTATTATTTAAAATTATGATGACGTACTATTTTAAAGTTATACTTTGTACTACATTTGTGCAACTGGTCTCTACGATTTAAATTTACTTCTCTTGAAGACTTTTGGGAGATAGGAACACAGGAACAGAGAGACCTGTGGGTAGCCATACAATCTTTGAGTTTGAGATAACAAGGTTTAGAGCTGGATGAACACAGCAGGCCAAGCAGCATCAGAGGAGCAGGAAAGCTGACATTTTGGGTCTGGATCCTTCTTCAGAAATCCAGACCCAAAACGTCAGCTT
>JAHRHZ010000145.1:23870435-23890202 GCA_024137785.1 Ginglymostoma cirratum | reverse complement strand
CTGTTTTCTCCTCCACAGATGCTTCCAGACCTGCTGAGCTTTTCCAGCAACTTTGTTTTTGTTCCTGATTTACAGCATCCACAGTTCTTTTGGTTGTCATTTTACAGTGGTTGCTTTAAATGTACTTTCATGGCCAGTGCCATATGTTTTCACTTTGCCTATACTGGAATATAATATTTTCTAGTTCAAATTGAAGCATAATTGTTCCTTTCATTAGTTTATGGTATAAAATTTTGTTTGTTTTGTTTAGATTCACTTGTGGGATGTGGGTATTGCTGACCAGGCCAACATTGCCCATCCCTGGTTCCCCTTAAGGTGGTGGTGAACTGCCAATCATATGCTGTAGGTAGACCCACAGTGCAGTTAGGGAGTTCTGGGATTTTGAACAGCAACACTGAAGAAATGAGAGACTATTTTCAACTTGGAATATCAAGTGGCTTGGAGAGGAACTTGCAGGTGTGCCGTTGCCAAGTGTCTGCTACCCTTGACCTCTAGATGGTAATGGTCATGGATCTGGAATTTGCTTTCTTAAAGCCTTGGTGAAATTTCTGCAGAGCATCAATGTACTACCACCATTGAGCATCAATGGTGCAGAAAGTGGAATGTTCTAGATATGGTGCCAGTCAAGTGGGCTGCCTTGACCTGGATCATGTCGATCTTCTTGTATTAGAGCTGTGCCCATGCAGGGAAGTAGGGAATATTCCATCGCACCCTGATTTGGGACTTGCAGATGGTAGACAGCCTTTGGGAGTCAGGAATTGATTTAGTTTGTAGGATTCCTTGCTTCTGACTTGCTTTTGTAGCTACTGTATTTATGATTAGTCCAGTTCTGTTTCTGGTCAATGGTAGCCCCCAAGGATGTTGATAGTAATGCAATTGAATGTCAAGGGATGATAGTTATGCTGTCTTTTTTTGGAAGTGATCATTGCCTGGCATTCGTGTGGTGTGATTGTTACTTGCCACTTTTCAGCTGAAGCCTGCATATTGTCTGGGTCTTACTGCATTTGGGCATGGGCTGTTTTCGCTGAGAAGTTGTGGATGTGCTGAACATTGTGCCATCATTGCTGAACATCCCTGCTTCTGACCTTTATAATGGAGGTGATGTGATTGAATTAGCTAAAGATGTTGGGTCTAAGATACTGTCCCGAAGAATGGGACTCTTGTGGTGCGATGGTACAGCTCGGCTCGGTATGGCAAGGTCTGGAGCATGTTTTCAGTATTGCTGAAATGTTGTTGGGGCCATAACCTTTGCAGTATCCTGTGCCGCTAACTCTTTCTCGATTTGATGTGGAGTGTATCAAATTTACTGAAGACTGCCATCTGCAATGTTGGGGATCTCTGGAGGAGGCTGCGATTGGTCATCAAATCTGCAGTTCTGGCTGCAGATTTGTTGCAAATACTCCCATCATTGAAGATGGGGATAATTCCGGAACTGCCTCCTTCAGTGAATTGTTTAATTGTCCACTATCATTTGCAACTAAATGTGGCAGGACTTCAGAACTCAGATCTGATGTGTTGGTTGTGGAATCGCCTAGCTCTGTATCTCTTTTGCTGTTTGGTGTGCAAGTAGTCTTGGCATGTCGTCTTGCACTTTTAGATTAATCTAAAATTGTCACAAAGGTACAGTGAAAAGTGGATAATGTCACCACATTCTGGTGCTATCTTGGATTACAGAATAAATTACTGAATAAATTGTATAAATGGTAAAATACTGAATGAATTAATATTAAATTGGTATTACTAAAACTGAATCAGCTTTTAAAGTTCAACTTTCCATTTCCATCTCCATCTACATCACCTTCTCTGCTCCTCCAGTCGCCACCGTCTAACATTGTCCCCAGCGTCCTGGCAATGTGTTCCTTTTCTGCTGGTGCCATCGCTTCCACGTCTGTTGCCTCTGAACTGGAGACGGTCATGCCGTGTGGGTCCTACGCTTCTTCTGTTAAACATCGACTAATGGGGTCCTGGTTCGTCTTCCGATGCCGTCACCTGTGACTGAGTGGGGATGGAGATACACAGGGCCCCTGCTTCCTGCAGGACGATGCTCCAGGGCAACCAAAACAACAAAAAAACTGTTACCTTCATGTATTGCCAATTGCATTTCCTGCATCCCCAGGCTGAAAGTGGAGGTTGGCTACATAAACAAATTCTTGAGAGTATAACCTATCACTTAAAAGCTGGAAATAAATGTAACTGCAAGAATTGAACAAAAAATATATATTCTGTATATGAGTATCTTAAGAACTGGCACATGAAACTTCAAGAGTTGAAGTAATTTTTAAAGCATTGTCCTGGTTAAAATATTAAGACTCTAAGTTGGTTAAAATTTGCAGGTTTATCTAACTATTCTTACAAATGTTTTCTATAACTTGCTCCAATTTGACAGTGTTAAGCAACATGTTAATGATTTCACATGGTGGCTCTATCTGAGGGGAAAAGAACTGATATCAGTGTTAGGTTTCTGTAATTTTTGATAAGGCATTTCAGAGCACTGTACAGAGGACACAGAATAGAGAAATGGAAGAGAAGGCTGAAGAGAGATTGAAAAGTGCAGTTGGAAAAGAGAATTTGAAACTTTTAAAATAAAGTGTGGAAAGATGGTGTGGTGATGGAGTTGTATTGAAGGAGTGCAAGTATATAGTGACACCAGAGGTGGAATTATACTATGCACTTTGTGCTATATCTGACCTGGAGTGCTAGATGCCTGAACAGAAATGGTCCATGTTCCAGCACTAGCATTTGATCAGTGCGGTTACTTTTCAGGAAAATTTCGAAGACAGGAAGAGGTAGGGCTAGGAAGGGAATTTTGAACTCAGGAACTAAATGGTTTAAGTCACTTTCTCCAATGGTGAAATGAAGGAAAATGGGGATGTATGAAGGTCAGAGCTAGAGGGATGCTGAGTTCTAGAAATGTTATAAGGTTGGACAGATAATGGGTAAGAGGCATTTGAACATGCAGAAATTCATCAAGGTAGTGTAGGACTTGAAATTTAGTTCACAAAGCACAGTGGTGATGGATAAACAGGACTTGGTGAGAGGATACAAGCTATGCAGTTTTTGATGTGTTTATGTTCATGGAAGGTAGGATGCTTGTTGGCAAAGAATGGGAACAGTTAAATTTAGAGGTAAGAAAACAGTGGATGAAAGTGTAAACATCAAGTGAACTGAGGGGCACATGGGGTCGGTGGCTCGGCATCCCACACAACACTGAGGTTCCTAGCTTGAGACAATGGCTCAGGAGGAATGGCTGGGAAATTGCCTTGAGAACCAGATTTAACTCAATGGCTTTGGTCTCCCTGACATTTCGGAGGAAGAAGCTTCTGCTTCTGTGGGACTGAATATCAGATGAGAATCTGATAAAAATCAAGAGAAGTGATGACAAAGCAATATTGGATGTTGTAAGAGTACGGTTGGATCCTGATGTATTTATGATGAGATTATTCTGTTATATTGTAACCGGAAGTAGTTTTTTCCAATACATTTTTACTTTTTGAATATTATCTGTATTGCATAAACAATAATATTGCAGCTGACAAGCCAAGGGTGCTCTTAATTTGGAAGGAAAACTACATTTCCCATTACATGATATCTTAAATTATTTTTGCACTTTTGTAAAATCTCCACAAATTCTTTGGAATTTTGCATTAACAAATTGAAAAGCACTTTTTACCTCGCAGAACTGTGATTTCTAGTGCCTTACTAACAATAGCACCCTTCTGTTCTCTTAAAGAATTGACTCCTTTAGTTTGTTCTGGATTGTATTTCTGTATTACAAGGGACAATAGACGTCAGAGGGAGGGATGTGTCTGATTTTTCTGGGAATGTTGTGCAAGTTGATCAGTTGGTGACTCAATAGAGACAAATGATAACCTTGATGCATGTTGTACTTGGTAAATGAACATAACACTGAAATAAAAGCAGAATACTCAGCTTGTCAGGCAGCACTTATTTTTGGAGAGAGAGGCGATTATAGTTTGAGATAGATGACATTATGTGAAATTAGAAAACCCTAGAGGTATAACAATTTTTAAGCAAGTACCAAGACAGGGAAGTGTGAGGTGGTGGAAGAACAACAGAGAATGTTTGATATGCAGAGCAACAGAGCTTAATTGTCAAGTGGGTGGCGGTGCAAGGCAAAAGCAAATA
Source organism: Ginglymostoma cirratum (assembly GCA_024137785.1). Taxonomy (NCBI): domain Eukaryota; kingdom Metazoa; phylum Chordata; class Chondrichthyes; order Orectolobiformes; family Ginglymostomatidae; genus Ginglymostoma; species Ginglymostoma cirratum. Next base: position 23,886,056 of record JAHRHZ010000145.1, on the reverse strand, counting down.
GCGATTGGGCAAATAACGACACAAATGATAGGTCTTGGTGTAATTGTGAGGAGTGAATACATTATGTTAAATTTGAAAGTGCATTACATTTGCTGCTTCATTTGGAAGGAGTGCTTGGTGTGCTGGATAGATAGGTGTTGCATTCTGTCCATGGGAAGGTGCTGCAAGAAGGGGAAATTTGTAAGGCAATTAAGTGGAGCAGTAGAAAACTCTCTCTCTGGATTACTGAGGAAGATGGGACGAAAAGTGTTTGGTCGTGTTGGCAAGAAGGATTGAAGATGATCCTTTTGTGTGGAGGTTGATGGGGTGGCCATATAATTGTTCTAGGTGGTTGGGGAATGCGTCGGAACAAAAATTTTACAAATGCAATGGGCATGGTCAAGGGTTCTGAGAAAGCTGAAATATCATAGACCTGAAACAGTATCTTTGTTTTTAGCATATGTAGTCGCTTGGTAGTACAAAACTTGAATGTTACTGAAGTTTTTAGCTTGTATTCATCAGGACAAATTTAAAAATGCAAAATTTCAAAAGGCATGACAAACTGTAGCACACAATAAAAAGATTGTCTTGATTCTGTTTGACAAGTTGTCTGGTGAGGTATTATCATGGATAAACAGGAAACTATAGGTTTCCAGTACTGCTTGGTGGTTCAAAAAGGCATTCAGGGTTATTCAGGAAAGTGTTTCTCTGTGTCATAGGCAGACTACAGATTATACCCTACTGGTCTAAACTTTCAAAACTCCGAATAAAACCTGTTATTTGATGTGATTCTGTGATTGGGTAGCACTTGCTGAACAATCCAGTGTATTGTTATGCTAAGTATCAATTTAAAGTAATCTATCGAGTTCATCATGCAGCTTATTATACTTGCTAGAAGCAACATAGTTGTACACAGGAACCTGTTCCCTTCAAACAAAAGGAATATGTTCAAACCTTGCGCATTTTTGAATGAATGCATTACAATGAACAATGGTAAGATGTCTTTCTTGAGCAAATCTCTTCCCCCTCAACAAATGTTGTCAAGCCTGCTGTGTATTTTCAGCATTTTATTTTTTTATTAAGGGTGAAGGGGTATTGGGTTGTGAAAACGGAAGAGCACCACAAAATTACTGATATGGAAGGCTACGTTTTCAGAACAGATGACACTGAGGAAAGGAGCCCTCACAGGCAGTGAGACAAGTTGGCTGTTAGTGAAAATTAGAAACGAAGTTGATAAACTTTTCCACTTGAGAGTAAAAGCTGGAAACGGTACCAAAACTATTGTAGTGGGAGAAACTGAGGCCTGAGTCAGATTAAGAGTATTCCAAATATCATTTAAAAACATTTTTGGAGAAAATGAATAGAGTTAAAAGAAAAGTTGTTCAATTTAAGAATGTAATGAATGGACGCAGGTTGAGCTCTGCTTCAAGACAGAAACTGATCATCATTGGGCTGTCTTAGTGAGAGACAGCCGTGCAGAGGAATTTCATGTCCTTGGGCTTTGGACGTGGAGGGCAGAAATTAAATAGCAGGCGATGTAACATTTGCCCTTTAACCACCTCTCTTTCTGGCATTCAGAGCGCCAAACATTCCTTCTAGGTGAGAAAGTAATTTACTAGTGATTCTAATATAGTAAGTTTAATTGTTGCTCAGGCTCATCAATATTTTGAGATCAGTCAGCAAATGTGGCCTTGAGGTTTTGGTTGCCTGTCATGTTTGTTCTTCAATTCAATCCCACTCTGACCCCTCTGTGTCTGTTCTCTTATGCTGTTGTGATGAAGCTCATTGTAAGGTTAATAACAACACCTGATGTTTTCATTTCATTTAGATGCTTTGTAACCTTCTGGAATCCACATTTAATGCAACCGGCACATCAACAGACTCCTTTTCTTTTGTGCCTCTAACCACACTTGTTTGATTTTATACCATTGTCCCTTCTATTACTTGATTTTGCTTCCTGTGATACGTGCCTTCCCTTTTTGTTCTTCCGGCCCCGTTCTGTTTCTTTGTACAGTTGTCACATGACTGACTTGAATATTTCCAGCACCACTAATAATTTTATGCTTCTAACATCTCTTCTTTTTTGTATAATGGTTAATATTGCTTCAATTTGGCACTTTTTCTTTTCCAACAGGCCAGGATCTGTGAGATCTGGTTGTAATTCTCATTGCAGCAGTGCTTTCTTCTGGTTATAAATTTGCAGATCAGTGTTTTGCCCCAAATATATTTTATTCCTAAGAGCAATTGCTCAAAAGAAGCAATGGAGTTATGAAGGGTAACTTTTTTCCATGGAGTGGGTGGTTAAGATCTGGAATACACAGCCGGCGAGGTGGTGGAGGTAGGTTCAAGACGGAATTTAGTTACCCCAAAAAGGAACAATGGGAAAGGTTACGAGGAATAGTACTTGAGTGTCTTGCTCATGGTGGGCCAAATGGTTGTTTCCTATGCTGAAATAATAATTTTGTGATTCTATCACTTAAGGGTATTGTCTGCATCATATCTTTTAATCTTTGCTTCTCGAGAAAGGTATGGGGTTATCAAAATATGGGAGGATGTTTACAGAAGAACCTGGAGATAGGACTGGGGAGGACATTGAGTCCACGTTGCACAAAACATCCATATGTTTTGAATTGCTTTAAAAGAATTGTTGCATTTGAACTTTTTCTACCTCCTATGCAATGAATGATGCCTTTAATTCAAAGGGTGCTTGAATCCTACCTTAGACATTGATTTGAAGAGATTTTGTAGTGGAGTCCATCAGAAGAACCAGATCCTTTTGGCACTGGATACTGATTTCATAGATATCACTTAGGAATTGGAAAGCTGTGTTTTTGTTTTGCTTTTTGTTCTCGCATAACCAAGAACTGAGGAAAAACTTTGTATCCCAGTTATCATCATCCTCCTACAATCTGCCAGCAGACTGAAGCTTGAACTTTAGGCTTTTATGATGTTTATGGTTCAGTCCTGTGCTATATGACACAATAGTTTTGCATTTTATTTTCCCCTTCATAACATCATTATTTTCTCATCTTATACAAAATCAACTGAATGTTGATCCAGTTTTAGCTGGCTTGATGAGCAGTTGAGTTTTGAAGACAACTGGCACTCTATTCGTGTCTCAGTACTGTCAGCATGCCAGTGTCAGCTGAATTGTGTCAGATGGATTGGCTTTAGAATGGAGTTAAATTGAAGTCTCTAAGTTTACCCACCGAAGAAACCAATCTGTGAAATGAATTTCTGTCCATGTTAGAGGCAATGGTAAGAGTTTAAGTTTCATTTTGTTCAATTTCAAATCATTTTGAGTTCTATTGGGTCCAAAATGAAATAGGTAAAGTGGTTAAGTGCGGGGGAGGGAAATTAACAGTTTTGTCTGTTATAGTTAACAAACTAAGTGCTAAACTCAATGATTTATGTACAACAGAATACAGCTTTAATGTCATTAGTAACTCTAATATTTCCAATAACAGGTATCTGTCATCTTGTGGCATTCTAATGAACAGAACTCCTCCGTTACTCAAGACACCAAGACATTGCCCTATACAACAAACAAACTTTTTCAACCTTGCTGGGCCACTAATAAACAAGAAGAAAGAGTATTCTGAGAGACGAGTAATGGGGTTCGTGGTTTTGATGTTGTCTAAGATTTATTTTGTCACTTGTATGTCAATTTTGATAGTAAATTTGAATCTTAATGTGTTTTAGGTTTTCAATGCTGGAAATGTACAATGTAGTGTCTGGTGTTGCTGACTACAAGCATTTTGTACCATGGTGCAAGAAATCCGACATCATATCTAAACGCTCTGGGTACGCTAAAGCTCAGCTAGAAATAGGATTTCCACCAATAGTTGAACGGTACACTTCGGTTGTGACTTTGGTGCGACCACATTTAGTTAAGGTAATGTTTCAATGTTAAGAATTCTCTTGTGTATTTAAAAATTGAGTTGGATATTTTTACACAGTTTGGAAATCTTATTTTCATAGGTTTTCCTTTCCTTGCCTCTTCACTTCCAATGGTGTCGATTCCTCACAGGTGACAGGTTACCATGTGCATGCTAAACTGAATGGCCTGTTGCAGTGCTGTAACTATATTTCGTGATTCCAGATAATGATCAATCTCCAGCACGTGGCCCAAATCAACCCTATTCACAGTCCTTGATGAGTGCCGTAACTGCCGAGTCACAATCACCAGCAACTCTTTCTTTTCAACTGCCTGCTCTATCAAATGACCGCACATGGAAGCGGGAGCTAAGATCAAGTACATCCATCATGATGCTCCTTGCTGATGCAGGAGAATGGAGACCTGTTGTTGTACTTTTATCACTTCCCAACCGTATCAGCATAGACTGGCAATCAAATCCAGAACATCTCTAGCATGCATAATTCAGTTCCCCACTGAATTAAAACACTGAACCATTAGGGAAGCTTAAATTTTCGTATGTATTTAAAAATTCAATCAAGAAAGTCTTAATTTGAACAATGATCTGATGTTTACATGTATGTCAAATAACCTAAATTCACCCCATTTTTTTCTAAAATGGGTGACCTTCAGTAAGTTGAAGCATGCCGTGTATAGTTAAAGGAGTTTAAGCTAATACTGTGCTTAGAAATCTAAGCGTGGGCTACAGGTTGATAGACACCGCTATCCTCTGTCTTTAGTAGATTTCTATTCTCTTTTTGTTTTCTAGCTCTTGTTCTTGAGCTCTTTCTGCTGAGTTCCACCCTCCAGTGCCACACAAGGTCCCATTATGTATTTGACAGTATATGCTGGTTTTTGCAACTCAACTTGATGCTATCTATACTCAACTGTCAGGAAGATTCACTTCATAACAGAAATCATTGGATAGTCATCAAGAATAAAACCTAGACAGTTCTTCCCTCTTCCAACAAAGAATGGTACAGCCAGTTGTGCTAATCCTACGCCTGTATAAAATCAGAAATTGAAACCACCTTTCCTATATGGCTTAGTATCTCCTTCTCTTCTAGCTTAATTATTGAACTTTGACATGTACCAGAAAGAAGAAACTAAATTTAACCATAACTTATTTTACACTTCCCTTCCTCCTCCATTGATAACACTGACTGCAGTGATGTTGGGACCAGATCCAAGGTTTCTGTCATTCACAGAAGCAGCTAAATAAATCTGAGGGGTGTCTTCTTTACTGTTAATTTTCCTCATTGCCTGCTTGTGAGGAATACTCTGGTCAGATCCGTTCCACCTTGGTGACACAGTTGAAATTTCCCTTCATGAGAAAGCATAATTGTAAACTGTCCAATCATGCTGCTGTAATTGTTCATGTGCAGCAAGGCCTGGACTAATCATTGGTAAGTAACATTGCCAGGCAAGAGTGGCAGAAATTCCCATTTCCAATCAGTGAGATTTAATCGTCATCCCTTGACTTTCAATGACATGAACATCGCCAAAACCCCTCTTACCAACACCCTGGGGACATTGACCAGAAACTGAACTTGACCAGCCAAATAAATACTGTGGCTACAAGAATAAGTCAGAAGCTAGGAATTCAGCAGCAAGTAACTGTCCTCCTGTCTCCTCAAAGCCTATACACTGTTGAAAAGGCACAAGTCCAGTGTGTGGTGGAAAACTTTCCACTGGCCTGGATGGCTGCTCATTCTAAATATGCTGTGAAGAAGCTTAATACCATTAAAAGTAAAGCTGGAATCTTGATTGGCATCGTGTCTGAGACCTTATTTCCCTTCACCACGGATGTGCAATGGCTGAAGTGTATGCCATCTATAAACTGCACTGCATTTTCCCACGTAGGTTCCTTTGGCACACTGAATTAAATGGCCTCTTGCAGTGCTGTAACCATTCTGTCATTCTAGATACTGGTCAGTGTCCAGCACATAGCCTAAATCAGCCTTATTCACAGTCCTTGATAGTGCACTAACTTCAAGTCATAATCACCAGCAACTCTTCCTTTTCAACTGCCTGCTCTAGCAAATGACTGCACATGGAACATCACCTTCCAAAACTGCAGTCTGTCACCTAAATGACAATGACAAGGGTAGCAGATACGTGGAATATTGCCATTCCTTTACTGTCATCTGGTTAAAATTGTGGAACTCCTTTCTTAACAGAACAGTAACTTTCCCAATACCCAAGTGTAGCAGCAGTTTAAGAAGGCAGCTCATTACCAATTTCTCCAAAACAATTGACCATTAATGGTGGCTGAACCAGTGATACCCATATCCAATTGTAAAAATAAAGTTGTGTACAGTGCATCTTGCTTGCCGATCACCATTTTGCCTCCTACCAAACCCCATCTCACTAGTCTTCCATCTATGCAGCTTAGTTAGTGGACAGGAATCTGATTTTTTTTTTTTTTTCCAGGGTATTCTGTATACCACAAATATTTTTAAAAAGTAATTTTGGCTGGGAAAAAAACCATATGGATTGATGACCTGTTGACCTGGGTGGGGCCTGTCACTTGTTTCATAGAAATATGCAAAATAGGAGCAGGAGCATGCTTTGTAGACCATCAAGCCCACTCTGCCATTCAATACGATCACAGACAACCCTCTATCTCAATGCTGTACTCCTGCTCTCTTTCTATAACGCTTAATGCCTATACTCTCTAGAAGTCTGTTTCTTTTCTAAACATATCCTGTTTCATCTGCAAATGTGACCAGAATGAGTGAGTCAGTTATTTCCATTTTCTTAGAGCAGGTTTCAGTTGTATAGTGATTGCAGCACTGGGCTGACCACTAAGAACCTCTTGTATGATTAAATTCTGAAATTTTGTAGCCTGGCATATTTACTTGGATAATGTGACTACAATTTGCATGTCGAAGTATTTCATTTAAAGTGAAGAATCTACTGAATTGTGGTGCTTATTTTATAACATAACTAACATTATTAAACATTAATTTCAGGCTTCTTGTACTGATGGGAGACTATTTAATCATTTGGAGACAAATTGGCGATTCAGTCCTGGGGTTCCTGGATATCCAAGGACCTGCACCGTTGACTTTTCGGTAGGTTATGTGAGACTTGCCTCAGACTTCATTTGTTTTAGATTGACTGACTGTAACTTTTACTGATTGGAAAAAAATCTGTTCATTCCTGTAGTCAGCAGAACAGCTGATTTAACACCAGTTGTTGTGGTTTAGTATTTTCTAATCTGTTGTATTGTCCACATTTATTAATTAAGGATATTTTTCCTTATTCTCCTATTTGTCTTGTTTGGGCAAATCAAAAGTTGACTTTATGCATAAACTAGAGAAGAGCGAGAAAAGGCCATCAAATTTATCAAGCCAAAAGTGCAGTTTACATTCAATTCACCCATGTTCTAATCACATTATAATTGTTGGAAGGCAACATCCAGAGGTGAAAACACATTGCGAACTTCAGACTGTTATTCAAGTACCAGGACCATGGCACGCTTCACAGAAATCACCTTCAAAAATTATCACTTAGTGCCCTCATGCTCCCCTGCAATCCTTGCGCAAGTGGCCTTCATTGCATTTTATGTTGTCGTTTCTCTTCTTGGAGTTTAATGCCATATTCTCTTGGAAAAAGACTTGCATTCATGGTGGATCATCTCTCAATTCAGGACGTTAACATAACTTTTAGGAATGCTTAAGGGTTTGTTGAAAATCCCTTGCACAAAGAGCTCAGGAATGCTCACTTTGGCAAACAGCAAATCATTTGCAGCTATTGCTTATTCATCATGGATAGTTTCTCTATAATTTTATTTTGTAACTCCATTGCCATGTACTAGTTAATTTTTCACTAGACCATAGTGCCTAATTTTTGTTTTTGCTGTTGCTCCATCCCTGAAGTTTAAAGTTGGATATCTTTTAACTTCTTTTGCAGATATTCCATAGAATCATACAGTAAAGAAGAGGCTTTTCGGGTGTGGACTGACAAAAAATACTCTAAATCTACATTAGTCCCACTTCCCAGCACTTGGCCTGTAGCCTTGAATGTGACAACCTTTTTGGTTACTCATCCAAGTACTTTATTAAAAGTTGAGGTTTCCTGCCTCAACTGCCCTCCCGGGCTGTGCATTCCAGGTTTTTACCATCATCTGGTTGAGGGGGTGGGGGGAACTTTCTCAAATCCTCTTTACCACCTGTCTTTCACTATGCCCCTTTTGTTATTGATCCTTCAACTAAGGGGAATGGCTGCTTGCTATTCACCCTGTCCATGCCTTTAGCCAACCTCTTTTCATGACAAACTGCTTCATCCCAGGCAACATCCTGATCAATCTCCTCTGCACCTCTTCCAGTGCAATCACATCCTTCCTATTGTGCGTTGACCAAAACTGCAGGCACATTTCTTCAGCTGTGGCCTTACCAAAGTTTTGTACAGCTCCAACATGACTTCCCCTGCTTGTAATTTATGTGAAGACTGATAAAAGCAAGTGTCCTATATGTTGCCTTAACTACCCTATTAATCTGTCCTGCTGCCTCCAAGAATCTGTGGACAACCACCCCAAGATCCCTCTGCTCCTATGAGCTTAATAGTGTCCTGTCATTGGTTGAGTACTCATCTAATAGTTTTATGCAGAATTGTAATTGTATTCTCTCAATTTTGAAATAGGTGGTAACAAGACTATCTTTGTCATAAAAGCTCATCAACTTGCATAGGTGCCTATTTTTATTAATGCAAAAGTGAGGAAGAATAATCCCTCACAGGAGAAGGAACGCCTAATATAAGTGTCAGCTGTGGCTCGATGGTGATACTCTTGTCTCTGAGTCAGAAGATTGTGGATTCATGTTCCACTGTAGAAATTTTGAGTGCACAATTGAGGCTAATTACAGCAGTAATGAGGGACTGCTGTGCTCTGGGTGAAGTGTTGTCTTTGGCTCCAAAATTAAACAGGTTTGCTCTAGTGAACACTTAATATAAACACAAAAAACCCATCATGCTTTTTCTAATTCCTTGGCAATATTTTTTGGTGGCATGGTCAATGCTTATTCTTTGATCAGTGTTACTTGAAATGGGTTTGCCTTTTGTCAAACAATTAATTGCACTTGTACAACAAAAAACAGAAACTCCTGGATAAACTCAGCAGGTCTGGCAGCATCCGTGGAGAGAAAGCAGAGTTAATGTTGAGTCCAGTGACCCTTCTATAGAACTATAGAACTATGAAAAAGGATCACTGGATTTGAAATATTAGCTCTTTAAATATGTCCACCAATTTCTGGTTTTTGTCAGATTTCCAGCATCCAGTTTTTTTTTTTTTTTTTTAAATTGTGTTTACTTAATGTTTTTAGGCTTCATGAAACATTTGACTTTCTTCAAAGCCTTTTGCTTCTGATTTCTACCACCTTGTTGCAGTTGAGATATAGGATAAGTGCGCGAAGAGTGTCCTGAATATCATAGGCCAAGGGAGGGGATTCAGACGTTTGGGGCAAGACTGCTGAACACAACGATCAAAGTTGCAGTGATTAAGAAGCCAGAATTGGCTAAGTAGTGGACTTTGAAACGCAAATCTTCTGGCATTGCAGGCTAGGGAGAGGGTGAAACCCTAGAGGGATTTTTAAATAAGGTTGACAATTTTAAAATTTGAATTATTGGTGGTCGTGGAGCCATTGTAAGTCATTGAGCTTAGGGGTGATGGATAAACATAATTTAGTGCAAATCAGGGATAAAAAGAGATGTCCTCTAGGTTCTTGCATCACAACAATGACTGTACTCTTAGGTATAGCTGAAAAGAGCCTTTAAATTGTTCTAAGATCTGTAAATGGTGTTTGATTGTGCATTGGTGTTGTCATGTTCTCTGAAGGTTGACCGCCATGGATATTCACCTGTCTTGTGCTGACCTTCCATATTTTCTCATAGGTCCGTTGCATCCAGGCCATTGTATTAGTCATTTTATTTTTTTCCTATTGTTTCCTGTTGCGTTTTTGGTTGATCTTTGATAACTTTGTCTATTCTCTCTGCTTATGATGTGACCAGATAGATATAGGATCTAAGGATAGATCAGAGATAGTAGGAACTGCAGATGCTGGAGAATCTGAGATAACGAGGTGTAGAGCTGGATGAACACAGCAGCCCAACTAGCATCAGAGGAGCAGGAAGGCTGATGTTTCGGGCCTAGACCCTTCTAGGCCCGAAACGTCAGCCTTCTTGCTCGGCCTGCTGTGTTCATCCAGCTCTACACCTTGTTATCTCAGGATAGATCAGGGTATTTTCTAGATGGTATAAAGCTGAATACATGTCCAAAGTTACTTGGGGGTTCACGTGTGTAATCTTTAAAATATCACTAACAGGTATAGAAAATAACCAAGAAAGCTAACGAATGCTGGCCTTTTATACCGAGAGGACTGGAGTACAAGGATGCAGAAGTTATGCTGCAGTTATATAAACCCTGCTTATATCCTCCTTGAAGTACTGATAAGATCTGAGCACCTCCCCTTAGGAATTATATAGAGTCATAAGAGATGTACAGCATGGAAACAGACCCTTCAGTCCAACTTGACCATACCAACATGGATTAAGAATGAATGGGAAGATACCAAGACTGTGGTGATAAAGCAGAGACCTAATTCTGGAAGTGAAAATTGGTGTAAACTGACAAGTCCAGGAACGTGGAAAAATTCTCATAACTTGGCTAGATCACAGATGATGTAATTGCCTTTTGGATTTTAAATTTGTATTAAGATAAACCAGTTAGTTTTCTGTACTGTTCTCTGAGGTGTAAAAGAGAACTCCGTTTAATCTTGTTTTCTTACCTACAGATTTCTTTCGAATTCCGTTCTTTGCTGCACTCTCAACTTGCCACTGTTTTTTTTGATGAAGTTGTTAAGCAGATGGTAGCAGCATTTGAAAGAAGAGCAAAGAAAATGTATGGTCCGGAAACCAACATCCCACGAGAACTTATGCTTCACGAGGTGCATCAGACGTAAATAAAGGTTGGAAGGAGCCGTTGTAGGTCCCCTTTTAAAAAAAGAGTTGTATAATTTATTTATTAGTGTGGTGCTTTTCCACATCTGCAAATGTGGGAGCGATTTTTCTTTACCTACATGTATCACTTGATTTTATAATATGACACTGTAATCTTCTTGGAAAGCCCCTCTGGCAAAGTGTTACATATATAGAAAATGCATTTATATAGATGCAAGTATACATGTATATAAGTGCAGATATTTCAGCTGTAACTAAATGTAATTTGTCCACATGTTGTGGTGCATTAAGCTGGACTGGCTGCAATAACTTGTTTTAACCTGTGCAGATGGAGAAGGCAGCCAACCTTCTATTTATGAAGAGATATTTTGGGCTGTTCAGGTAACATGAGCAGTTAAATTTTAGTGTCAAACACTAATTCCAGAAAGTCACATTATACATTCAAAGGCTGACAGATTTTCATGTAACTTCAAGTTGTATGCCTTAACTATTTTCCTACGTCTGTCTCCCCTAAGATGAATGTACCTACAAGTCCAATTGTCATAACAGCTTAATATTTAAGTGTTAATTTATGGAAGCAAAATTCATGGTTAGTCTCAATTTAGTGCTACATTCAAGCACCAAGAACTCTCAAAACCTTGTTTTAAATGTAGATTAACAAATGAAGATATCCAATACAAGCAAGAATTCAGCCTTTCTCCTTTGCCAGTCTTGCATGGCAGCTTGTCATGTTCTCCAGTCTTTGCCAATAATGTGCAAGTGCAACGTGAGTTTGTTTCCTCAATAATTCTAGCTCCCCTCCACAAAGGACTAAAATTAATCTTCTGAACTTGAGCCTCTTGTATGACATTGAAATCTTTGAACACATTGTCCTCTCCTTTTAAATAGTCCACATTAGAAGTAGCATAAATTTCTATTTACATGAGTTAAACCTTTTTTGTACTGGTTACACCTGTGTGTGTTGGGTCAAAACAGGGAACACTCATTCATTTAATCATGGATGAAAGTGTGCACATGTAAGTACTGTGAAGTATTAAGTCATCTTTGGGCAGTTATAACTTAAACTGCCCACATATTCCATAGAAATTAGCTCCAGTTTGTAACTGGGACAATAAAATTATGCTGTATTTATGATTTAAAATGTTATTTGTGCCTCATGATTTCATTGTAAACTACTTCAAAATAAATGAAATTCTACAATAATAAGGCTCATTCAACCTAAACTTTATTAATGGCTTAATCAGCATCTTTAGGAAAGAATGGGGGTGAATAGAAGAGAAAAGGTTAGTAAGTTTGCAGATGACAAAGTGCTGGTGTAGTGGACAGTGAAGAAGGTTCTAAGATGTGGCAGGTGGAGTTTAGTTTAGACAAAAGAGGTGCTGCAGGAATTCCACCCTTAATGATAGCATCATGGGTTGTGTCATATAGGTGCCTAGTTCCTTGAAGGTGGAGTCACAGGTGTGTAGATATAGTAACAAAGGCATTTGGTACACTTGCCTTTATTGGTCAATGTATTGAGTATAAGAGTTTGGGATGTCACATTCTAGCTGTAAAAGACACTGGTTAGGCCACTTTTGGAATACTGGGTTCAGTTCTAGTCTCCCTACATAGGAAAAGTGAAACTTCAGAAGGTTCAAAAATTTATAAGGATAGTGCTGGGAGTGGAAGGCTTTTAGTTATAGGAGTAAGCTGAATAGGCTGGGGCTATTTTCCAGGGTACGCTGGAGGTTGGAGGGGTGACCTTAGCTATTCACTCTATCCATACTCCACCTGATTTTATAAACCAAGTCATTTTCACAGGTTGTGTGCAAAACTACAAGGCATGTGTTTAAAAAGTGAGATTTTAAAGGGACCTGGAGGGTAACTTTTTAATTAAGTAATGCATGCATTACTTAAAGTAGAGAGTGTTGAGGGATATGGGTCAAATGCCGACCAGATTAAAGTTGGACAAAAGGGTCTTTCCATGCTGTAATTACTGTCTAAGGGCTTTCCCAAACAAATTTCAAAACCCACTAAATGTTGTAACTTTCCATAAAAGTTTCAAACTGACATCTTTGGGAATGTACAATTAAATTGTCTATGCTCAATTTGATCATTTTAATAGCAATCATGATCTTCTGGAAAAAACAACAGCTTTATTTGAAACTATTAAAATACCCCACAAGTCAAAATGTGATAGCCATCTGCTTTATTTATGGCATTACATGATATACTCATACTGCACTGGAAAGAGTACAGATCAGTCTTGTTTTTCACAGAAAACCTGCCTTGATCATTTAATTTGTTACTTATTGTCAGCACAGTACTGTTACCATAAAACCAATGAATTTTAGGTGGTTTACACTTCCAGTACTTCAAGGAATGTACAAATGTTGATTTTTTTTTTAAATTCAATATAAAATAAATTACAATAGTACTGACAGAGGGCAGTAAACAAATTGCTCGAGATCCAGCACAGTCCAACATGGCTGCATTAACTTAATTAGAAATATTTCAATACAGCTATTGTCTGTTCAGCCTTGTTTATATTCATTCATCTGGTAATCTCCTAGTGGAAGCCACCATTCAATTGACCATATTAACATGTCAGTCACTTTTCATAGGAAAAGAATTAAAACATATCACCACCCATACCTGCACCACCCATGCCACCCATACCCCCCATTCCTTGTGCTTTGTCATCCTTTGGGAGTTCTGTGACTACGGTTTCTGCTGTTGCCAAGAGAGAGGCGACACCAGCTGCATCCAGCAAGGCAGTCCTCACAACCTGCAAAACAAAAAGTAATCCATTTATATTCCATTCAGAAAACTGCATAGATTCAGTGCGGATAAAGGAGGAGGAGGTGGAGGTAACTTAATACCCACCCTACACTGATTGGGACTTTGGAGTTTAGGAAATGTGGGCATTAGTTGGCTAGGCCAGCATTTAGTACTCTTCAGGATGGTGGTGATCTACCTTGAACCACTGCAATATTGGGGATTCCAAGGTTAAGGAGGGAGTTTGAGGATAGAAGCAGCAATGGAAGTTAAACAAATCAGCATAATGTTGTCAAAAGCACTCAACTCTTTCTCTTCCCACCCCACCATGACACTAGATCAGAGTTTCTCCAGCACTCTTTGTACTTCAGAGGAAAAATTCTGTTCAGTCTACCACTCGTCTTTAAGTTTTAAAGAATCATATGGTTTAGTGCTCCAAATGTAATTACTTGTCTGCAGCTTTTTAAAAACTATCCCTTAGTGTTAAAAATTTCAAATTCACTTCAGACAGCTTTCATGCCTTCAAAACTGCCCTTATTGGAGTTTTAAAATAAGTCGAACTCACCTTTCTACCTTTGAAAAGTTTCCAATCCTTTTGTCATGTGGTTAAGGGGCCTGTATACCAACCCAAGTGAGATCTATCTTAAATATTTCTCAGTTCTATCCAAATCACTACTTTATCCTGTTTTCCTGAATATGGATCATAGCACTCTGTTGCTAATCAAGGGTCTGCATATCTACAGAGACTTAGTGAAACAGAGTATTCTTAGATGGGCCATAAAAGAAATGGAATAAAGTGAAAATCCAGAAGCTGTAGAAATATTATATACATGAACAAGGGCTACCTTTGTGGGATCAATAATTCCTTTTTCTACCATCTTTACGAATTCCCCAGCCATTGCATCATAGCCAATCTCTGGTGGACTCTGTAGGATCTTCTCCACAATGAGGCTTCCTTCAACTCCAGCATTTTTGACTATTGTGATAGCAGGTACTTTCAGAGCTTTGCTAACAATGTCAATTCCTATAGAAATTGAAACAAATCCATTAAAAAAAGTGTACATTGTTTTATCATTATCCTCCACAAATATCAAGTCACATCCATCTTGCTCAGTTCTAGGTTATTAAGACTTCAAACTTGAGCTAAGTTGTACACATGCACAGCTACAAAGTCACAGTCAGTCAATCTTAATGGAAGATGACAGGACAACAAACCACAGTAAATAAATGAGGGAACGTTTAATAATACTCAATTGTAGGCCGTGGATTTTACAGATGCAGTGTTGAACTAGTAAAACAAAAATCAAGGACAATATATTTCCCTTTGGAGACAGTTATGCTAATGTCATCATTTATCAGAGCCCTCAAGACTGGAGGTGACAAGCTCAAGTCGGATCAAAGTGTAAACTTGATTACTGTATTCTCACCTCAAAACAAGCAAACACTTCACTCCACTGTAGGGTCAAAAGACTTCACTTAAAAGGCTGAATAGGGTGGTCTTACCTTTGATAAGATCACCTTCCATTCTTAACTTATCAAAAGGATACTAGGAGGATGATTCCTCCTGGGAAAAATCAAACTCGGGGCACAATTTAAGAACAAAAAAGTTAAGAGCTCTGAAGCGATCAGAGGGCCATAAAATGTGGAAATCTTCAGAAAACAGGAGAGACTGAGTCTTTAAATCAGAGTCAGGTAGATTGTTGATAGACAATGAAGTTCTGGGAAAAAGATGGGCAAATGGAACTAAGACTCCAAACATCACCCATAATCTGATTGAATGGCAGCTCAGCCTTTAAGGACTGAATTACCTACTCCTGTTCCCCCAGTAGCATGTTCCTAATTAGGTATTTTAAAGACATGTTTCTTGCAGCTGAAAATGAACGAACAATAGCTAAAGATAAAAGGTATTGCAGATGCTGGAGAATCCGAGATAACAAGCATGGGGCTGGATGAACACAGCAGGTCAAGCAGCATCATAGGAGCAGGAAAACTTGACGTTTCGGGCCTAAACC
>JAHRHZ010000145.1:23848564-23870035 GCA_024137785.1 Ginglymostoma cirratum | reverse complement strand
AGAAATGGTTTAGGCCCGAAACGTCAAGTTTTCCTGCTCCTATGATGCTGCTTGACCTGCTGTGTTCATCCAGCCCCATGCTTGTTATCTCGAACAATAGCTAAATACTGCTGAACTACTTACCAACTTTTTGGTCTTCGTTGACTGGTTGAAGATCACCCAATGCTGGGATGCACCGCAGTAGAGCGCATCCACCACCAACAACAATACCCTCCTCCACAGCAGCTCGAGTAGCATTAAGTGCATCAGTCACTCTGTCTTTCTTCTCATTCACCTCCACGTCACTAGTACCTCCAATCTAGATCCACAATTCAATGGTTAGTTCAATATACTTTCGACCATAAAATAAATCTCTTCCGTCACTTTTGCAGTTAAATCTAGGACTGTTGCCTCCACAGGTCTATAAAATGGCATAAGAGAAGTAGCTTCACATAAATTAAATGTGGCAATCAATTGAAAGTAAAGGC
The DNA here is from genome assembly GCA_024137785.1 of Ginglymostoma cirratum. Lineage (NCBI taxonomy): Eukaryota > Metazoa > Chordata > Chondrichthyes > Orectolobiformes > Ginglymostomatidae > Ginglymostoma > Ginglymostoma cirratum. Next base: position 23,869,568 of record JAHRHZ010000145.1, on the reverse strand, counting down.
TTGCAGCTTTGAGTATTCTTCTATAGGAAGCTTCAATGTAACCAGAATTAAGAAAAAGAATACTTCAGAAAGATAGTTAACTGTCGAGTGTCATTTAAATTCAGGGGTGGAAACAATACTATTGTTAGAAAACCATGTCATTGCAGCTTTCAAAGTTGGTATTCCAGCCACATTAATGTAACCACTTCCTTAATATTTTCATTAAACCTTGGTTTAGAAGCACAGTTGATTATTAATGCTTTTTTGGTATTAGCTGCACTGAGCAACATTAAGCCAGCTTAGTTCAAACAAAATACATACGTGACCACACCACTTGTGCATACAAGTAGTAAGTCTACAAATTATTTACCTTTAATACTGCCACACCATCTGATAATTTGGCCAGCCTTTCATTTAGCTTTTCCTTCTCATAGTCACTTGTCGTAACTTCTAATGTTTCTGTGATTTCTTGAATGCGCTGTTCAATGGCACTCTTGTCACCCTTGCCTTTCAACAGCATGGTGTCATCTTTGGTGACTACAACTTCACCAACTTTACCAAAATCATGGGCCTGGATATCCTCCACATTCAGTCCAAGTGCCTCATCCCCAAATACCTACAAATGTTTACACAATGTATTAAAACAACGCTCTACTGGCAGAAAGAAAAATTCTAATTCCAAAGTAAATCTTTTATTCTATTTTACAGAATGTCAGTTTATTGAAATCCTCAAAAAATTCAAGTTTATCATTTCCTCAATTTATTGACTGTTCAATTTAGATGTGCACCAATACACAAATGTAAAAAGCACTTAAAATATTAATTATAGATCTATTACATGGACATGGAAACAATGTATAATTTCACTTTCCTGGAACAAAAACAGTCAACACACTCTTTACACTGTTACTTCATTCTCTTCTAAAGTTCAGTTCCCTCTTACTGGCTATCCTTTGTGTTTGTCCAGATGACAGAGATAATTATACAATCAACCATAGGGAACTTAAAGCCCAATTCATTATTCGCCCACATGCTCACTTTCCAATAAAACTCAGGGATCAAACCAGACAGACAATGCATTTGTCCACAAACCTCTGCAACACTGACCAATACTGTAAATAAGAGTATATTTAGGCAAAATATACCACTTTTAACTACAAATACTTAGTGTATTTATTATATACTATCAAAATACGACCATAGCACACTGGTTTAGTGGTGGGTGAAAGAAAAACACTATACAATGAATTATAATCTACCATAACTTTCCCACTTTAAAATACAGGGTTACACCCTAATTTTCATCCCTCTGTGCAGTTCTTTGTAGTTCCATCTCTGGTTTAAAAAATACAATGAGTTTGTAAAATGGGGCTGTTTTATTTAAAACTGAGGAACGATGGATGTGATTTGATAGAATTTTAAGACATTTAAAATTACGATCGAATGGATCTTTACAGATAGAAAGTGTCTTAATGTTTAAAAAGATGAGAATAAGGGGACAAAAATATCCTACACTGATCTTTAATTTAGGAAAAGAGGGGAATGACAGAACCGAGGTACGGCAGTGTGTACTACATAATTAGTGATTGAGACTCCAAACATTTATGAAAAGGTATGTGATCAAAGGAAATGAACTATTGCTGGAACAAACAGATTGGATGGGCTAATTACTGATCCACTATTATTGCACACTGTTTCAAAATGACAGCAGAGACCAATTCGCATCATACTTCCTCAAAACTGAAACCTCGGTTTGCATAATCTCCACATAACTGAAATCAGACTTTAGTTCCCAATTATGCTGGCAAGTAACTTCCATCAATTTTAAAATCAAGTTATGGAGCTACTTTCTGGAACAAACTTCAATTTCATTTAATCTTTTATGCTCATGCTTCACGGCAAAGGCCACTGCAACACCACTGACTGAAAACCTAGACCACTGCATTTCCTACATGTTTGTTTGTTTATTTACGTTTGATACTACTCACTGTACCACCAGTAGCAATGGCCATGTCCTTCAGTTGGTTCTTCCTGTTATCACCAAATCCAGGTGCTTTAACAGCCACAACCTGCAAACCAACCTTCAATCTGAAGGAGAAATTGTATATACACAATTAATAGTTTAGAAACAAACATTTTAAAATAAATAAGTGCAAATGGGATAGAAAATTACTGAACCAGAAATACCCAATGCTTTTGAAAACATTTAGCAAACTTGAATTTTGTTTAGCTAGAAAGCAGGTGCTTGTCATTCTCATAATTCCACACACAATTAATCTCAGAGACAGTATGAACTGCCGATGCTGGAGTCAGAGATACAGTGCGGACCTGGACGAACACAGCAGGCCCGGCAGCATCAGAAGAGCAGGAAAGTTGACGTTTCCGATCGAATTTCTGAAGAAGGGTCCCTACACGAAACGTCAACTCTCCACAATTCATCGCACCTTGTTAATTGTTTCATACAAACATTAGTTCTGATGTTTAACCCAATGATAATGTGAGCACATATTTACAAAAGTATGTTTAAATTTTAGTTTGTAGATTTTTAAATTAACTGAAAACATTAAAACGAACCTATTCAAAACCAAGGTGCTGAGTGCTTCTCCATCGATGTCTTCAGCGACAATAACTACAGGTTTACGGTGTGCATTGGCGATCTCTAAGGCAGGTACAATGGACTGTACATTTGAGATTTTCTTTTCACTAAGCAAAAGGTAAGCATCCTGGAATTCACATTTCTGACCTATTAAAAAAGTGAACTAGGAATAAGTAATGTTCTTAAATTATTAACATATTATCCAAACTATTGATGAATTCAGAAGTGAAAATGCCAGAGACTCAAGTTCCGATAGAAAGCGTTGAGAGTTCAAATATTAACAAGAGCTGTTCTTAACCTCTGCTTTAGTGGGGTGCAAAGACAGAAATGGCAGCCCAGAATAATCAGCTAAGCCAAAGCAAATGTTAGCATGAATGGTTGCTCATAACAAATGCATTAGACTATTTTCTTTACTACGTGTTTCATTCATATTGTAAAGCATACGTATGTCAACAGTATCCAGTTTGAAGTGCAGACCACAAATGAACAAAAGGCATGGTAAAGACTAGGTACCCCTTGAGGCTGAAATGGTTCTTCAAGACTCATTTCTTGACCATACACAAAGACAGGAAACTTGGCACGACACTTGGCAGTGACCTTCAAAAAAAGTTCTTTTGGAGTTTCTGTAGTTTTCACATGGTGGCAGTATGGTCACCGTTAGCGAGGAGTTCAAGCAAGATACGTGTTTTTATGTTCCCAACCAAGATACTGTGTCTCTAGGAGGTGATGCAGTTCTGTATCCTAACAGCAATTTTTTTTTTCTATTCATTTTGTGGATGTGGGGGTCACTGGCTAGCCAGCATTTCTTGTCTATCCCTAGTTGCCCTTGAGAAGGTGGTGGTGAGCTGCCTTCTTGAACTGTTGCATTCCTCCTGCTGTGGGTTGACCCACAATGCAATTAGGGACAGAATTCCAGGTTATTGACCCAGTAACAGTGAAGGAATGGCGATATATTTCCCAGTCAGGGTGATGAGTGACTTGGAGGGGAACTTGAAGGTGGTAGTGTTTCCATGTATCTGCTGCCCTTGTCCTTCTAGATGGAAGTGGTTGTGGGATTGGAAGGTGCTGTCTGAGGATCTTTGGTGAATTTCTGCAGTGCATCTTGTAAATAGTACACACTGCTACTACGGAGTGTCAATGGTGGAGGCAGTGAACGCTTGTGGGTGTAGTGTCAATCAAGCAGGCTGCTTTGTCCTCGATGGTGTCAAGTTTCGAGTGTTGTTGGGGTTGCACTCATGCAGGAAAGTGGGCAGTATTCCATCACACTCCTGACTTTGTGCATTGTAGATGGTGGACAGGCTTTGAGGAGTCAGGAGACGAGTTACTCGCTGCAGTATTCCCAGCTTCTGGCCTGCTCTTGTAGCCACTCTGTTAATGTGGTGAGTCCAGTTGAGTTTCTGGTCAATGGTAACCCCCAGGATGTTGATAGTGGGGGATTCAGTGATGGTAACACCATCGCACGTCAAGAGGTGGTGGTAAGATTGTATCTTATTGGTGATGGTCATAGCCTGGCATTTGTGTGGCACGAGTGTCACTTGCCACTTGTCAATATTTATAGGGGATAGGGAAAAATAGAGAAAGTCGTGGTATTGTACTGGGGACTGTTCTTAAAAGAAAACACAAGCCCCTGAAGACATCAGTTTTAAGGTGCATCACAGCCAGCTTGTAAAGATACATACCTTTTGCTGTGTTGATGAAATATGGTGAGATGTAACCTCTATCAAACTTCATTCCTTCAATGATTTCGAGCTCATCATGGAGTGTTTTGCCATCCTTTTTACACAAAATGTAACAAGAAAACCATTATACAATACACTTATCAATAAAGAGCAGGAAGCAAAGAAATTCAACTTTTATCTTTTGCACTTACCTTGACTGTGATGACACCGTTCCGTCCAACCTTTTTCATTGCATCAGAGATGAGCTCACCAATTTCTTTATCTCCATTGGCTGAAATAGTTGCTACCTGTAACAAAAGAAAATCAATTTTTCCTAAGACAACTAGGCTAGATCAGGTACAGAAGGATTCAAGTGACAGTCATGCCGTACGACAGCTATCAATGGCTACAAGTACAACAGGGAGAAAAAAGAAACTTTCTGATATACATTAATGTGTCAACTTAAAATCCTCCGTTTTATACAAACTAATCTGCTTTAAATTTTGCCATTCCACGTCATGGCCATGGCTATTATTTTACAGTTATGAATAACCCTTACTGCATAGGATACTACAACCGGAGCCTGGGAATTACATTGAATAGCCAATATTCATCACGCAAATCAATACGAACAAATTATCTGGTCATGATCACGTTGTTCGTTTGTCAGTATTGTGCACATATTGGCCATTTCTTACACTGCAGTGACCAACATCAGATGAATGACAATAGTTACAAAACACCCAAACACCCAATGATTGCAGAAACCCTAAATAAATGCAAAGTCATGGTTTTGGATCTCAACTGCAGTTACGAGCTGAAATTTTGGGGTTCAACTCTACCGATCAGTTTTCCCTCATATTCTGTCCCCTACTGTCATAGGTCTTTCCTGACACCCCTCTTTCACAGGCCCCTCTTCCATTCTCAACTTGAAATGGTCACAGTAGATCACCGAAAAGTAGACAATTTCACTTAAATTATCTGTGCCATGTTGTACTTTTTCTGAATGTCTTCTTCCGTTTGGGTGTTTCTAACAGATGAAACAGTTACCTATATATCTAAGCAGAATGTTTAGATTTTGAAGACACCATTGACTTATAGAACAACCAAAACAATTACATCTTAATTCTTGTGGACAGTACTTTTGAATTGTGTTTCAAAGCACAAGTACCTGAGCAATTTCTTCAGGGGTTGTAACTGGTTTGGACATCTTCTTCAGCTCACCAATTACAGTATCAACGGCCAGCATGACACCTACAAAAGGAAGTTAATTTTGACAAGTATATTAATGTCAGTGATTTTACAATGTATTTACAATTTATTAAAATAACTAGTTCACAAGTATGTTGGAAAGTTTTTAAAAAAATTGCAAATCTGCTAACGTATAGTCCATGTTTCAATTTGTAGTTTTACCTAGGACTGGACTTTTTAAAAAAAAAACGACACCGGACATTAAAATAGACTATGGGAAAGTTACCTATTAAATCATTTAAAAGTTAACATGATAACCAATAGAGGATCAGCATACAATAAAACTGATCAAATTATACAAATTGTCTTTGTTTAAGTAACTGAGAACCTATTACTACTTTTCATACCAAAAAAGGCAGACTTTTTTGGGATCTCAGTACCTCCTACAAGTCTTAATTAACCACGACAGCCTGGGTATGACTGTTTGATTCCAGACTTTGTCCTTACACATTTGCAGTTTATCAAAAATCCATTTATTTGTTGTCAAATAATGACATTTCAGAAAATGTCCTCTTGGAAAGGTGGATCATACTTCAGCCAGTTTTAAATTTTTTGCAATTAAAGATGTTTACTTATTTTATTCTTTACACTCAATTTAAGTTATGCAATATTTAAAACTAAAAATTCATGATTTACAAAGCTTAACTCAAAAGATACTTGTCTTTATTGCAATATGTTTATGCATAAATCTAAGAATGAAGTCCATTGTAAAGCTGATTTTTAAGTATCTAAAAAAATTCCAAGCTGTTCCAACAGGAAGCGCATGGAATTCTGCAGTATCCCATTCTGGTCACTTGATGGTGCTGCACAGAAAATTTATTTCTCCTAACAGCATGACTCTAACTTCTACTCTAATTTGTTTAATATGGCTAAAATAAAAGCCAAAACATTTATGACTGATACAAGATTTTACAGAAAAATGTCCCTTGCATACTCTGTAGCTTAGTTAAATCTATAAGATTTGGGAGGTAGTGAATGCTCAATCCGGCAAGTAAATACAATAGATTTAAACATCAGTAAATTTGAACAAAGATTCCAAATAAACTCCAAACAACAGAATCCCTACAGTGGGAAAGAATTCACTCCATCAAGTCTGCACCAATCCCCTGAACGGCATCCCACCCAGATCCACCTGACCTTTCTAATGCTGCATTCCTATGGCTAATCCACATAACCTGCTCATCTCTGGACAGTATGGGGCAATTTAGCACGGCCAATTCACTTAACTTGTGCATCTTTCGACTGTGGGAAGAAACCAGAGCACAGCAGAAACCCATGCTGATATGTGGAGTTTGCATGTTCTCCCTATGACTGTTGTCTAAGGCTGGAATCAAACCTGGGTCCCTGGTGCTGTGACGCTAACAGAATGTTTGCAGCATATTTCTTATAATTGATGCAGATCACTCAGAAGAGGAAGAATCTCGCACAGTGATAGTTTCAACACCTAATACCAAATCATTGTAAAGCAGCAATTAAAATCGAATGCACTAAGTCTAATTGCAGTGGAGGCTCACTAAATAAGGAGATGTCATGTTAAAGTGGTACAGTATCCTATGCGATTCTTAGGTCAAATTGAGCAGCTACTCAATAAAAGCATTCAAGCCATGGAGATGGCACAAAGAGCCACTAAGTTAAATCCTAGTGTCAAAAGGTTCAATTTACAGGAAAAATTGTGAAGAACATGGGCTCTTAACTATAAGATTATCGAGATGGCAGTTAGATGTTTGAGGTGGGATGAAGGAGGAACAAAAGGAATGCACACATTTTATCCTGAACAAATGGATTTCAAAAGCTATATTGATCTTGTAGAGTATGATCACATGCTCATTCAACTTAGAGGAACGCTAATGTCACCTGGAAGCCCTGATGGTGAAAGTTAAAATGCCTATGGTACTGTATTAACAACAGCAATTTCTCAATTGCTCAACTTATGCTACCTTCTTTCATTTCTCTTTCAGATTTTCCCTGAGTTGTACGGGGTTCCAATAATGCCAGTTAATCACCCTCAATCACATATGGATTTAGTGGGTGGTTTTTAAATAGCTGTATAATTTTCCAGTCACTAAACTTCAATTTATCCAGGTTGGGGACTAGCACCGATACATCTTACCTCTGTCACACCAGTTGCTGACTTAACTAAATGCCAACAAAAAAAAAGTGAAACAATTCTTTATTTCACTAGAGTTTAGGGCATATTGTTGAATTAAGCACAGCAATTCAGAGAGAAATGGTCATATTAAATACAAATTTGACTCTGCAACATTAACAGACAATATTTATACACAAGTAATGGCAACTACCATTTGGCAAATGCATACTTTGCTAAAGTCATTGTTATCGTAACATTGGTATTTAATACAAAAATCAAAAACTAACCTCGTCTTATCTCCACTGGATTAGCTCCTTTACTGATCTTTTCAAATCCTTCTTTAGCAATGGCTCTTGCAAGAACTGTTGCTGTGGTCGTTCCATCGCCTGCCTCTTCGTTTGTATTGTTGGCAACATCCTGTACCAGCTTAGCACCAATATTTTGGTACTTATCTTTCAAATCTATTGCTTTAGCTACTGTTACTCCGTCTTTTGTCACTTTAGGACTCCCCCAACTCTGTTCTAGAATAACTGTTCGACCCTAGATAAAAACAATTATTGAGCCATTGCTGTTAGTTGTACATACACTAGAATTTGTCATTATTTTGTTGTCCTAATACCATAGAGACAGCAACATTTGCAGGTGCACTGTATGGTTTCAGACACCTTCAGCCTTCACAGGCCTTGCAAAAATGAACAAGTCTTAACCAAAAGTGACTTTGAAGTGCTTACTTCCCAATGACTAAATCACTAATTGGTTGAAAGCAACAGTGGAGAAAAAAAGTACGCACTCACTCTGGAAAAAAAAAGGTCTGATCTCTATACAATCAATAAAGCCCATTACGAACACACTAGTTTCTAAGTAATGGGATGCTTTCAGATAAACATGGTGCTGAAATCCATCATAGCTTGGGATACCCTGGCCATTTTTCAAGAAAACAAATGAGATTTGACTACAAACTCACCTTAAAAAAAAGTTAACTGCTCAAGGCAATCTCATTGGTCATGTTCAGATGAAAAAGCGATTAACATGAAGACAAATCACTTGCCATCTCTCAAGGTAAATGAAATATTTCTAAGGCATTTGACAGGAGTGTTGCCAAACAAAGATGAGCCACACAAGGAGATACTATGTCAGATGTTCAAAGGCTCGATTGAAAGTATAGGTTTTAATAATAATCTTAAAAAGGTGGAAAGTGAGGTAGAGAAGCAGAGGGGTTTAGGAAGAGAATTCATGGTTTTGGGGACTGAGGTAACAAGGCACAACCACTGGTCAAGCAATTGTAATCGAGAGATACAGCAGTATTTTACAAAAGGTGGTGATGTCAAAGGGTGAGGAGTGATTTCAGAGGAGGACAACACCCAAAGAAAAATATTACAATATTAGCTAATATCGGAGGCCTGGAGAGTAAAGTGGGTGATCAGTTTTTAGAAATAGGATTCAGATTATAAAGAAGATAGATCTCATTTACAAAATGTCATAAACAAATAGGGCAACTAGAAAAACCATTCAGGGCCAGGACACAGAGGAAACACGGAAGGATGTTTTATCAGATGTCAAGGTAAAATTGCCATAGTCTTAACTACATCATAGGGCTGCTCTCGTGACAGACAGGGATGAAAGAAGAGTTTAACCCAAGGGTCATGATGCCTCAGGCAAGGGGAGAAACTGATGAGTCCTTCGTGCTAACCTTGGCCATTGCAGAATTGAACACATGCTGTTGGCACTCTGCAATGCAAATTAACATCCAGCCAACTGAGGCAAGGGACATGACAAAAGCAGCTGATTAAGGTCTGTCAATCTTATTGGTAAAGAAGTCCACAAGCTTCTCACACTCAGATGAGAGATGGAGACAGGGGAAAGACAAATACAGGAAAACGGTGTGCAAGAGAAAAGGCACAGAATGTTATCTTTGTATTCTAGGATGAAACTGCTATAGTGAACACTTATCAGCTAAGCGTTTTTATCCAGCCGGATGTTGTAGTGGCAGGTCTTATCCAGGGAAAAGCCTGGATGACAGCTAGAGATTAATTGTTGGAGACTAGAATGCACACAAATTTACAATTCCAATATCAATTCAACATGCAATTTAAAAACTGAGCAGAATCAATAATTTTAATAAAAACATTCTACTTTAGACAATAATGTATGAAAGAGTTCGAGTGTGCAATTGAATAGATCAATAAATCAGTGACTGGAGAAATATTATGGCAAATGGAATGGTCAAAGGCTGGACAGGATCCTAAATCACCTTTTCACTGTCTTGGTTGGCATCAAATGTTTACAAAAATTATTGCATGCCACTACCAAGGAATGACTATTTTAGTGTACAGTTAATCCATGTGGACCTTCTAAAGGCTAGTATAATGAAGCTGCACCCAAACTAATGAGCATAGTAGATACCATCTTAATGGGTATACAACTAGACAACAGAAAATGCAATTAACCCGATTGCCCTGGCCAACCCATTGTCTCTGCCTGCTCCTGCCCCACCAAACTTATCTCCATTTATCATGACTATTTTCTCCCCCGGTCCAGGAACTCCCCACCTATGTCTGGGACGCCACCCATGCCCTCCACCTCCTCCAAAACCTCCGTTTCCCTGGCCTCTAACACTTCATCTTCACCATGGACATCCAATCCCTTTACACTTGCATTCCCCATGCAGATGGCCTAAAGGCCCTCCGCTTCTTCCTCTCCTCCAGGCCCAACTAGTCTCCCTCCACCAACACCCTTATCCGCCTAACTGAACTTGTCCTCACCCTTAACAACTTTTCCTTCAACTCCTCCCACTTCCTACTGTCGAAAGGGGTGGCCATGGGTACCCGCACGGGCCCAAGCTATGCCTGCCTCTTTGTAGGATATGTGGAACAATCCCTCTTCCGCAGCTACACTGACACTAAGCCCCACCTCTTCCACCGTTACATCGATGACTGTATCGGTGCCGCCTTGTGCTCCCACGAGGAGCTTGAACAGTTCATCAACTTTACTAACACCTTTCACCCCAACCTTAAGTTCACCTGGACCATCTCTGATACCTCTCTCTCTCCTTCCTGGACCTCTGTCTCCATCTCTGGTAGCCACCTTGAAACGGATATCGATTTCAAGCCCACTGACTCCCACAACTACCTAGACTACAACTCATCTCACCCACGTTCCTGCAAGAATTATTCCCTTATTCCCAATTCCTCCACCTCCACCCCCAAGATGAGGCATTCCACTCCTGAACATCCCAGATATCCTCGCTTTTCAAAGACCGCAAATCACCCCCACCAAAAATGGTCAAAAATGCCCTTGACCGCATTTTTTGTGTTTCCCTCACCTCAGTCCTCACACCCCCTCTCTGCAATAAAAACAAAGACAGAATTCCCCTTATCCTCACGGATCACCCTACTAACCTCCAGATTCAACACATCATTCTCCACCACCTGCAATCTGACCCCACTATGAAGGATATATTTCCCTCCCTACTCTTATCTGCGTTCTGGAGGGACCGCTCTCTCTGCGGCTCCCTCATCCACTCCACACTCACCACTAGCCCCACCACACCCGGCACCTTTCCCTGCAACCGTAGGAGTTGCTACACTTGATCCTACACCTCCCCCTTCACCTCCATCCCAGGCCCCAAAAAACCCTCCACATTAAACAGATGTTCACCTGCACATCCACTGATGTGGTCTATTGTATTCACTGTTCTCGACATGGCCTCTCTCTACATCGGTGAGACCAAGAGGAGGCTTGGAGACTGCTGTGTGGAGCACCGACGCACGGTTCGCGAAAAATGACAACACCTTCCAGTCGCGAACCACTTCAACTCTCCCTCCCACTCCCTGGATGATACATCCATCCTGTGCCTCCTCCAGCATCACAACGATGCCACCCGGAAACTGAAGGAACAGCACCTTATATTCCGCCTTGGAACCCTACAACCCAATGGTCTCAATGTGGACTTTGAGCTTCAAAATCTCCCCAACCCCAACCACATCCTAAGACCAGCTCCCCCCTCATCCCTGCCTCCTTGACCTGTCCATCTTCTCTCACACTTTTCCACCCCTCCCTCCTCACTGACCAACCCCCATCCCCACTTCCTACCTTCACTCACCTTTACTAGCTTCATCCCCCCCTCCTTGACCTGTCCATCTTCTCTCCCACCTATGTGCTCCACTATCCACCTTCTATCAGCATCCCCCCTTTCTATTTATTTCAGAGCCCCCTTGCCCTCCCTGATTTCTGAAGAAGGGTCCAGACCCGAAACGTCAGCTTTCCTGCTCCTCTGATGCTGCCTGGACTGCTGTGTTCCTCCAGTTCCACACCTTGTTATCTCAATTAAGTTAATCCTTTGTAAGAAATTGACTAGACTTTGTATTATAGTTAATAATGAAACAGATGAGAGCACTGTTGGCACTGAATTTTCAAGCAGGTAGGGTGAAGAATGCTAATCGTTTATTAGAATAGTACTGTGACACGCAATCTCAGACTCCTGTTGCAGCTGCCTTTTAGAAGATGAGGAATGAGGAATTAGTATTTTTAAGAGTGCAATTCTGGTTTTTTAGCTGAATGAAAACCAATGAGACCAAAGAATGACCTTGTAGAAATCAGTGGTTTCTTCAGTGTTACAAGTTAACATAGCAAGCACTACTTGATGTACTGGGACCACAATGTAAACAAAAATCAATTAATCACAATTCATTTTTCTCAGGGGCTCGAACAGAGGTAGTGACTTTTTTCTAGAATGTATAAACATTTAAGAGTTAAAAAAAAACTGACATTAATTTAAATTTTTGTTTAAGAGCTCCAATCAAGTTCCTAATAAGCAGCTCCATGCTATGGGACATACACACACCATTTTTTTGGATTTTATTCTAAAGGAAAACTAACCGCAAAAATGACAGACAAAAACAAAAGTTGCTAGAAAAGCTCAGCAGGTCTGGCAGCATCTGTGGAGAAGAAAACAGAGTTAATGTTTCGGGTCCGGTGACCCTTCCTCAGAAGTGATGGTGGCTGGGAAAACGTCAGTTTATATGCAGAAAATAGGGAGATGGGTGGGGTAGGGAGTACACGATAGGATAGAGCCCAAAGAGAGAGAAAGACAGTTGGACAAAGAAGTTGCTAACGATCAGGCTGGGAGGGTGAATAATTGTTAATGGGGATTGTTAGTGACTAACAACAGGGGGTGTGTAGTGGTGTGTGGGGTGGGGGGCTGGGACACTGGAGAGTTTAGGCCCTAAAATTATTGAACTCAATATTGAGTCCGGAGGGGTGTAGGGTCCCCAAGCGGAAAACGAGGTGTTGTTCCTCCAGCTTTCACTGGAACACTGTGGCAAGCCGGAGACAGATGTTGGCCAGGGAGCAAGGTGGTACGTTGAAGTGGCAGGCAACAGGTAGTTCAGGGTCTTTTCTGCCAGCAGAATGTAGATGTTCTGCGAAGCGGTCGCAAAGTCTACGCTTCATTTCCCCAATGTAGAGGAGACCACATTGTGAGCAGTGAATGCAGTAGACTAGATTCTGGGAAGTGCAGGTGAAGTGTTGCTTCACCTTGAAGGTATATTTGGGCCCTTGGATACTGGGGAGAGAGGAAGTAAATGAGCAGGTGTTGCACCTTTGTCGGTTACAGGGGAAGGTGCCGTAGGGCTGTGGGGAGGTATTGGGGGTGAAGGAAGTATGGAGCAAGGTGTCCCAGAGGGAACAGTCCCCGCGGAAGGCAGACAAAGGAGGGGAGGGGAATATGTGTCTGGTGGCGGCGGAAATGGCGTGTGATGACCTTCTGGAAGTGGATGCTGGTGGGATGGTAGGTGAGGATAAGGGGAACCCTATCACTGTTGTGGGAGGGAAGAGAAGGGGTGAGGGCAGAAGTGCGGGAGATGGGTCGGACCCGATTGAGGGCCCTGTCGACAACGGAGCTGGGAAATCCTTGGTTGAGGAAGAATGTGGACATTTCAGAGGTTCCCTTGTCGAAGTTGTCGTCATCTGAACATATGCGACAGAGACGGAGGAACTGAGAGAACGGGATAGAGTCTTCACAGGAAGTGGGGTGTGAGGATGTATAGCCCAGGTAGCTGTGGGAGCCGGTGGGTTTGTAATGAATATTAGTGGCTAGTCTATCCCCAGAAATGGAAACAGAAATGTCGAGGAAGGGAAGGGAGGAGTCAGAGATAAACCAGGTGAAAAAGTGAGGGTAGGGTGGAAATTGGAGGCGAAATTGATGAAGTGTTCCAATTCTTGACGAGACAGGGAAGCAGCACCGATGATATCATCGACGTATCGGAGAAAGTTGTGGGTGGGGGCCGGAATAGGACTGGAACAAGGAATGTTCCACATACCCCATGAAGGGACAGGCATAACTAGGGCCTATGCTGGTGCCCATGGCAACCCCTCTTACCTGAAGAAAATGTGAGGAGTTGAAAGAGAAGTTGTTGAGGGTGAGGACAAGCTCATCCAAGCGGAGGGGGGTGGTGGATGGTTCAGGTCTTAGCTCCAGGAAGAAGTGGAGAGCCCTAAGACCCTCCTGGTGGGGAATGGATGTGTAAAGGGATTGCACATCCACGGTAAAGAGAAGGTGGCTCGAGCCAGTAAACTGGAAGCTTTGAAACTGGTGTAAGGCATCAGATGAATCATGGACGTATGTGGGTAGGGATTGAACCAGGGGGTAGAAGACCGAGTCAAGGTAGGAAGAGATGAGTTCTGTGGGGCATGAGCAGGCTGAAACTTACCTGGACAGTCCCATTTGTGGACTTTTGGCAGGAGGTAGAAATGAGCTGTGCGGGGTTAGAAGACTATTAGCTTGGGAGCGGATGGGGGGAGATCACCGAATGAAATGAGATCCGTAACCATAGTGGATACAATAGCCTGATGTGCCATGGTGGGGTCATGGTCCAGGGGAAGGTAGGTGGTGGTATTGGAGAGCTGGCGCTCAGCCTCTGCAAGGTCAGTACACCAGACAACAACAGCACCACCCTTATCAGCAGGCTTTAGGGTTAGATCTGCAAAAAAATGAGAGTACCCTTTTCTTAAAGAATGAGGCAAGTTTGTCTATTGCTCAATTAATTTAATATATCTTGACAATTTATTAAAATTGGCATACATCCTTCTTGGTGGCTTGGTTCAGAGACATGAATTTTTCATGCAAGTCACCAAACAGCAGACTCATAAAATTCACTACATCAAGTCCCAGTTGCAGTCTTAGTTATTGTTATCAAACTATAAATCACTATCCATCTGTCTTGTGATGGGCAGCTCATGCTGATGTGATATATTGAAGATTATGACAGTGTTGCAGCTTCAAATTGTGGCTATGAATATTTTTGAAGGTTCTCAAATCACTGTGGCCATTCTACTATTAAATATTAGAAATCCTAACTGTCTTCGTCAAAAAGATAAAGGACATGCCCAAAGACGATCCTGCATCGACAACAGTTTTACTATTTCTATTGACGTCGATATTATCCAATGAAATGTACTCGTTATGTTGCAAAGAGTACTCATTCTAGTCTTGAGTAGCATAAATATTTTGGAATGTTTCCATAATATCAAACTGCATATTGAGTTCTAAGCCCAGAGTAGACACTGACCCACCTTTGGTCCCATGGTTACAGCCACAGCATCGGCTAGAAGATCAACCCCTTTCAGCATCATAGCCCGAGCTTCGGATCCGAATTTTACATCTTTGGCGTAAGCTCGTGCAAGATGAGGTGCAAGTAGACGAGATACAGGCCTTACCTGCCGTAGAACGGTTGGCAAACGGAGCATTATCTGCAATGGAAAAGATAAATAATATTGACCAACCTTTAAGCTACATGTTAATTTAAAAAAAAAGTATGGTGTCAGTAGCATGGGCCTCCCCACGTCGCCAGGGGACACACGTCACAAGGTCAAATTAAAGTACTGCAAAAATCCGCAAAATAATGAGGAATGTAAAAAAAATTAACTAATAATATGCCGCAAATTAGACTAAGAGAGACTGCAGGTCTGTAAAGACAACATGCAATTGTCAGTCTGTCTGAAGTGAGATATCCAGCATTGGAACTCTGATTCCTCATCTCCATTCATTGTCTCGTTCTATTAGCATAGAAGAAAACGCCTGCAGCTTGGAAAATTTTTCAAAAATATACGAACCGAACCGATTTCTGCATAATACCACTTACTGAATTGTTTATTTAGAAAACAAGTAGTAATTAAGACAGTAATAGCCCTAGCTTCAACCAAATTCTGCAGCTACGCAAACTGCACAACCACCAGGACCGAGCCGAAGTCTCACTCAGAGAACACGTGGGTTTGCAGCGGGGAGAAGTCTCCGCCCGCCCCTTACCCTGGATACTCTTAACACCACCAACACTCAGGTACAACTACTAAAACGTTTCCACAAGCAAATAGCCACCTACTCACAACCATCAATGGAAATCCCAGCACCAGACTCAGGCGATTCAGTACCAACTTGTCACAAAAAAAGGCACTCGGAGCAGTTCATATACAGCTTCAGGGGTTCGGGTTCCAGAAACTTCTAGACGCTTAACGTAGGTTGGGTCAAAGTGCACAGTTCTATTGTGCAATAATTTTAATTTTTAATTTCTTCTCTAAAATTGCAATCAAACTTACTTTGGGTGTTTGTGAGTGTAAAATGCTGCCAAAGTGTTGCTCAGGTGTGGATTTCAGTTTAGAAAATGTCTCATAAATGTAACATTCCTCTGACGTTCGAGGTCATGTCTCCGGGTTCACGTGGAGAGGCTGCCATAATTGCTGCTGCAGGGAGGTGGTTTATATCTAGTGCTTTCTGGAAGTGGTAGCAGGCATGGTAAGCTTACATTTTCGTTTATAATATACGGAATGAGGGAAAAATAGACCGATTTGTGTATTGTTCTTGATAAGTATTTTTGTAACTTCTTGATGTTAAAATGGTAAGTTGCGTTGTTTTAAATCGAGTTGAGTAACTGCTGGATACAAAGAAATGTATCGTATTTTATAGCTCAGTGCAAACACGGAATGTGATCCTTTTGAAATATTCCTACTCTAAGAAGGGAAGTGATTCGCTGGGCCACCGACTGGTTACAATCCTGATGAATGAACGGACAAACGTGCTTGTGACCTGTCTCGCTAATACAGATCAGTTTGTAACAAAAGTATTGTTGATTGAAACCTGACACATTTGTTACTATGTAACCACACCGATATTTGGATAGAAATGATGATGTTACATGCACCTTATTCAACGATTTTAGATTTGATGTTGGGGGACAGGTTTCAAGGTCAAATGAGCTTGATTTTTAAATGTCTTCAACATTTTATGTTGAGAAATAATATTTTCCATATTAATGTCTTCAGCTGATGCTTTACACCTTTTTAAGGTAATATGTTACATTTTCAGCATTTTGACCATGCTTTATTACTTCTAATGATGTTTAGAAGCCAGCCAAATACATTCATGATAGCTGTGAAACTCAGCTAACAGTCTGAGCACAATTTATCTAGTTCTTTGTGACAAAAATATTCAGATGTCACTTTTCCTCTCAAGATTCATTTTGGGTTGACCTTTTTGTAGATATCAGAAGTGGTAAAGCTTGCAATATGTGGTTCGTAACCTGTTGGTTAATAGGTAACTGAAATGTTTTATTTTAACAGGCAGGACAGGCGTTTAAAAAGTTTCTGCCCCTTTTTGACCGTGTTTTGGTGGAAAGGGTGGCAGCAGAGAAGGTAACAAAAGGTGGCATCATGCTTCCAGAAAAATCCCAGGGTAAAGTGCTTCAAGCAACAGTTGTAGCAGTTGGACCTGGCAGCCGAGTAAAGGTAGTCTTCTGAAAATAAAATCCTAATCAATTAAATGCTTGTGATTATTACATTAACAAAGTCTGACCCAATGGATTATATTTCTATACTGTGTTCCAAAGTGGCCTGCTTTGTTTGTTTGTTTGTTTTATTAAGTTTAAGTAATAATTAGAAAGCCAAACTCTACTTCTTGTAACTTTTTCCTTATCTGAGGATTTGCAGCAAGTGCAAATTTCTGTATGGTGCATTATAAACTTTGGTTAGAGCACTGTTCACAAACACTAATTTGTGGATCACTTGCATTTTTATTTCAGAATGGTGACATTCACCCCGTTAATGTAAAAGTTGGTGAAACAGTTCTACTCCCAGAATATGGAGGGACTAAAGTTGTCTTGGATGATAAGGTTGGTACTATTGTCTTAGTAATTCTTTTGACTGTGTTTAGATATTGTTTTCTCTCTTGATTTTTTTTTTTTTTTTTGTTTTCTTCTTCCTCAGGACTACTACTTGTTTAGAGATGGAGATATTCTTGGAAAATACACAGCATGAATATTGGATGTTTCTTTCGGTTTTAAGAAACTGGCCATTCCATGAAGTTGCTGTCTTTTTTGTCTCAGCCTGTAAATACCACTTTTTTGAGCTTTGGTACAATAAATTCAATGTTAAACACACAACTTTGTTTTACTGTGATTGATCTCATTGTTAGTTGAATTTTCCAATAATAAACATAAAATTATGAATCTAAACTAGTCAACTTGTTCTGGAAGTGATTCATTTCACTTTGAAAGTTCCAACTGTTTGAAAGGGTGGCAGTAAAATCACTTGGTAAATATGTCATGGACATCTGGAAAATGTGACTACAGTGATCTGCAGAAATACTAGTTCATTTTGCATGAAACACACAAGTATTTCAATACATTCTAAGTGAGGAATTTTCTTTATCATTACTCATTTTTAAAATCCTCATTCTGTATTTCCCATCCAAGACCACCCTAAATATAAAACGCTCATTCTTTACGTCCTTCAGCTTTGCCACCTCATTGAAAACACCAAGAATCGCAATCTCACTGCTATTTCTCCTCCTCTTCCTATAACCTTGTTTAAAGGCAGTCCTAGTGTTGTCTTGTGAGCTGTTTCCATCATTTAAAATTATATATGAGAACATCTGTTTGCTGCTTTTTCTAATTGCTCCCAGCTCCCTTCTACCCTCACTTCCTTCCAGGTATTACCTGGAAGAAACTCCAATTAAAATGCTATTTTCAGCTGCTCATGGGCCTTCTGTTGGCTGCGATACTTCATCTTTTGATCTGGGCACTTGCTCTGTCGCCACAATGTACTTTCTCCCTGGTCATTTCGCCCCAGCTTTACTTCGGTTCAAGGGGTATTTACTTTGGTACAGGTGGTGCACAACTGGTTTGGCCATTCACTGTCGGGCAAGATTTAATCATACAAAACATTATTGGATCTTGCTTGCTTATACTAAAATTGCTCCATCCACCAGGATCATCCTGGAATACAAGGATTATATAGTTGCTTATTCATCAATGGCTTTCTTAAAGCTACACCTGAAACACTATCTGTAGTCCTTTTAATGTAATAAAACATTAAAGGTGTTGGACAGAAGCATTAGTTTAAGAAAAACAGGACACAAAGCTACATGAAATTAAATGAAC
This sequence comes from Ginglymostoma cirratum, assembly GCA_024137785.1. Lineage (NCBI taxonomy): Eukaryota > Metazoa > Chordata > Chondrichthyes > Orectolobiformes > Ginglymostomatidae > Ginglymostoma > Ginglymostoma cirratum. The sequence goes on along the minus strand of JAHRHZ010000145.1, from coordinate 23,850,566 downwards.
AATTGATCAAAGTGGGAGGCTTTGAGGAGTGTCTCAAAAGATGTAAAGTGAGGTAGAGAAGTGGAGAGGTGTACTTAATTTACTTGACCTTTTTGGACATGTTCATGACGTGTCTGGGGCAGATGGGACTTGAAGCCAGGTATGTTGGACCAGAGATGGGGGGGCACTACCATAACAGACCTTTGTGAATTCAAATTTCACCAACTGCCATGGTGGGATTTTAACCCATGTTTCCCGGAAAATTAACTTGGAGAGTCTGGATTACTTGTCCAATAACATCACTGCTGCCTCTCTGCTACATACGTCTTAATTTGCATTAAGTCCTGTCCCTCTATTACTCCTCTGTTCATGAACGGATGATAGATAATCAGTCTGATAATATGGCGACAATTGAAATGTGTTAATAGAACTGGGTGTTATCAGGCTACATGTAAAAAATATTGCTTTGTCTTCAATTGATGTTGAAAAAAGCAGCATGTAGATGAGAAATGGGAAGGCGTTGTCAAAGACAGATCCTAGAAAAAACAAGAGATAATGTGTTGGAGCAGGAAGAGAAGCCATTCCAAATGATAAGCAAAACCAGAAATTGCTGGAAAAAACAAGGCAAGTCTGGCAGAGATGGTAGGAACTGCAGATGCTGGAGAATCCGAGATAAGGTATAGAGCTGGATGAACACAGCAGGCCAAGCAGTATCATGGGAGCAGGAAAGCTTGACGTTTCGGGCCTAGACCCATCATCAGAAGGGTCTAGGCCCGAAACGTCAAGCAAGTCTGGCAGCATCTGTGGAGAGAAAGCAGTTAACATTTCAGGTCCAGGGATCCGGTGACCCTCCTTCAGAACTTGTTTCATTTCTAAAGAAGGGTCACTGGACTCAAGAGTTAACTCTGCTTTCTCTACAAAGATGCCAGACCTGCTGAATTTTTCCAGCAATTTCAGGTCTTGTTTCTGACTCCAGCATCCACGGTTCTTTCGCTTTTCCATTTTGAATGATTCTCTGGTTATGTTTAGATAAGAATGGATTCATTAGAGAACAGTTTCAATCTGCTGAGTAACAGTGCAGAGATGTTGGAGGAGGGTGATGTCAGAGGTTGCAGAAGGGGTGGAAACCTAACTGGAGCAATCAAAAAATTTGGAATGAATTTGGTCTTCGAGGACATCAGAAAGGAAAGCAGGTTGGAGATGAATTGATAGTTGGCAGGAATTTTTTTTGAAGGCAGAGTAATTTAAAGCAGACTTAAAGGAGGAAAGAACAACACCTGAAGAAAGAGAGAACTGATATTCATAATATTAGCTGATGTGGGTGCCAGGAGGGGTAATCAATTTGAACAGGAGGTAGATCTCATTGACAAAATGAATTCAGTTGAAGGCATTAGGAGACATGGCAAAATATAGAAAAGATGAGAGTTCAGTACTAGGGCACAGGGAAGCATTTAAGGAAGTTTGGTCAGGTGGGCTAGTGGAAGTGGAAGTGGAAAACACTGCAGAACAAGTTGGTTAGATTGCCTCATCAGTGACAAGATTATTATAATTGTCATTCAAAGTGAAGATAGGAGTGAACAAAGAAGAGGGGCTTAGGAATACAGTCTGCAGTACAGAAAAGAAGCTGAAATCTGGCTTCTTGGAATGATCCAGGAATAGTGACAAAGTTTAACTGGCAACAGCAGGACCACTAGTGATTCAACCAGATCTGGCAGTGATGGCTAAAGCAGTTGTCTGCTGTTTTAGTTGTGTTCGTTGGATTTAGAGATGTGGTTCATTTTCAGGGACCAGCCACGGTGAAAGGGCATATGGTTTAACAGTGACTAGGTCACCAAAGGTGAGGATGAGGGTGCAGTTGAGTAAATCAGTAGTTGCAGAAATGTTAATAGAGAGCTAAAGGCTTGATGGTTCAGATTTTGAAATTGCAGCTGTAAGTAAAATTGCAGGATAGCTTTTTCCAGAGACAGATATGGAAGGAGATAACAAGCATGGGGCTGGATGAACACAGCAGGTCAAGCAGCAT
>JAHRHZ010000145.1:23790105-23848164 GCA_024137785.1 Ginglymostoma cirratum | reverse complement strand
ATGCTGCTTGACCTGCTGTGTTCATCCAGCCCCATGCTTGTTATCTCGGATTCTCCAGCATCTGCAGTACCTTTTATCACAGATATGGAAGGAGGTTGGTTTTGAGGTATGGAGGGAATGTGAATGGTGAGTGGTGCAAGCAAGTGATCAGAGATAGCCTATCTGTAATTGATATCATAGGATCAGTAGGACAGCATGAAAATGACAAGGTCAAGGGAGTGACCATCAAACCGGATTAGAGTGTCACTTGAAAGGACTGAGAATAAAAGGGCAGTAAATATTAGAGGAGAGAGAACTTAAGTTCAGATGGACAAGAGTGAGTGCTCATGGACTTTTGTCACTATCTGGCGTATCTGTCCCTGCCCTTAGCAACCAAATCAAGGTTACCCATGTCCATTGTCTGAATCAGCATCTTTCTTTCCTGTGTCCTCATGTTCTCTCTGAGTTTACCTTCTCTAATGATATGTACTGCTGACCACACTATGTCCTTCTCTTGCTTCCATCATAGCTGATATTATATTTCTGTCACTGCATACTGTTCCCCTCTTTTCCAAATCTTCTGTTATCTGAAGTCATGAAAGTTGGTTTATAAATGCAATTTGTGTTTTTGAATCTAGTCAATCAAGTTTATGCCTTAACTACAGTTAACTTCAGTACAAACTGCCGTTAACATATTCCATTGTTGTTGCCAATATTCTTAAACTGATACTTCATAGAATCATAGAATCCCTACAGTGTGGCAACAGGTCATTCAGCCCAATGAGCCCACATTGCCCCTCCGAAGAGCATCCCACCTAGATCAATTCCCCTACATTTCCCATGTCTAACCCGTCTAACCCACCTAACCTAAACATCTCTGGGCATTATGGGCAATTTAGCATAGCCAATCCACCTACCCTGCACATCTTTGGACTGTGGGAGGAAACCCACACAGACAATGGGGAGAATGTGCAAACTCCACAGTCACCTGAGGCTGGAATCAAACTCGGGTCCCTGGCGCTGTGAGGCAGCAGTGCTAACACTGAGCCACCACGCTGCCCCACAGATATAAATAGATTAATAGATTAATGTGAAGATAAAGCTTTTGGCCAGAGATGAAGAGGGGGTGAGAGGGAAGTGTCACAGTTAAATGACTCCATATTGGGATTACTCAATTGCATGTTTGATTTACTCAAGTGGTATTGACCTTACAATGTAAGATAGTAACTGTATTGTGCTAAGAGTGATATGTTATAGCACTGATAATGAAAAAGTGATTTTTCTCCCCCTTGGCCTTGGAGATCATATATCACTATGAAGTTAAATCCTTGAGCTGAGTTTATCATGAATATGTGCAGATCAACTAAAATTTCAGATCTGAAGAACACAAGTGAGTAATTTGCACAGACAAATAAGTAGTTAGATCTTTATACAATTTCTACTTTTGTTGGTTTATAGCACTAATTGAATAGTTTGACCATGAGGAAAGATTATGACAATGGCTGGAATAGTTCCTGCATATCCTTTCATGCCACTCAGTAGTACGATCACTTGAATTTCTAATACTTGGATTTAGGGGTACGGGGCACAATTCCAAAAGTAATAAATGGTCTGATAGTGGCATTTACAATTTTGGGCAAGAAAAGTTGCTTTAAACCTTGAATCTCAACTAAACACTAATTTAAGATGAGCAAATTCTGCCCAATATTCTCAATAATTGTTTGATATAAATTTTACATATAACTTCCTGGTTTTTGGCCTCTATTTATATCTGCTTTGTTAACCTGGTCTGCCACCTTCAAAGACCAGTGCACAAACATGCCACAGTTTCTCTTACATCTCCTTTCAACATTATACCCTTTAATGTCTGTTGTCTTTCCTCACTTTTCATTACAAAATGCCTCACTTTGTTGCACTGGTTTTCACTTGCCAAGCATCCACCTTGCAGCAACTTTTCAAAGCTTTCTCAAAGTTTATTACAAGCTTTTAGCTATTTACTTCATTTTACAAATTTTGTGTAATCTGCTACTTGGCTCTCGTGGGACTTTGAATTCACAGACTGATAAGAGTTGCTGCAATTTGCCAGAATTTGAAAGAACATGATTTCCCAGTGAGTTATGCTACATTGATTAAAAAGGTAAACTGGCTATGTCTCGCTGAAGGAGATAAAAGGTACTGCAGATGCTGGAGAATCCGAGATAACAAGCGTGGGGCTGGATGAACACAGCAGGTCAAGCAGCATCATAGGAGCAGGAAAACTTGACGTTTCGGGCCTAGACCTTTCATCAGAAATGAGGGAGGGGAAGAGGGTTCTGAAATAAATAGGGAGAGAGGGGGAGGTGGATAGAAGATGGATAGAGGAGAGGATAGGTGGAGAGGAGGCAGACAAGTCGAGGAGGCGGGGATGGAGTCAGTAAAGGTGAGTGTAGGTGGGGGGGTAGGGAGGAGATAGGTCAGTCCAGGGAGGACGGACAGGTCAAGGGGGCGGGATGATGTTAGTAGATAGGAGATGGGGGTGTGGCTTGGGGTGAGAGGAAAAACAGGTTAGGGAGGTGGAGATGAGCTGGGCTGGTTTTGGGATGCGGTTGGGGGAGGGGAGATTTTGAAGCTTGTGAAATCCACATTGATACCATTGGGCTGCAGGGTTCCCAGGCTGAATATGATTTGCTGTTCCTGCAGCCTTCGGGTGGCATCACTGTGGCATTGCAGGAGGCCCAGGATGGACATGTTGTCTGAGGAATGGGAGGGGGAGTTGAAATGGTTTGCGACTGGGAGGTGCAGTTGTTTGTTGCGAACTGAGCGCAGGTATTCTGCAAAGTGGTCCCCGAGCCTCCGCTTGGTTTCCCCGATGTAGAGGAAGCCACAACGGGTACAGCGGATGCAGTATACCACATTGGCAGATGTGCAGGTGAACATCTGCCTGATGTGGAAAGTCTTCCTGGGGCCTGGGATTGGGGTGAGGGAGGAGGTGTGGGGGCAGGTGTAGCACTTCCTGCGGTTGCAGGGAAAAGTGCCGGGTGTGGTGGGGCTGGAAGGGAGTGTGGAGCGGACAAGGGATTCGCGGAGGGAGTGGTCCCTCCGGAAGGCAGATAAGGGTGGGGAGCTTGAAAGAGAGAACCTAGTACTGTGAGTGGCATGGTGGCTCAGCGGTCAGTACTGCTGCCTTATAGCACCAGGTTCAATTCCAGCTTTGGGTGAGTGTGTGTGTGGAGTTTGCACGTTCTCCCTGTTTCTGCTCGGTGCTCCGATTTCCTCCCACAGTCCAAAAAATGTGCATGTTAGATGAAGGGTTTCGGCCCGAAACGTCAAGTTTTCCTGCTCCTATGATACTGCTTGACCTGCTGTGTTCATCCAGCCTCATGCTTGTTATCTCGGATTCTCCAGCATCTGCAGTACCTTTTATCTCTGATGCATGTTAGATGGACTGGCCATGGTAAACAGTGGAATAGGATAGAAGGCTGGGTCTGGGGGGGATCTGTCTGTGGATTGGTGCACACTTAATGGGGCAAATTACCTCTTTCACACTGTAGAGATTCAACGATTTTATCTTTGAATGCTTTACAACAACCAACAGAACTTAATTTAAAGATTATTGCAGAAAAGTTGGAAATGGATTTAAAAGGGAATGCTAAAAATATTTGAAGCACTGGTTCAACATCTGAAGCTTAAGGATGAAGCAAGTATCCCAACGAATTTAGTTGACCAGGAATCAATTACAATGAATTTTAAGAAAGAAAGAAATGAAAGTACTCAAACTTGAATTTCAAAGAGAAAGAGAAATGAGATCAATCTTGGCAGGTACCAAGAGAGTGAACCTGGGGGTGAACAGGAACATCAGCAGCAGGATAAATACTTCAGGAACAGGCCCTGGACCAAGGTCAGTCTGAGCGGTGACAGCAACAGTACAAAGGCAGGTAAATCTGGGGGTGAATGGCAGCAGCCACAGCAGCTGCAGGACAAATAGTCCAAGAGCAGGGTCAGTCATCAGAGTGAACATGGAGCTGAATCTAGGGGTGGAACTCTGGAGCTGATATCATGACTCAAAAAGTGACATAGGCTTGGCTGCTCAGGAACAAGTAGAGTCTGAATGAGATCAAGGACTTACTTTTTGTAGTTGTAGTCTGTTAGGAATACACAGTAGGAGTGAAAGACCTGAGTTTGGTGACTATTGGATTAGGTTGTGTAATGAGTTCCTGGATTGTTGCGTGTAGTTGATAAGGTTGATTTAGTTGGTAAGGCTCAAAAATGGCAGGAGAACTCAGCCTCGTGGAATGCTCCTCCTGCAGTATGTGAGAAATCAGGGTCACATCCGGTGTCCATGGTGACGTGTTCAGGAAATATGTTCATCTGCAGCTCCTGATTTGCATGGAGAGGCTGGAGCTGAGGATGGGTTCACAATGGAGCATCCATGAGGCTGAGAATGTCAATGGATAGCACATTTAGTAAGTTGGTCACACCACCTGTAAGGGCTAGACAGACAGAGAAGAGTTGGGTGACCACCAGGAAGATAAGTAAGCATGGGCAGGCAATGTAGGAGCACCTGCTCAAACAGATAAACCGTTTTGGATACTGTTAGAGGTTTGGGAGGGGGAGGGGGAGGGGGAGGGATGGCGTTTCAGATCAAAGCAATAATAGCAGCCAGATCAGTGGCACCACAACTGGTACAGTTGTACAGCAGGGAGGGTTGAAGTCTCAGCGAGTAGTAATGATAGGGACTCTAGAGTCAAGTGCACAGTAGACATTTCTGTGGTTGCGCGATTTTAGGATGGTGAGTTGCTCCCTGGTGCCTGGGTAAAAGATGTCTCTGAATGGGCACAGGAAATTCTGAAGGGGGAGGGTGAGCAGCCAAAGGCTGTGGTCCATATTGGTACCAACAACAGGAAGAGAGATGAGGTCCTGCAAAGGGAATTCAGGGAGTTGAATAGGAAGTTGAAAAGCATGATCTCTAGGTTGTAATCTCAGAATTACTTACTGTGCCACATGCCAGTGAGGGTAGGAGTAGGAAGACAGTACAGTTAAATATGTGGTTAAAGAGCTGGTGTAGGAGGGAGGGCTTCAGGTATGTGGATCATTGGGATGTCTTCCAGGGCGGGTGTACAAGAAGGATGGGTTGCACCTGAACTGGACAGGCACCAATATCCCAGCAGGGAGATTTGCTAATGCCACTCAGGAGGGTTAAGCTTGTGTGGCAGAGAGGTGGGAACAGCAGTGGGCAAACTTGTGCAAGTGGTCACCAAGGCAGTAGGCAGCATGTGAGGCTCTAAAGGAAAGGAAGAGGCCAAGGTGAAAAGTAGGAACTTCTTGAGAAGAGTCCCTACCGTCGTGTACCCTTTCTCTATCTCCCTTATCATGGTTTGCCTTCACTTCTCTGTTAGCCAAGAGTGGAGAGCAATTTGTTGCACGTCTGTGAGATGCTTAGCCGCAAAGGCAAGCCTTTCCAATATCTGGTGTAAAGTGTCAGACTGAGTGTGTAACCAATTGGTTTGGTGTACTGTGCTCTCTGTGGTCTAATTCATCTGACTCTTCATGCACCTGGGCACTCTTTCTGTGGAGATGATCATTTGTGCAAATGCCGAAACATCATGACGCTCAGATTAGAGTTGAAATCCTCCAATCTCTTGCAGGGTATAACTTGCTTCTGGAAATATTGACACAATCAAACATGTTTTCTGTTGCTGCTCCAATATCTAATGCTGTTATAGAGGTATGTGGGAAACCTGCATCATCATCCATTATCTATGACTGGCAGTCCACCAAACTGCAAATGTTAAGGCCACCTCCTTCACAATGGTTGGTGTGGCAATGACTGTAGAATTCTCCACTTCTTTCAATACTTGTGCACTCTCTTCTGTGCCAAGAGAAAGCAGAATATGCAAGAGAGAAGTGAGACATGTGGAGAAGTTTGAAATTATTGAATTGATTGATACATGTTACTAAGATGAGGGTAAGCATGAATTTTGACTGTTCAGATGTAAAGTGAGAAGATGCCTCAACAGACAGGTATAAGAGGAGCTCTAATTCATGTTGATTTGTAGAGTGCTATGTAGGAGAATGGCTGGGAAAGTCAGAATGTGGGGCTTGATACCTGAAAATGTTATTCCATTCATCTTGTGTTCAATGTGGAATGTGTTCAGGTGTAGGGATCACACTGCTGCTGCTCACTACTTTAGCAACCTCCAATCACCGTTGCTTAGATTGACTGGCTGAACTCCTCTTCCATCTGCCAATGAACGAGGATAATCATCAAATCCACACTATTATTGGCTGGAAAACCTGGAAGCAGGATGTTAATGCAGTAGTTGAGTTAAACAGCCAGGGCAAAGCCCGCTGATAAAATTAATGGATTCCTGATTTCTGCAATCACTGCCACTGTAAGTGGCTCTATTTTGATCAAATTCTACGCGTTATCTGCTTCACCAGTTTCAGACTCTCTGCCACTAAAATGCTTCTGCAGACCACAATGCCCACCATTGAGCATACTAATACTCTCTTTGCTGGCCTATCCCTCCAACCTGTTCTAAAACATAAATTCTGTTCCCTTTTAAAATTTATTCTATACTATGCACTATCCTTGTTGATCTACATTGGCTCCACATCACTCAGTCCATTAATTTTCATTCCTACAAGGCATTCTTCACACAATGGTCTCCAGTAAGTACATGGCACACACAGAGTTATAACTGGAGACTTGTTTCTCACATGATACATACAGACGATTATTCTGTAGCCAGATCATGTCTCACGCTGTTGCTGATCACACTTTTCATTCATTTGAAAATTATGATAATTATTTTATTGCATCCTTTCCTGTGTTCACAGTTAGGATCGCAAAACCACTTTGCGGCCATTTACAACGGCTGAAGAAGTGAAGGCTTATGATCCATTTTGGAAATTTCACTCATGATGAGGAGTGTCAATATAAAATTGTACTTTTCAGTGATATTCATTGTTTATTTCTTGTACAATATGTTACTGCACTTCAATAGAATTAAATCATGGATTCTAACATGTATAAAATAATTGTTGACCATAATAATATGAACAAATCAGAGCTATAGTTCAACAAATTGAATTGTTAATATACAGCAGAAGAAAAGGAATAATCGGTGAAATTACAAACTACCTACCATTTATGAGAACTGGTTAATGGACAGAAAATGGAGAGTTGGAATAAATAGGTACTTTTCAGGTTGACAGTCTGTCACTAGTGGGGTACCGTAAGGGTTAGTGCTTGGACCACAGCAATTCACAACATTTATCAATGGTTTGGATGTGGGGATTAAATGTAATATTGGAAAGATTAAAGATGACATAAACCTACATAGAAATGTGAGTTTGAGAGAAGATGCAAAGACACTTGAAAGAGATTTGGAAAGGCTAAGTGAGTGGGCAGATGGAATACAACGTGGAGAATAGTGACTTTATTCATGTTGGAAGGAAAAAAAACAGAAATACAGATCATTTCTTAAATGGTGGTAGGGGGATAGATTTCCAAATATTTAAAATATTAAGAGATGATGCAGGAAAATGGTGTTGAAGCAGAAAGGCCTACTCATATTTGAATGGGCACTGGACACTCAAGAGTACCTTGCTGAAGCCTTAACACTGAATGCGGATAGGCTATTTAGTTTTAGCAACATCATCAAAAGTTTGAGTTTGTCTTTCCAATATCTGCTTAGCACAGTTTTCACAAGATGACCAGAGATGAGGCAGGTATTTTGCCCTTCTTATTTCATCCATCCAGAACAACCTGGCACTCCCCTTGTGCTTCATCTAATTTGTTCCTAAATTTCATGACAATTTCAAGTTTGATAACATCTTAAGCAAAGAAGTACTTCCAAACATTAATTTGAAAATTACTTTTTACTACTTAGAACAAGATACTTTATTCTAATTTAGTATAATATTCCATATTACTTTTCCCCTTACCATAAATCTCATATACATCATCTTAAGATGCCTGTTCCAGAGGGAAAAAGGCAAATTTCTTCTTAAGCTGACAGCCTTTTTCGGAGACAACTAAATATTTCCATCTGTGTACCTCTGCTGACCACAATTTGAATCCCTGTAAACAAAAAGTTCTCTATCACTTAAACTCTCCAACTCCCTTTCCTCCCTTTTCATTACCGTAATCTAACAAAAAAAACTGATGTCAAATATCCTCAATACATTCCTTACCAATACTCGCCTACACTACGGTCTGTACTGCACCTGAGCTACTTGCAAACCATAATAATGGCATAGTTGATGGAACTGACTAGAATATCCCAGCTTGCTGACATTACAAAATTTAGTGGGAAAATATGCAATGAGAATACAAAGAGGCTCCAGTGGCACACACAGATAGGTTGGATAAGTATGGAAGAACATGGCAAAGAGAATAAATGCAATGAAATTTGAGTTATCCATTGCGGGAGGAAACATGAAATTGTTATATTTTTTGAACAGAGGAACTGGGAAACATTTGCATTTAGAGGTACCTGGAATTCCTTGAATATGAATCATATAATTAACATGTAGACATAGTGAGCACTTAAAAGGGTTTTTAAAAAAAATTTGTTTAGTGTGATGGGGGCATTGCTGCCTGGCTAGCATTTATTGCCCGTCCCTAGTTTTCCTTGTGAATGTGTTGGTGAACTGCCTTCTTGAACTGCTGCAGTCCACCTGCTGTGGGTTGACCCACAATGCCTTTAAGGAAAGAATTCCAAGATTTTGACCCAGTGACAGTGAAGGAATCGTGATATATTTCCAAGTCAGGACAGTGAGTGGTTTGGATGGGTACTTGAAGGTGGTGGTTCTCCCATGTATCTGCTGTCCTTGTCCTTCTAGATGGAAGTGGTTGTGTGTTTAGAAGATGCAGTCTGAGGATCTTTGGTGAATTTCTGCAGTGCATCTTGTAGAAAGTACACATTACTGCTACTCAGCATCAGTGGTGGAGGGTGTGGATGCTTGTGGATGTAGTGCCAATCAAGCAGAAGGCTTTGTCCTGCATGCTGTCAAGCTTCCAGACATTGTTGGAGCTGCAGCCATCCAGGCAAGTGCTTGATAAGGTGGAGGCTGAGAATGCTTCCCCAGGTTCAGAAATCTAGAACACTGGGGCAGAGACTCAAAATAAATTTTACCTATTTAAGATTAAAATGAGGAAAGATGTTTTTACTCAGTTGTGAATCTTTGTAATTCTCTAGCACAGAAGACTATGGTAGCTCCATCATCATGTATGTTCAAGATTAAGAGGTCAATAGATTCTTGAGTACGAAGGAAGTGAAGGGATAAAAGGACAGTGCAGGAAAGTTGAGTTGGGCTTGAAGATCACCCATGATTATGGTGAATAGTGAGCACGTTTAAAGGGCAAAATGGCCTTCTCCAACTTCAAGAAATTGATTTAAATTTAAACATTTTTGTGTGACAAGCTGCTGAAACTACTGGTAATAGCAGAGCACAGGAAATGGATCAATCACCTTGGAGCTGAGTGAATGGAGCATGGAAAGACACATCTCCTTAACCAATCAAATTGTAGAATTGAGAAATAGACAGCAGAAATAACGAGAAGGATGTGCAAATTCAATGATGCATCGGGAAGAAAAAGACAATAGGACAGAAAGGAAATGCATTTTTCTTACTTTTTTGAATTTCCAATAGTTAATATCTCATGGAATGAAATAGTTTTAGCTAATTTTCAGTGCCATAGGGTTAATTATCGATAATTTACACTTATAGTATAGTTAAAATGATACTTGCACATAATAAACAAGAATTGGCATTCTGTGACAAACACAGTACTGTGCAATTAAATTCACCTCATGACATTCAATTGTGAGGGACTTAGCAAAATATTATTCTTGCAAAAATAATAGTAGAGTGGCCCAGCTCAGAAAGGAAGTTTTGGATGTGATTTTAATAGTAAATCTGCTTTCTGCCTTAAATTGTTTGTACCATTTCTGCACAAAAGCTTCACTGTTAATGTGTACATTCCAATTGAGTAGTCTCTTCAAATTCAATCTAATTCATACAGTCATAGTCATAGAGTCATACAGCAAGGAAACAGACCTTTTGGTCCAACTAGCCCATGCCGACCATGTTCCCAAACTAAACTAGTCTCACTTGCCTGCATTTGGCCCATATTCCTCCAAACCTTTCCAATTCATGTACTTATCCAAATGTCTTTAAGCATTGTAACTGTACTTGCATCCACCACTTCCTCTGGCAATTCATTCTACACACTAATGATTCTCTTCTATAAAAAAGTTGCCCATTTTTTTTTTAAATCTTTATCCTTGCACCTTAAAAATATGCCCCCTACTTTTGAACACCCCCACCTTATAGAAAAGACCTTTGCTATTCACCTTATCTTTACCCCTCATGATTTTATAAACCTCCATAAGTCACCCCTCAACCTCCTATGCTCCAGTGAATGAAGTCCCAGCCTATTCAGCCTATGTTATAACTCAAATCCTCTAATCCCCGCAACATCCTGGTGAATCTTTTCTGAACCCTCTCCAGTTTAATAATATCCTCCTTATAACAGGGCGACCTTAGTAGGCACGTCATACACCAGGACAGATCTCACCAATGACTTGTAAAACCTCAATATGACATCACAACTGCTATACTCAAAAGGTCTGAGCAATGAAAACAAGTCTGCTAAACACTTTCTTAACAGCCCTGCTGACCTGTGACATAAATTTCAAAGAACTACATACCTGAATCTCTAGGTCTCTCAGTTCTACAACACTGCCCAGGGCTCTACCATTAATTGTATAAGTACTGCCCTTGTTTGTTTTACCAAAATGCAAAATTAAGTTCATTTGCCACTCCTCAGCTCATTAACCCAACTGATCAAGATCTCTTTGTAATCTTAGATAACCTTCTTCATTGACTACTAAGCCACCTCTTTTGGTGTCATCTGCAAACTTACTAACCATACTTCCTATATTTCATCCAAGTTATTAAATAACAGGCAAATGTGGACCCAGTACCAATCCCAATGGAACACCTCTAGTCACAGGCCTACAGTGTGAAAAACAATCCTCCAACACCACCACCGTCTGTCTCCTACCATAAAGCGAATTTTGTCTCCAATTGGCAACCCACCCTGAATCCCATGTGACCTAACTTTACTAATTAGTTGACCATGTGGAACCTTAGCACAAGTAAACGCCATCTACTCCGCTGACTTCACCAAGCTTTTCGGTTACTTCCTCAAAAAACTCAATTGAGTTTGTGAGGCATGACTTCCCTCACACAAAACTATGCTGACTATCCATAATCACTTTCAAAGCTAGACTGGGCTTTAATTGTCCTCAGCTCTTTCTGTTTTGCTTTTACTGTTTCTTTGTCCATCTCTTAATCTCTCTTTCTGAACTTGGATTTTCTCCATCACTATCTTTGTCTATTCCTTTAACACAAGGTCTGTCGAAAACACGAATAGGAGGTGGGATGCGAAGAGTATATGTGCACCAATTCATATGAGCACTTGTAATATCATTGTATTTTTAAACCAACTTCTTCAGGGATGCTATGACATACCGTTGGAGCTGGTGGGTCCTGAATCTAGGTCTTCTGGCCCAGAGATAGGGACACAACTGTGCCACGAGAGCCCTCCATTATTCGGTTCAGTGGAACTGAATGGATCTGCCTTCTATCATACTTTCTTCTGTCATCCCCAATAACCTTTTGTTGCAAATCTGACTGGTGTAAAGCCTTCCTTCTGTACCTCTAAGTCCACTCTTTGTCAGTTTTCCCTCTTTCCATCATCCAACTCTATAGCTCTCTTTGCTTTCCCTCCACCATTCCCCACACTATTTCTCTTCCTCTTGCTAGTTACTCACATTTTGATCTGTCCCCCTATTACCCTTCCTCTGAAGCTTTTCACTACACCCCATTTACTCTTCTTTCTCAGGCCTTTGTATTATTTATTCGTCCCTTCTCAAGCCCCCTTCTGCTCAACATTACTCTTTTTTCACACTTCAACCATTTTTTCCCTCTTTCTCTTCTGTTCTCTCTCAGGTGTCTGTCCAGACTCCCTCAGATCTTGTGCATGCGACATTATCCAATGAAGGTCAATGCCAGCTTAAGGAGCAACAACTTATTTTCCACTTGGGTACATTATAATGTCTGGGGCTCAATATTGAATTCCACACCTTCAGATATTGACACCTTTGTCCCCTATTTTTCTTCCATCCTCCGTGCCCCTACCCCAGCATTTTCCAATTCTTTTCGGTTCTGAAGATCGTATTGGACTCGAAACGTTACTTTTGCTTCTCTCTCCACTGATGCTGGCAGATCTGTTGAGTTTCTCCAGCACTTCTTGTTTTAATTTCAGATTTCCAGAATCTGCAGTATTTTGCTTATATTTAAGTGTTTAATTTACTGCCACTTCTCCACGTTTGCCAACCTTGAAGAAGTTCTGCTCTTCTCCCAGATGGGATTTCCATTTTAATCTTTCACTTGTTCACCTTCACTGATTTCTACCTCCCTCCTCCTGTTGATAAAGTGTTTGCTAAAACTTGCTTTCAAAGCCACATCAAGGCAAAGTACAAACTGTCCTCCCTTTACCCTCAATTGTGATAATAATTATGTCCATGCTAATCCTCTATGCACCTTCTGTGGAGGCCACAGTAGTTGTAATTGCCAATAACATATCCCTCCCATAGCCTACCATGTCCTCCAATGCTGTTCTGCCAAACCCATACATGTAGAGTTTCCTTTGTTACCATGCCTGTCTCCATCTCTTCCTTCCACCCCACCCCCAATCCCCTCACCAGCCTAAACTCTCCCACCCCTTTTGCCACGCCAGACCCCATTCCACACGCCCCCAAAAGATCAATATATGCATCCCAAAAACTGTATTTGACCCAGATCGTAGATTGATGTCTTTTGATGAACAGTCCCTAGGTATGACTGATCACATCCTGACCACTGTTCTTACTGCCTTCTGATGAATGTTACACAACTTCCCTGACAGCATGTGATGGTATTACAGGGCTGTCCGTTGCCCTCTCCCCAGTCTGTAGTCAGATATATCTGCTGACCATGCCTGGCTTTAGCAGACAACTGACTGTGGCCAAACTCCTGGACTCTGTGCAGATTCTGTCCCAAATGACGGTACTAGGAGCCCCTGACAAAGACAGTGCCCCACCTGCCGCACCCATGGCTGGGCTGAGGACTAGTGCACACCCACTTTCCAACATAGCAATTTGAATGAAGTTATGTTGTGTGATTGCCACCCAAGCAGGTGCCATATATTTTAAGTGTCAGGTTGACACGTCAGTGTACTCACCCCCGGATAGATCCTAAATGACAGGCATGTCAAGCAGCCTGTTTGTGCAAAATAAAATGGTAGCACCAACAGGCTTCGGCTCTGGCTGATGCACCAAAGTGCTAACAGGAAAGGCAATGCAAGGTATGGATGCATGCAGCTAGGCATCAATGAGCTGGATGCCAGTTCATTTTCACAAAGTCTTCTTGCAGCAGCCTTTCAGTCCAAGCTGCTAGGGCGCCCTGCAATGTGGGTTTGTGCACATGAGTTTCCAGCAAGTGGCTTGGAAAAATGCACAGAGTAACAGTGCCAAATGTTGGATGCGAATGTCCATGGACAAGGGATGCATTCGGTTAGTCCCTGTGGATCATGCCTTGAGATGCTGTTGGTGCTGAGCTACATGGAGGCTATTCGCTGCTAGTGGCGCTCTGATGTCCATGTCGAGAATTCTTGACGTCTCAATTTTTTGCATTTTTTTGTAAGATAGGAAACTGATATTAATCAGGTAAGACAGCCATTAATAAGGTGTTTGACAAGCTGTAATGCCACGTAATTGGCATCTTGCCACTGTCTGTCAAGGAACTCTTCTTGCTGCCTGGTAGATGCATAAAAGATACAGTGAGATGTTGTTGATGTCGAGATAGGCCTTATAGGACTTCATACAAGTTTCTGCTACATATCTCACCATAGCCTAAGTTGTTCAGGCCCCTTAAAAGCTTCTGCTAATTAACTCTGTTTCTCTCTCTCTTGTGCTTCCAGCATTTTTTGATTTTTATTTCAGAAGTTGAGTCTCTGTTGTATTATTTTTATGCTCGCAGTGTGAATGAAAATATAAATTGTTTATTTTGAAATTATTCAGCAAGGTTAGCATGTACACATTCAGCGTTATTTTGTGGATTTCTGTTTTTTCTCATGTAATAATCGTAAAAGGTATATTGAGTAGTACCTAGTCATTGCAATATTTCACATGACTTTATAGAGTTCTAATTTTTATTCTTTATTGTTTCTACCTATAGATTTTAAGGAGTGTCAGAATATTTACTTGGACATACTACATTTACATTTTTGCAGCTTTGAATATGCAAACAGAACACATTATAAAAATTATAACATGGAAAACAAGTTACATTAAGAAATACCAGAGCAGGGAAAATAATACAACCTTAAGCACTGTACTACAGCATACAATAATTAAAAAGTCTTCAGATTATGTTTAGAATACATGGACCTAATAACTACAGTCATAACATTATAATTTTGCTCATCAACTGCAAAGTGACTTTTCCATTGAATACTTCTGACAATCAATTGCTTGAGGATGTCACTCTGTAGTGATGAGATCAGAATTATTACGGAGTCTAAGTACTGCAGTGTATTATTGTAATTCCATTAAAACCATAATGTATATATATTCAAAATAATGTCAGGCTGTGATTTCATTTTCAAGGTTTTGATCATATCATCTGAATGCTGAGACCAAACTCCAGCTTTATAACCTGTTCTCAACTACCCGTAATTTGTACTATATGGTATTAGTACATGATTTCCTCTGTAACACTAAACAAACAACACACAATCAGATGTTTGAAATACATCTGTTATTGTCCTTTACAGTCTTTTAACAAATAAACTGATCGGCACTAATATTTGTAAGACCCATTTAACCTCATTTCTGAAGAGTAACAGCTAAAACCTGACAACGATTTAACAGTGCTAATTAATATTTTCTGCATACCTACATAAGTACATAGCTAAAACAACTAAAAATGATTGCAAGGAGTGTTCCAAACATTACAAAATTAAAAAAAAATTACTTACATCAGAACATAATGGTAAATTTCTCCATTTTTGTGTCTTCTGCCTGGCCTTATGTAAAGTTGCCGCACAGCCACTGTCAGCCTGTGGCCAACCTATATTCCCAAGAAGACGACTCAGTCGGGGTACATAGACAGTTAGGCCTGAAAGTTTCAAAGGGGTCTATCAAAAAAATCACTTTGTCAGAAGGAGAGCAAATTTAGAAAAAAATTAAAACAAATAAGCTAGTTCTGAATGCGAGCTTCTTTCAACTTAAATGATCACCGTAAACCCTGTCTTCCAGCTGCTTTCACTGGCCAATTTCCAACTCATTAAGGATTTCCAGTGGAAGTATGTTAGTCACATAGTCTGTCACTCTGACTGACAGAAGTGGATTCTCTTGAGGAACTGCTGGGGAAGATGATTTACTAGAACTCCTAGTCATTCAAAGTTGTGGGAACAGACTTCTGTAAAGGTGCTCCTAAGGATCAGATTGGTCAGATTTATAAGTAACTTTGGGCTGAACTTCACCACATGCTTCAGAACACCACAATGTCAGTGCAAAGCAGGGCATGAGCACATACTTTATGGATGTGGAACTGGTTTGGGTAATTTTACTACAGGTGGCCTCTTAATTAGCCATCAGTAGGTTTTTCATCTGATTATGAACAGAAGGGAGGCTCCCGATGCTGTGATGCTGACAGCTGGCAACGCTGAAGTGTTATCAGGAGAAGTAGTCACTGCTGATGGAAGCAACAGACCTTGAGCCTCCAAGTGAATGAAAAATTTTAAAATTCAAGTGTCTCGGGGGCAAACCAACCTGGGAGATTTGTTCGGTGATGCAGGGTCTGCCTTTACAGCTCACAGCCTCCTCTGAGTCACAGAGCCTGTAGCTTAGCTGCCTCCTTGTTCCAGCTGCTACGTGGATTCCATCCACATTAAGCTGGTGGCCATTGGAAAAACATAGCTATTCCCAGGAACAGTGTTTAATTAGGGAGCTATCCTGACATGGCTACCTGTAGGTTAGCAGACCCTACACCTGCATCCCAGCCCTCCATCTGTGAGCTGGTAAAAGTTTGAAGTTAGTCACCCAAATCTCACACAGAGAGAAAGCAGTGAGAATCAGCAATCTCAGGGAACAAATGGGAAAGATTTTAAAAACAGGAAAATCGTGGAGAAATTCAAACGAATTTGTAAAATGCTGAGGAACAAGTTTCAGTTTCAGAAACAAGTGGAACAAAAAGAGGGGCTGGCATTTCTTATGGTAGGTTTTGTAATATTGTCAATTACAGAGAAACTTTATATATTAACAAAATAACTAATGATTCATCGTTATCTTAGATGGATCATTTTGTCTATTTGGGACTGTACAGTTACTGTAAGAAAACTAAATCTTCTCTTGCGAAGTCCGCAGAAATCACAGGAATACTCATATCCTCAGTAACAATGACTTGCATCTATACAGCACCTTCAAAATGTCCAAGGTGCACACATTAGTGGTATCAAACAAAATTTAATACCGAATCATAAAAGGAGATATTGGTATAGGTAACAAAAGAATTAATCAAAATGACTGGTATTAAGGAGCACTTTAAGGGAAGAGAGAAGGGCAAAAGGGTTGGATAGGCTCAGAGAGGGAATTCCAGAGCTTTGGGTCTAACTAGCCAAAGTCATGGAAATCATGGTAGAGTGCTGAAAATCCAGCATGTGCAAGAGGCCAGAACTGGTGATGTTCAAAGCCCTTGCAGATTGAAGGGACTAGAGGAAGCTAAAGATATATGGTGGGTGAGGATGGAAGGGGGTAGAGCAGAGGGAGGTCCAAGACAAATCTGAAAACAAGCCCCAATGAAAGAAGTCACATTAATCAATTAAAACAAAATTCATAAATTCAAATGTATAATTTGGAACTAATCTTTACCCAAAAATATTTGCATTAAAGGGGCTCTGTGAGTTGTTTTAGTACCACTGAAGGGGGCCTTCATAAGCAAAAAGGTTATGACTGATCTAAGAACACTTTTCATTCATTATTTTAAAAAGTTAATTAACTGGTAGAAACGCAACACGAGGATGGCTCCTACTTAAGTATCACGTAATTAGTTTAGACATGGTACTAAACTATGTGGTATACCAGAAATAACATTGAAATTATTGTTCTGGCTAATGCAATGAATCCTATTTCTTTTTTTAAATTAGATTATGATGAAGAAACATTGTGTGGAACTGAGTGAAAAGTTCCTTTGTAATCCAAAATGAGGGCACGATATGTTGAGTACCTTAAACTAAATTGTACTCTGTGCATAAGTTGATACGACAGTGCATAAGTTGATACAAAAGGGCATCATTCCTTTCAATCATGAGTTTAATTTATTCTCTTAATGAGCTGAAGAAATAAATGTTAATTGAGAGAATTCAGTATTGACACTAGTGTCAGACTGATTCTCATTAAATAGCTTTCAGTGTATTATTACAAGTTACCAATCCCAACAATAAGTTTAGCTTCAGTGTTTAGTTCCATTCCCAACTCCTCCGTGATGAAACACTTCATGCCTGCATTCAGGAAGACCTGGCCAACATTTACACTTGGACTGCTGAGTGGAAAGTAACATCTGTGGGACACAAGTGCCAGGCAGTGGCCATTATCAACAAGAGGAAGTCTTAACCACCTACCCTTGAGATTCACTAGCATCGTCACCATCAAAACTCCACTTGGGAGTCACCATTCACCAGAAACCAAAATGGAGCAGCCACATAAATACTATGGCTGCTACACTGACTCTCTGGTTGACTTTAAATACCCTTTCCATCAAGCACAAATCAGGAATGCCATGAAATATTCCACTCTTCCCAAATGAATGCAGTTCCAAAAATGTTCAAGCAGTTCGGCTCCATCTGGGACAAAGCAGACAATGTGATTGGTAATGCCTTCATAATGTGTACATCATGTTTGTAGTTACACTGCAGCGACTCCTCAAGGATACTTTGAGACTTTCCAAATCTATAACCTTAACCATTTCGAAGGATAAAGGCAATAGGACCTGTGAACAGTACCATCTGTAAATTTACTGCCCTTTTCTCACTGCTGTCAGGTCAATGTCCTGGAACTCTCTACCAAAAAACAAAGAGAAGACATTCACCACGTATACTGCAGTAGTTCAAGTAGTCAACACGTCACACCTTCTCTAGGATAATTAGGGATGGACAATAAACGCAGGGAGTGCCTCCGAAGTCCACATCCCATGAAGAATAAAAATAGCTGATGCCAAAGGAACAGATGTAATGGTTATATTTTCCTACAGTTCATTGCCATACATATATTACTTAGCAGGACAACTAACGTTACCTTGACTGAACAATCCTCAAAAATGACTCCTTTCGATCCTGCAGAGACAGCACTGTTTTGCATGAGCATATTCTTGAACAAATCGATTGCAAAACATGATCCCAAGAATACACAAAGAAAAATGACAGGAAAGAAGTAACAAATGATTTTTAAAAATTAGCACATACAAATAGAAAAAGTAACAAAAATATTACTTGAGAATTCAAAAGTAAATATAAACATCTGTAGATACGCTTTCCTATGGCTTTCCTAAATTTGTTGAACGTAATTTTAAATCATCAGGTGAAGCTCTATCTGCCAGCAAATTGTAGTCAACAGTTCTGCTTTGCTAAAGAAGCCTGGATCTGTTTGCATAAATCCTGAGAACTGAAATATTTGTTAATGTTTTTATTCCCTGTAGCATTATAGAAAATGTTTAAAAAAGAGCACACTTTCATACAGAATAAAAACAAAAGTCACATCTTGCAAAGCCATTAGCTATTATCAATCATATTATACTCTGGAAAGTCTGCTTTTCTTTCTTTAAACTGTTGTCTTCAATACAGAACTGAAACTGCAATGTTATATGCAGGTAACCTGAGTTGTTTCTTCCTCTTGATCCAGCTGCCCATCATCCAAGTCTTTGGAAACACTATCAATATGACTCACGCCTGAAATGCCTCCACATTGATGTGAACTGATTTCTGAAGTGGTGCAAGAATCTTCAGGAGACTTTGTTTCTGAATGCTTGTTTTTACCGGTGGTCACACCCACATTTCTGTTCCAATTTTTGGTTCTTTCGCTGGCTTTTGCTTGCCGAGTAGATCTTTTCTGTAAGACAGGTCTCAATACAGTGATTTATACAAATAAAAATGGAAAAATGTTCCATTGTAAGATTTAAATCATGGGAGACTGAATTCTCATAGAAAGTTTGGGTATATCTCAAAACTGATCTTTACAGGTAAATTTTCAATCTAAACATTTTAAGCATTTTCTCTTCTTATCCTTTGTTAATGGTATTTCTTCCCCTACAGTATCCAAGTCAGAAGGGTGGACAAGTGATCGGTTTTCAAACTTCTGCTGATATTTAGCTTGATCTGGTTGCTAGTTATGTACATAGAACATAAAACTGTACAGCACAGTACAGGCCCTTTGGTCCACGATGTTGTGCCGACTTTTACCCTGAACCGAAGGTCTATCTAACCTCCACCCCTATCTTAGACTATCATCCATATCATATATGTGTGGAGTCCATATTAGCATTTAATTTGGAATTAGAAGGGTAAATACAACAATCTACAGGTTATAGGAGTAGGCAACGGCCTAGTGGTATTGTTGCTAGACTATTAATCCAGAAACCCAGCTAATGTTCTGGGGACCTGAGTTCAAAGAACAGAAAGGTTGACATTTCATTCGGGACCCAGAAGAAAGGTCCTGACCCAAAGCGTCAGCATTCCTGTTTCTCTGATGCTGCCTGGCCTGCTGTGTTCCTCCAGCTCCACACGTTGTTATTTCTGACTCCAGCATCTGCTGTTCTTGCTATCTCAGTGGGAGATTTTTTTGGTTGGATTGCCCAAAAGGCAAACTTTGATCGGAACCAATAGATACAACTAAGTACCAACGCTGATGGAGGAAATCTGAGCCTTCAGTGGAGCAGATCCCATATTGAAAGCATAGTAGTTTTGAGTCTGGACTAATGAAGTGAGAAAACATCTAAGAGTACACATTCGTGACCTGACTTAGGAATGACTACAGCCCAGGACAAATAACCAGGTGAAAATCACTGAGCCAGCCGTAGATATTTTTATGGGTTCTTGTGGCGCAGTGGTAGTGTCGCTATCTTTGAACCAGAAGACTTGGGTGCAAGTCCCACCTGCTCTGGGGGGTAAGTCTGAACAGGTTGATTGAAAATATCTCTTGGGATATATACACGTTTGGAGCAGGTGGGATTTGGACCCAGGCCTCCTGGCTCAGAGGTAATGACACTGAGATACTACCACTGCTGCAACACAAGAGTTCCAAACTGTGCAAATGTGCAGGAAGAGTGCAGAGTTAAGCATTTCACTGAGATAGCAGCAAAAATGACTGATTAATTAGAGATCATGCGGCACAGTGGCAATGTCCTTACCACCGAGCCAGGAGACCTGGATTAAAGTCCGATCTCCTCCAGAGGTGTGCTATAACATCTCTAAGCGGGGAGTTGATGGCTTAGTGACATTATTGCTGGACTGTTAATCCAGTGACCCAGGTAACGCTCTGGGGGACCCGGTTCAAATCTCGTCATGGCAGATGGTGGAATTTGAATTCAATTATTGGAAAACCCCGTCTGGCTCACTAATGTCCTTTAGGGAAGGAAACTGCATGTCTGTACCACTCGTGACTCCAGACCAACAGTAATGTGGTTGACTCTTAACTGCCCTCCGGGATGGGCAATAAATGTTGACCTAGCCAGTGATGCCCTCATCCTGTGAATGAATGAAAAACAGTTTGATTGAAAATATCTAGTCCGATTCATCTAAGTTTAACCCCGAACATCAGGAGTTGGGTCAGACAAGGGGGAGCAGCGGGATCTTCATGAGTTTGTGGATAGGGTAAAGAAACATTTAGCAGAAGAAGAACTGGCTGAAAACTGACAGACATTCTAGTAGCCTAAAGAACGGAGTTGATTTTGGTAAAATTCTACTGGGGACAAGTGGCACCGAAGTGTACTAAAAAACTGAGAAGGAATATTGTATCCTTTTTGATAATACTGTTCAAATGTTAAATCTAATAAACACTTAAAATGTTACCGCCGTCATAAGTGATGTAATTATTGCAACCTGATGCTCTAACAATTGGAAACCTGTGGGCAGTCATCTCAGAAACTAGAACTCAGAACCTGAGGACGATTATGTGATTGGCATAGAGTAAACTGAGATCCATACAGAAAGCAGAGAAAAAAGGTACTGCAGATGCTGGAGAATCCGAGATAACAAGCGTGGGGCTGGATGAACACAGCAGGTCAAGCAGCATCATAGGAGCAGGAAAACTTGACGTTTCGGGCCTAAACCCTTCATCAGAAATGGGGGAGGGGAAGAGGGTTCTGAAATAAATAGGGAGAGAGGGGGAGGCGGATAGAGGATGGATAGAGGAGAGGATAGGTGGAGAGGAGGCAGACAAGTCGAAGAGGCGGGGATGGAGTCAGTAAAGGTGAGTGTAGGTGGGGGGGTAGGGAGGAGATAGGTCAGTCCAGGGAGGACGGACAGGTCAAGGGGGCGGGATGATGTTAGGAGATAGGAGATGGGGGTGTGGCTTGAGGTGGGAGGAGGGGATCGGAGAGAGGAAAAACAGGTTAGGGAGCTGGAGATGAGCTGGGCTGGTTTTGGGATGCGGTTGGGGGAGGGGAGATTTTGAAGCTTGTGAAATCCACACTGATGCCATTGGGCTGCAGGGTTCCCAGGCTGAACATGATTTGCTGTTCCTGCAGCCTTCGGGTGGCATCACTGTGGCATTGCAGGAGGCCCAGGATGGACATGTCACCTGAGGAATGGGAGGGGGAGTTGAAATGGTTCGCGACTGGGAGGTGCAGTTGTTTGTTGCGAACTGAGCGCAGGTGTTCTGCGAAGCAGTCCCCAAGCCAAGCTTCAAAATCTCCCCTCCCCCAACCGCATCCCAAAACCAGCCCAGCTTATCTCCACCTCCCTAACCTGTTTTTCCTCTCACCTATCCCCTCCTCAAGCCACACCCCCATCTCCTATCTACTAACATCATCCCGCCCCCTTGACCTGTCCGTCCTCCCTGGACTGACCTATTTCCTCCCTACCCCTCTACCTACACTCACCTTTACTGGCTCCATCCCCGCCTCTTCGACTTGTCTGCCTCCTCTCCACCTATCCTCTCCTCTATCCATCCTCCACCCGCCTCCCCCTCTCTCCCTATTTATTTCAGAACCCTCTTCCCCTCCCCCATTTCTGAAGGAGGGTTTAGGCCCGAAAAGTCAAGTTTTCCTGCTCCTATGATGCTGCTTGACCTGCTGTGTTCATCCAGCCCCAAGCTCGTTATCGCCATACAGAAAGCAACCTATTTTTAAAAAAAGTTAAGATAGATAAAAAGTAAACAGGTCACAGTGTTGCCTGATCCTGGTAGTTATCAGTCCGGCCCAAAATTGCCAGATACTTTGTAAGTCCAAAACTAGAATACAATATGTGCAGGAGGACAAGCAGCATCATAGGAGCAGGAAAACTTGACGTTTCGGGTTTTATCTCTGTGCAGGAGGAATACAGTTTGTGCGGAGGAAATGTGGTATTACCCCATTACCAGAACATGACAAGAATGTCACACCTGAAGACGTAGCTTCAGGTCTCCCTTAAACATTGATTCTGGTCGGGAGTGTGCTGGAATTTGAAGCTGTTTCAGATAGGTACATATCAGACATGGATGCTAATGATTACTTCTTTTAGATCTCACATATTTCAGAGACTTGATAAGTACAAAAATCTAAAGGAGACCAGAGATAGTATAAAGGTTAAGCAACTGAAGAAAAAAAATCTTATTTTTCAATAACTCAAAGTAAGACACCTTCCATTATTAGAGCACAGTTAGAGCCAGAGGAAAAATTTTTGGGGGAAAAAAGTCCCTGGAGGATCTTCACATGATCATCTCAGATTTAAATCAATGTCCTGCTTTTCACAGCTTGATAACAGAGGCGGAATTTGTTAATGGACAATATAAAAGGGTGACTGAAAAAAGCAACCGGGCTGCCCTTTAAAATTGGGAATGATTTTTGTCCAGTGTATTCAGTAAGTACAGGCAAGACAGGAGTAAAACAAATATTTGTTCCAAACTCTTTCAGTGGCTAGTCTTATATCTGGTCCATAAACACTTACTGCACAGGCATTGTGGGGTAGAAAACAAAACTATTCTATTTGTTTATTTGACCAGGGATTTATACAGAAGTTCAATGAACATTGTAATTCCTGTTTTGAATGTGAATTAACAGGACCTAAAAACCAAATCTCTTTGCTCTGTTGGTCCTCCACTGGATCTTAAATAATGTCCCTTTTGAAATAATTGCCTGGAGCTTGACAGATTTGGTGGGGTCTTTGGTAAGGGATACCAGTATGCTCTCACTATCAGATACTATTTCCTTATGGAGTATAACATTAAAAATATCATCAATCTGATACAGGGTTTCCCAAAGGAGGAGTTTCAAAAGAGATTATGACTAATTAGTGATAGTAGGAACTGCTGATGCTGGAGAATCTAAGATAACAAGGTGTAGAGCTGGATGAACACAGCAGGCCAAGAAGCATCAGAGGAGCAGGAAAGCTGATGTTTCAGGTCTGGACCCTTCTTCAGAAATGGGCGAGGGGAAGGGGACTCTGAAATAAATAGAGAGAGGTGGGGAGGCGATGATGGAAGGTGGATAAAGGAGCAGATAGGTGGAGAGAAGACGGACAGGTCAAGGAAATGGGGATGAGGCTAGTAGGTAGGAAGTGGGCGTGAGGGTTGGTCAGTGAGGTGGGAGGACCGGATAGGTGGGAGAAATGACGGACAGGTCAAGGAGGTGGGGACATGCTGGGCTGGTTTTGAGATGAGGTCGGCGGTGGGGAGATTTTGAAGCTTGTGAAATCCGCATTGAGACCATTGGGCTGCAGGGTTCCCAAGCAAAATATGAGGTGCTGTTCCTGCAGCCTTTGGGTGGCATAGTCGTTGCACTGGAGGTGGCCTAGGATGGACATGTCATCCAAGGAGTGGGAGGGGGAGTTGAAGTGGTTTGCGACTGGGAGGTGCAGTCGTTTGTCATGAACCGCTTTGTATCCGCTATTTCCGATGTGGCCTCCTCTACAACAGGGAAACCAAACGGAGGCTTGGAGACCGCTTTGTGGAACACCAATGCTCAGTTCGAGACAAGCGACTGCACCTCCCAGTTGCGAACCACTTCAACTCCCCCTCCCACTCCTTGGACAACATGTCCATCCTAGGCCTCCTCCAGTGCAACAACGATGCCACCCGAAGGCTGCAGGAACAGCACCTCATATTTTGCTTGGGAACCCTGCAGCCCAATGGTCTCAATGTGGACTTCACAAGCTTCAAAATCTCCCAACACCCAACCTCATCTCAAAACCAGCTCAGCACATCCCCGCCTCCTTGACCTGTCCGTCCTCCCTCAACTGACCAGCCCCCATCCCAACTCCCTACCTACAGTCACCTTGACTGGCTCCATCCCCACCTCCTTGACCTGCCCATCTTCTTTCCACCTACCTGCTCCTTTATCCACCTTCCATCATCGCCTCCCCCCTCTCTATTTATTTCAGAATCCCCTTCCCCTCTCCCATTTCTAAAGAAGGGTCCAGACCCAAAACATCAGCTTTCCTGCCCCTCTGATGCTGCCTGGCCTGCTGTGTTCATCCAGCTCTACACCTTGTTATGACTAATTAGTGGTTCTATTTCCTTCCACCTAATAGGAGACTTGTGCATTGCTGAAGATCAATACTCCATAAACCAACATTAATTATCCCCAGTGGGTTGGTAAGTGGCTCAATTAAGCTTTGAAAAGTATGGTAAAGAAGGTAGAGAAAGCAATCAGGAACTGGAATACTTTGCTGCCTGATTTAACTTTTGCAATTTGAGAAGTTCCCAAGGGCATCCACTGGGATTGGAGTTTCTGTACAGGAGGCAACACTGTGGACTTCTAGAGTAACAGAAGAACCCTTATTTGAATATGGTATATAACATATTGTGACAATGAGGGAGGTGGGAAGAAGTCACTCCTATAATAAGGGAAGTAGACATATGTTTAATGTTTAATATCAGTGAGGTTTATTCATCCACCATGGTGTGTTTTGTCTGGAAATGCAGAAAGCAGTTCAATGGATTACTTTTCAACATTGAACACCAACGTATTGATAACTTGCAGCAAATGTACCCTTTTTGGAGAGTGATTAGACTCCATTCTGGTATGATCAATGGCCAAAACACCCCTACGTGGCAGTGATCATAATATGATTGAATTTTACATCCAATTTGAAAGGGAGAAGAAAGCTCGAAGACATAGTATTTTAAACCTGAATTAGGGCATCTATGTGCGCGAGAATGCCAAGCTAGCCCAAGAGAATGGCATACCAGGCCAGGAGATAGATCAACAGAGACACAGTGGCAGTTGTTTAAGGGGATATTTCAGAATTCTCAGGTTAGGTATACTCTTACAATAAAGAAAATTCTAAAGGAAGGATCCACAACCATAGGATAATAAAGAAGTTAGGGAAAGCATCAAAATTAAGGAAAAAGCATTTAACAGTGTAAAGATGAGTGGCAGGTCAGCTGAGTATAAAGGACTGCAGAAAATGTCTAAAAGGTAAATCAGGAGAAAGGGATTAGAGAATGAGATAAAGTTAGCCAGAAATATAAAAATAGATAGCAAATGTTTCTATTTAGTATTTAAAAACATGTTTTAAAAAGTAGTCTTGGTCCTCTAGTGACTGAGGGCGGGGAATTAATAGTAGATAGTAAGGAAATGGTGAAATATTTTAACTTTTTTCTTCATTACAGAGGATACAAAATACTTTTACTAATAGCTGTAAATCTAGAGGTGGAAAGGAGAGAGGAGCTTGGTGAAATTACAATAATGAGGATAGCTCACTAAGATTAGATCATTAAGCAACTGTGGGTTGACAAGTCTTCAGGTCAAGATGGATGTCATCCCATTGTCTTAAAGGAGGTGGTTAATGAGGAGTAGATGCATTGGTTTAAAAATCCAAAGGTCCCTGGGTTCAGGGAAGGTTCCATCAGATTGGAAAGTAGCAAATATAACCTCTACAATCAAGAAGCTTAGGAGGCAGAAAACAGAAAACTAATTGGTCAGTTAGCTTGACATCGTGGGAAAGGTGTTAGAATTGATTAATAAAGAGGTGATAGCTGCCAACTAGAAAAACTCAAGTCAATTGGGAACAGTCAGCATGGTTTTGTGAAAGAAAAATCATGTTTAACCAATTTATTAGACTTCTTTGAAGGAGTAACACATACTGTGGGTAAAGGGGAGCCTGCAGACATATTGTACATGGATTTCCAAAAGGCATTTGATAAGGTGCCACATCAAAGATTATTGCAGAAAATACAACTCATGGTTTAGGCTGAAAGTGGGGTAAGTAGGCCCTTTCTAATTTGCAGAATGTGATGAGTGGGGTCCCACAGGTGTTGGTTTTGGGCCTCAGGTATTTTATAATTTATATCGCTTAAATGAAGGGAGCAAAAGTACATGAAGATGACACAAAGATAGGTAAGAGAGCATTTGTGAAGGTGACACATAATAATTGCATAAAGATGTGGATGGAATATATCAATGGGCAAAAATTAGACAGGTGCAGTATAATTTGCGAAATGTGAAATTGTTCACATTGGCAGGAAGAATAAAAAAGGAGAGTATTGCTCAAAGAGAGAACAATTGCAGAATCCTAAGATGCAGAGGGATCTAGCTGCTCCAGAGTATATATCAAAATATTAATATGTGCCAAGAATATAATTGAGAAGGCTATTGGATGCTATCCTATTACAAGAGGAATTGCTATTACAACAGGAATTGATCATAAAGTACTGATATTACCCCTCACTTATACCAGGCATTGCTGAGATCTGATCTTTAATACTGTGTCTAGTTTTAGTTTCCTTATTTAAGGAGGGATGTAAATGCACAGGAGGAGGTTCGGAGGAGGTTTACTAGATGTATATCTGGAATGAGTGGGTTATTGTATGTGAATAGGTTGAACAGTCGAGGCTTGTTGCCACTGGAGTTGAGAAGAGTGAGGGTGATTTCATTGTGGCGTGCATCATCCAAAAATTCTTGACAAGGTAGATGTGGAAAGAATGTTTCCTCCTGAGAGTCAGTTCAAAGCTAGGGGACGTGGTTTTAAAATTAGGTTGCCCTTTTAGGACCAAGGTGAGAAGAATTTTTTTTGTAAGAGTTGTGCGACTTTGGAACACCCTGTCTCTGAAGCCAGCATTACTTCTATGACAGAGTGAGACAGATTCTTGTTAGGCAGGGAATCAAAGGTTATTGGTGGTAGTTGAGAATATGAAACTCAAAACACAAACAGATCAGCCAAGGTCTTACCGAATCACAAACTGGGCCTGAGGGGCCAAATAGCCTCTTTCAGCAGGATGTTGACTAATGGGAATTCAGGCTAATAAAAGTCAGGGCATAAAAGTATAGTACAGCTGGTCAATAGGGCAGGAGAGTACTAGCGAAAAACTGTGGTATGTGAGATGATAACCAATATGGATGTGACAAACAGCTAAGAGGTAAAGGTTATAGCAAAAAGAAAAACTAAGTAGAATAGAAGTAGCTTCCAAGACGGGACTGGAGATCAATGCTTCTTGTGCAGGAATTCCGTGGTTCATGATTCTACACTCAGTTGGAGATGCAGTTATTGGATAGGAGGGTTTTCTTCACTATTTACATGTCAAATTCTGGAAACTT
Organism: Ginglymostoma cirratum; assembly: GCA_024137785.1. NCBI lineage: Eukaryota > Metazoa > Chordata > Chondrichthyes > Orectolobiformes > Ginglymostomatidae > Ginglymostoma > Ginglymostoma cirratum. The sequence goes on along the minus strand of JAHRHZ010000145.1, from coordinate 23,820,360 downwards.
CACCACTGCTTCAGGGATTTCAAACACTCCTAATGTAACTGCTACATACCATATTGGTTGTCTTGCTATAACTACCTACCATAGAATGAGCAAAAGAAACATGTTCAATGGAGAAGGCACAATTTTTTTTCTATCTGCATTGTCTATATTTGGTGATGGGCTTCCAATGACATCTTCTGACCTGCCACTTCCGTCACTGGTTTTTATGATTCACTGCTGGTCCCACTTGAGTTAGCACTTTGTGAAGTGGTACTCCATTATTCCCAAATTACCTCATATTGATTTCTGGTGGCATTATTTGCAGGTTTGGAAGTTGGAACCCAATCACTATTTAATGCTCTACATTATAGTTGTCTGTTTTCAAAATAGTGTTTGGTATGATGAGAGATTTGGTGGTTCTAAAAACTTAGAAAGGTACAACATTTGAACTAGAAATTCATTGCGCTCTATGTAATTGTTTTCTTCAACTAATCAGAGCTAACAAGAAAATAAGCAAATCAGTAAAACATTGAATATGATCTCTAAGGGGTATAAATCTTTGTACTATTAGAATGAAGCAGTGTGTGCAGAATCACAGAAGATATATTCCAACATTAGGCTCCTTGATTCTTAATATACTTCTAGTGGTTGAAAAGTTTAAGTGTTTTGTAATTATCAAAAATAAACTTCCAATTTCTGTTGCTGAAAGGGAAAAATGGGAATAGACTGTAATACTACATAATTTAGTCTCACATCAAAACAAAATTCCTCGTACTACTTACAGAAAAAAAGAAAATAATTTGAATTGATAGATAGTTTAATCAACCCATTCTGATCCATTACAATACACCTTTGCAGCAGATAGAACTTAAACTCAAGACTTCTGGCCCAGAGGTAGGAATAGTACCACAAGAACACTCTTGAGTTTATTATAGCACGCTACACGACCTCAGATGATCAAAAAGTGATTTACTGCCAATTAAATACCACTAAAGTGCAGTCAATGCTGTAACAAAAAACCTGCAAATCTGTGCATACCAAACTTCCACAAAAAAGTAGATAATTAGAATAATCCGTTTTTGTGATATTAAGTGAGTATTAAGTAAATAACACACTGGTAAGTGGATAATTCTGCATTCAAATGTAAGCCTGGATTGTATCCTCAAAAGCAGCCTAAAACCAGAAAACAGGAACATAGTAACAGAGGAACAAGGGTAGGCCACTCAAGCTCACTATACACCTTTACCACCCTTTGTGTGTAGCAGTATAGGATAACCTCTCTTTAATGGCCTGATTCTACTTAAATATGTGTGGTACAGTCGTTAGCACTGCTGCCTCATAGCACCAGGGACCTGGGTTTGATTCCACCCTCAGTAGACTGTGTGGAGTTTGCACATTCTCCCCGTGCCAGTGCGAGTTTCATCCAGGCAGTCTGGTCTCCTCCTGTAGTCCAAAGATGTGCAGGTTAGTTAGACTGGCCATTCTAAATTGCTCACAGTGTCCAGAGATGTGTTGGTTAGGTGGATTAGTCATGGGAAATGCAGGGTTACAAGATGGGGGTGAGGTGGGGTGGGGGTGGGGGGCGTGGTGGGTCTGGGTGGGATGCTCTTCAGGGGGGCAGTGTGGATTTAATAGGCCAAATGGCCTGCTTCCACAATGTAGGCATTCTATAATTCTATCAACTTTGTTGAGTTTATTGACCAGCAGAAAACAATTAATCACTTATTGCCTTATTAATTCCTTTCAAAACCGTAAAATCTCACTTAAACTGCATCTTCACTTTCTTTATTTTATGAAAAATGATCCTAGTTTTTGTAATTGCACTTCATAACTTAACGCTTGGAGTCCTATTAACATTCTGGCAAACAGAGAACATGACTACATTACATAATACCACTCAACTTTTGCATCTCATCCCTAGCCCCCAGTACACTTCCGTGTTTAGCTAGCACATAGACTGTTCATTTGAGATTGCAGCAGCATAGAATGGACATGAAAACTTTTTTTGTGTTGTTGCCACTGGCAAGGTACAGCACGTGTGAACTGATCAAATATTTCTACGCAGATGAAACTCACAAGAAAGTTATATTCTACATGTAAAATGCTGCAATCCTGAAGGCAGTTTAACCTACCTCTAATGGTTTTAGATTCAGATCACTGTTGGTTATGGCAGGTCTCTGCAAGAATATCACTTGTTTTGTTGCTAAATTTCCTTCACTGTAAACATGAAACATACATGAAATTGAATTAAGATCTGAACTATTGTAAACAAAAGCAACTAATCTACCAATAGCCATACTGGATTAAAATATTTTCATAGAAATATTTAGTTGTTTTGAGTTAATCGGTCAAAAATATAGCAGTTGATTTTATCCCATTAGATCTAAAAGAAAGATCCTGTGATACGCTGCATTCAGTCCAACAGCTAATTTCCATTTTAGCTCACCAAAGATTTTCTGAACCAGTGCTATAGCAGAGATCTGGGAACAGTTTGTTGAAAAAAATGATACACCACTTTAAGATTGTGCAGAATTACTGCTATCTTTGTCAGGAACAATATCTAAGGCCAATCATCCTCTTTCAAGCTGAACCTTTGGTATCTCCTCAGAGATGATTCATCCATTCAAAGTACATCCCAGAGTACGTACCATATCTCTGGTTGTACGGATTCAACTAATCTGAGAGAATTACAATCCTGAAATATTATCTTCACATAAACAAATTAAGAAGACTGAGGTTATAAAAGGTAAAATGACTACTGTCTTTGCAACGTTGTAATAATGGCAAAGTTGGTACTTATATGGTTCCTGTGAGGAGTAATCTAAGCACATTTACATCAGCAGCACTATAATCCTTTTCCAAGAAAACTACTGCCTCAATATTAACTGCAACAACAACGACAGAAATTGCAGGAAAATCTCAGCAGGTGTGGCAGCATCTGTGGAGAGAGGTCAGAGTTAATGCTTTGGGTCCAGTGACCCTTCTTCAGCTATGTTTTTGTTTGTGATTTCCAGCATCTGCAGTTCTTTCAGGTTTTTTCATTAACTGACCCACATCAGGTTGATAACATTTGCGAATCAAATCCTAAAGAAAGTGCAAGTGACTTCTCTTGACATGACACACTGTAGATAACAGCAACAGGTTTTCTGGTATATGTGTGTCCCATCTAGGAATGTGGGGAAACCTTTTAATTATATGGAAAAAGATTCCTGGTTTGTATTTGGGAGCTTTTAATTTCAACTTAACATTTGTCAGCCAGATTTTCTAGTGCTCAGAAATATGGCAGTGAAATGGATGCAGGAATAGTTGGTTTCAGAACATTATAGCAGCCTTCCGTCTTATATGACAATGGTTTGCACTATGGTGGTCAAGAAGACCCACTCTGGCATGGTAGTCTCTGCCTCATTTCAACCTACTGTTTTTCTCTACAGTAAAAGATGTAGGATTTACAAATTTGTTTTCTCTTGGTCCTCTTTTTGAACAGCTGAACCTTCCTTCTCTGCTTGCCCCAACAGTTCTGAGCTGGTGACCTCATCCTGCTAAGAGAGCCCCAGGATATGTCTGAGACAACAATGGTACAAAATGTTCAGACTTGCCTTCTGCCTGGCATATGTTGTTCAGGTCTCATCACTGTTAAGAACTACATTGACAGCACATGCGATATGCTTGGTTTTCTTAATTAGATTGCTGTTGTTCCAATCCCTTACACAACTTGGAAAGAGCAGTTGAAGCTTTTGCAATGTACTTGCTGGTTTCAGCATGAAATAACAGATATTTGCTGATTGTGGAGCATATATTTGAAGCTATCAACAATGTCCAGCTTCACATTGTCAATGCTGATAGATGTAGCAATATCAAAAACCACGGATTTTGACCTCCTGATACTGACAGTCAAAACAAATGGAAAGATTATTTCCATTAGCTGCTGAAGGTGTTCCTCAATATTCCAATACAATAATACAATACCATACAGCACAGGAACAACCCATTCGGCCCACCAAGCTTGTGCCAATTCCTTATCCTTATTTAGACCCGGTACTTATTGCCCATGCACGATTTCTATCCCTCTGTTTGCCTCCCATTCACATGTCTATCGAGATGCACTTTAAATGTTGCTAACGTGCCTGCTTCCACCACCTCCACTATCAGTGCGCTCCAGGCACCCACTAGCCTCTGAGAAAAACTCTCCCAGCACTTCCCCCTTAAACTTCCCCCCTCTTATCTTGAACATGTGCTCTTTTGTAGTTGACCACTCCACTCTAGGGAGAAAGCCTCTGACTATCCACCCAGTCCATGCCTCTCATCCACTCTATCTATGCCTCCCATAGTGCATGATTAGCATACAACAACTCACTCATGAAGATCTGGTACACTTTTATCTTGGATGACAGGTAAAACCTACTCCTGCCCCTATTTTCTATGTTTTGTTTATTTCTGCTTTCCATCAGCGCTGACATGTAAGTAAGTAGACCCAGGTGGCCAGAATGCATATGACAGCAGCAAAGTATATGTCGAAGAATGTCAGTGCCAGAACAAAACCTTGTTTGGCTCCAGATCTCAAAAAGGTTCAAAGATCTCACTCCCTTTGATAATGATGCATGTGATAGGATATGGTCCTACTCACTTCAAAACTACCAATTCAGTTTCAAAGTTACTGATAAAGGCAACAGCCACAATTAATGATGGATGAGGTATCTGCAGAAGTTGAACACATTCTGGTTTTCAGATATGCACCCCACTGATCTATTGATCACTTAAACCCCTGAAGTCCTTGAAAAAAATATACCTCAAGATAAATGTTCCCTGTAATTCTTTTTGCCGCAGCACAGGCCTCTGAGATCCACGGCGAGCAACAATTTCTGCAATTGGAAACCAAACTGATTGATGTGTGTGGAACTTCCCAGTACCTGTATGGTCACACAGCTTAGAGGGAACGTTGCTCATCAATTGACATTACCTGTCATGGCGAATGATAGGTGTGGCTAGCACACAAGTAACCAGCCATCCAAACTCTGCCAGTGTATGCAGCAAAGGACCATAATCAGTCTTTACTTCACAACCCTGTAGAAACAATAAAATTATGACAGATGATCAATGTTCAAAATAATTCAAAGATAAGTTTAAATCATATAGAATCTTAAAAGCACAGATGGTAGGCAATAGCCCATCAAACCTGTGCCAATTCTTTAAGTCTAATCTCCCTGTTCTGTCCCCATTGTAAACTTATTCTTTCAAATTATAAATCTACTTTTCTTCTTAAAATTAATATTGAACCTACTCCTATCTTCCTTTATGGCAGTAAAACAGCATGATAACTTGCTACATTGTTGAAATAAAAATCTTCTGATCTTCTCTCTGGTTGTTTTGCTAATTATCTTAAAATCTGCTCTCTGGTAACTGACCTTTCTGAATTTACACAAACCATTAATGTGCATCCATAAATGACTACTCCAGTTCCTCCATTTCATGAAAAGTGTCTGGAAAGACTAAGGTGCCCCTTCCAAATCTATCATTCTTACGTAAGCCAAAACTTGATAAGTAATGGCTATGAGAAATATAAAATCTAGTTTTTCTGTAACAACATAAGTACATCACATCAATTCAATCATTTGCAAAGGAGCTCTCCAAGTTAAGTCCCAACTCTAACCACTGTCCAGTTAAAGCATGCTCCTCAGATGTGTCACCATGTCCTGCAGTTCAGTCCTCAACATGCAAGCTAAATAACACATTGTATTAAATGATCATGTCAGCGTCATTTACAGCACAGGAGGGGGCAACGTGGCTTACTGGGTCTATGCTAGCTCACTGTGGAGTAATTCAGTCACTCTCATTCCTTTGCTATATTCTCTGAATCATTCCAGTTCATTTTCTTCATGTGACCATTCAACTTCCTTTTGAAATCATTCATTGTCTATCCTTTCACCACCTTCATGGGCAGCGAGTTCCAGGTCATTACGCCTTCTTCCTCCTCTTGCCCACAACCTTAAATCTTTTTCTTCTAATCCTTGCTCCATTGGTCCAACATTGCTAATTAAACCTGTCATAATTTTACTAACTGCTATCAAATTTCACCTCAATCTCCTTTGCTTCAAAGGGAACAACCCCAGTGCTCCTAACTTAACTTTGTAGCAAAAATCTCCAATTCCTAGAATCATTCTGGTAAATCTCTTCTGCACCCTGTCAAGGCCCTCAACATTTTAAAATCAGGATCACGTCTCTTATTAATCTTTTTTCCAATGAAAACTTCTGTGGATATTATCACAAAATACTAGTTGTAGCAATTATTCTCTTGCTGCTCTTTCTACCTTAAGATTAAGATAGGGAACTCGACCTTGCCCAATCAACATCTATAGAAATTTAGAGTGATTGGTTACGACTTACAGAGTCCAAATTTATTTTCAGTAAATGGCTGTCAGATGCAGTGCAACATTCACACAAGTTAATTTTCTCTCCCTTTAGGTGAGTTGCTTAATTAATGATAGATCATGTAGACATGATGTGTAGGTCACTGCCCGAAAAACTGGTGGCGGTTACAGAAGAATGCAGATTTTCTGCTTGGAGGCAGAATGAGTAGCCATGGCCAATTATGCAATGTTCTGTCAATTAGCTAATCACAGTTTTGGGGAACAGGCAATTGCATGGCAGGTGCTGTTACCTCACAAGATGAAAGGTCCAGATAAAATTCAAATGGCATCAGGGAGGGCTTTCATTAACTGCAAGCAAGCATTATCCTTCTTGTTGTCAATCTTGAATCTTTCTTCACTGAGGTGCTGCCTCCTTTCTCCCAGTTAACTAATCCCTCACATGCCAGGGCCTGCTAGAACAGCCTTCCCACCTGTTGATCCTGATAACGGCTCTCACTTCATGAAAAACAGATACAAGTCGCCCCCAGTTCAGAATGGGCCTTCCTGCAGGTTCTCCTCCAACCTGTTTGGGAGCTCTGTACTTTGCATCAGCCACACCCTGGTCTCTGCCCACCCCACTGTGGGCAACTCCATCCGTCACTGGTTCTCCCTGCCCTGTTATTCCAACTGTAGCAGCCTCCTGACTGCTAAAACACAGATTGCCAACTTGGCTGAACAGCAAGGGATGCTGGGTACATCGGCCAAGTGAAACTCTGAAATCATAAAACCCACACACCAGACAGTGCAAATTTGAAGAACAACATCTTATCTTCTGCCTAGGGACCCTACAGCCCAGAGGACTCAACACAGTTCTCCAATTTCAAATAACCTTCCCACCCATCCCTCCAGCTCCCCTTCCAGTCCCACCTCCTCCCTTACGATCCACTTTCTGACCCTCCCAACCAGCCCCCAACCGGATTCATCCCTCCTATCGACCAACCAGGTTGTACCTACTACCAGTTTCCACCTATCACCACCATTCTGCGTCCACATCTCCCTGCTCTCTTTAGCTGCAGTACCCCCGCCTCCCTTACATCCAGTCCTGAAGAAGGGTAATACACAAAACTGACTGCTTCTTTCTTCCAGATGCTGCCTGGCTTGTTGTGTTGTTCCGGCCTCCTGTTTGTCCACATGCAAACACAGCAGCCAGGTGCTAATGATATTAGCATAATGTAAAAGGCAACAGTTAGTCTGCACGGATACTCCCAACAACTTATCCAATACATAAAAGGGCAGCCCAGACAGAAAGGCACCAGGTCATGCTACACAAAGAAACTTGACAGTAGCATGCCATCTCAAGGATTGACTCTTGTTTCAAACTATTAAGTGTATCTCCCTGATTGGTCAGAACCATGGTAAGTTCCAGAAAACCATCTAAACAGTATAGAAACAGTTCACCTGCAGACCGCTCCCTTGGCATCATCTAAGGCAAGGGCCAGAGGTGGGTGGGTGATTGAGTGAGCGAGCGGGCGGGCGGACGAGTGAGTGAAGGCCCAGAGGAGGAGCCAAAAAGAGAGAGCGACTGTGCCAACGTACAACAGACCCAAGAGGTATTGTAACCGTAAGTGTCCAAACCGAATTAGGGATAGCATGTGTAGTATTAAAAAGTATTGTAATCCCGTTCCTAACTAAGTGGGAATGTTTTGCTTTGGTACTGGCCTGTGTTTGAATTGATTTGACTACTTTGGTTTCGTGGGACACCTGGGCAAATTCATTCATAATATTCTAGTTGGAGTTGTCTGCAACTTGTTTAGAGGAACCAGACAACACAACTATGTCCTTGGAGTTGGAAAACCCCATCCTGTACCCTCCCTCATTAACTTTTGACTTTACCTCCATCATTCTTGACCCTCACTCTGCTAGGTGACCATTGAGCCACCCACTATCATCCTTGCTCAATTGCTCTGGAACTGGCTCTTGTTATTCTTGATCTATCAAACATCTTAGTCAAACCTCTCTCTACCCCCAGCCTTGACATGGCCTCTATTCTCTTACCTCCCAGGAATTTAAGGTTGACCTAAACTCTATAAAAGACCTTTGAATTCCCAACAATTTAGGCTGACTTACTATCTGTATATAGTGATCTTCTTTGCAGCTTCCATCCTGTCCTTTTCAAGCCCTTGTAGAACCGCCAATACCAACCCTCTTTTCCTTGGTTAGCCACAGTCCGATCTCCTTGCATAGCTACCATTGGCTTCCCTTCATAAGTCATGCCCAATCTCCCTTCACAGCCATCACACTATCCCAGCACATCTATGTCTCCTCTCTGTCGTTCAACAAAGTTCCCTATAAAAGATAAATAGTTCCCACTCAGTCAAACTTCACAAGGAAAACTACATGGCCTGTCATATGCCAGCTTTAACCAATCATAAATCTGAAGATCTGTTTCTTGTTATTTGACAAGTTAATTGCAAATGGTCAGGCAATGACGTGCAAAGTAAAGCATTACAAATAGGTTCCCACTATATGCTGCTAAGAAAATTTAATCTGCTCTCAAACGCATTGGCCACCTTAATTCATTACTTCAACCTGATTGTGGAGCTGACATTTTGCTTCCCACATGATTATTTGGGAAATGGGTAAGAGCAGAATGATGTACTTTAGGTAATAGACACTTTTCCAGCTATAAAGAATAATACTGCTGTATAAAGTAACCAAGTGAGATGCACTTCCAACACAAGCTCAACAAAAAAAAACTAAATATAACTTTCTGTATCCAAAATATCTTGTAAAAATATTTTGAAATGTTAAACTCTGAACAGAATGGGAGACCACCTTACCTCAATGACAGTCCACTGTTCAACAACAATTGCATCATTTGCTATCTTGCTTGACTCAAAAGCCCCCAAATGATGCTCCTCATAAATAAATATTCCATCCACAGACTTGGACAAGTTGTCTCCTAGAATTGAAAATAATGTATAAGCAGGATATAGAAGCACTGGAGACGGCGCAGAAAGGTCTTGCTAGAATGATACCAGAGCCGAGATGGCATTCCAACCAGGAAAGTTAACAAAAAAGTTAAAGGTAGCGTAAAACTTAAAGAAAAAACAAAATGTTGGACAAAGATTAGTGCAGGTTAGAAGGGTGGACAGAGTATGGAAGATAGTGAACAGTCATGGAATTGTTACAGTGCAGAAGGCCATTCAGCCATTCATACCTATGTTGGTTCTATTATTGCTCATCTTCTGCCCTTTTCCTACATCCCTGCACAATATTACTATGCAAAAAATTATCCAGTGCCCCTCGAATGCCTCAATTGAACATATCTCCACCACATTTCCGGGAACTGCATTTCAGATCCTAACCGTACTGAAGGATGATTAATTTCCTGAACGAGGGATTTGAAGCAGGAGACTAGAGAGGCAGTGGGTGCATTGGTGGTTATCTTTAGGAATTCTATGGATTCAGGAAACGTTCCTGCAGACTAGAAAGTAGTAACTTTAACCCCACTATTTAAGAAAGGAGGAACTGGGGAAGAGATAGAATGGAGAATTGTATTATTTCTAAATCTGTGGCCAACAAAGTGGATGGGAACACATGTCACGAAGAAGATGCAAGGTGGCGTTAAGAGTACTTGGACAGGGTAAGTGAATTGGCTAGAAAATGGCAGATGCCTTATAATGTGAATGAGTCTGAAATTATTCACTTTAGTGGGAATAAAAAAAAGCAAAGGCAGAATATCTCTTTATTGATGTAAGAGTCCAAAGGGATTCAGTGCGTCCTTGTTTACAAGCCATTAAAGGTTCAGGTGCAGCAAGCAATTGGGATGGCAAATGCTGCATAAACACTGAGATCAAGACCTGAGGTATATAGATAAGTTAAATGAGTAGGCAAGGTGTTGAATCTTCGAAATTCTCTACCCCAGTAAGCTATCTCAATCATTGAGCATGCTTAACACAGAATTAGATTGCTGAAGACTAATAACATCAATGGATATAGATAAACTGCAGGAAAGTGGAATTGAGGTAAATAATCAGTCATCATCGAATTGAATTTTGGAGGAGGCTCAATGGGCTGAATGACCTAATCCTATTCCTAGGTAGATCCGCCTTAAAAATATTCAAAGACTCCACTTCTCTAACTTTTCAGAAAGGGGAGCTCCAAAAACTTAGGACTTTGAAAAATGTTTGCCTGATCACCGTCTTAAACGGTCTCCTTATTTTTAAACAATGGTCCCCTAGTTCTACATATTTTTGAGGAAAATCTTGGACACACCCACCCCCTGAAGACCTCTCAGGATCTAGTGTTTCCATCACGTTACTTCTTATCCTTCTAAACTCCAGTTTATAGCAATATGGCCTGCTCAAACTTTCCTCACGAATAACCCGCCAAATCTGAATTTGGTCTAGTAAACCTTATCTGAACTGCTATCCATTGACTTTACAGATTTCTTTGAATAAAAAAAAACAGACCAATACAGTTCACAGTATTCCAGATGCAATCTCACCACTACTCTGCATAACTATGGCATAATCTCCCTACTTTTGTATTCAAGTCACCTTAAAATAGTAAATAATAACATTCTATTAGATTCCCTAGTTTCTTTGTGATCTGCAAATGAATATTTTGAAATTCATGCCCTAGGACATCCAGATTTTCCCACATCTCAGATAGAAGCATATTATCTAAATAGATGAGAACATCTTTCCTATTTTTCCTGCCAATATGGACAGTTTCACATGTACCTACTCCATAAACAGTTTGACCTCTCATTTAACCTATCTATATACCTTTGTAGCCTCCTTAAATCCTCGTTACAACTTACTTTTCTGCATGTGTGGTCAGCAGATTGAAGAATCATACCTTCAGGGCTTTCATCCATGTAGTTTATAACATGTAGAAAGTAAAGGCCCCAGTGCAATTTCTTGTGGCACATGACTCAATACATCTTATCAAACAGAAAACGACCCATTTATGTCTGCTTGTTATTTCCTGTCAGCTAGCTAATCGTTTATGCATATCAATATTATCACAAATCATGACCTCTTATTTTCCACAAAAATGTTTCATATGGCAGCTAATCATATGTCTCTGGAAATCTCAGCACATCCACCTGTTCCCTTTTATCTGCAGCATACATTACTTGTTCAAAGAAGGTAAAATAAATTGGTTAAACAAAACACATGTTGACTTTTCCTGATTGCCCTCAATTTTTGCAAGTGCCCCTCTTAATATCTTCATAATAGCTTTCAACATCTTCTCTATGACAGACATTAAGTTAACTGACTTGAAGTTTGCAGCTTTCTGTCTCCCTCCCTTTTTAATAAATGAATTTGCTATTTTCTAATCTAATGGTACCATCCCTAAATCTAGGAAATTTTGAAACACTAAAAACAAAGCCTCAAAAGAAGTGGCTACTGAGATATTTAAGAACCTAGGAAGAAGTCCATCAGGACCCAGAGACTTATCAACCTGCAGCTCCAACAACTTATTCAATGCAATTTCCCTGTTGTTTGCACTTTCCTCCCTCCTTTCTATTTACAGCTATATCTGAGATATGACCTGGACCCTCTATAGTGAAGACTGATGTAAAGTACTTGTTCAATTCATCTGCTATCTTATTATTTTCTACTGTTAATTCCCCAGACTCATTCTCTTAAGACTATTTGTCAGTAGGTTAACTATTTTCTTTAAAACATCTATAGAAACTGCTTTTATGTTTATAGCTAGCTTCCTCTCATACCCTTAAATTTTTTGCTCTTTTAGTCACTCTATGCTGTTCTCTACTTTTGGTCCATTCATCAGAACTGTCACCTACTTTTGTTCTTCTTTTATGTTTAATACTATCTTTAACATTTTAATTACTAAAGGTGGGTCCTCCCATTGGAAATGTTCTTACTGATTGGGAAGTATCAATTCTGTGTACCATGAAACATCCCCTTGAATGTCCACAACTGCTTCTCAATTGATGTATTCCTTAACCCAATTTGCCTACTTGCTTTAGATGGCTTAGCTTTCATGTCCTAATTTCTGACTTCATTTAGTAGCAGAATACTCATTTTGGACCACTCTTCTGTCCCTCAAATGGAATGCAAAATTTAACCATATGATTACTGCTACCTAGAATCACCTTCACTATTTGATCATTAATTAATCCTACATTGTTGTACAATACCACGTCTGGTGTGGCTCGCTCTCTGGTGAACTCCAGAATATGTTGTCTTAAGAAACAATCTTGAAAATATTCTATTAACTTTTCATCTAGGCTATCTCTGACCATCTGATTTTTCTAGTCCATATACAAATTGAAATCCCCTATGATTATCACCGTACCTTCCTGACAAGCTCCCACTACTTCTCCCTTCATACTCTGCCATATCATGTGTAACACTACTACCACAAATGACTTCTTGCCATCATCATTTCTCACTTCTTCCTCAACAAATTGTAGATCCTGGTTTCTAAAACTTAGGTCAACCTTCGCTGTGCAATAAGTACCATTAATTAACAGAGCTATCCCTCCTCCTTTTCCTAGTTTCTTGTCTTTTTCAAAAGGTACAGGAGATTTAATATTTAGATCCTTAACCATGTCACCCTGCAGCCATAGCTCAGATTTTAGTGTTTTTTGTTTATTTTTGATTCAAGAGCAATGTGTATTCAGATACAATCATTAGTTTAATCCTTGTGTTAGTTTTGTAAATTCTATCCTTATCAGCTGTGTACTTCTAGATGTGTAGTCTCTATTCCTCCCTGCATAGTTTGTTTATCATTTAGAATAGAATAGTAATTTATTGTCACATGTATTTTTACAAAAAGTACAGTGAAAAGTTGCCAATTTTTCCCTGAAATCTTTCTTCTTGTTGTGTCTCTACTCTTTGATTTCCATGCCATTTTACATCCATATCATTCTAAATTTGATCCCTTACCCTATTTTGTTTTCATACTTCCTCTGCTCTACTTCCCTTATTATGTGGCTCGCTAGAACTCCAATTCCAGCATGATTCAGGTTTGCATAGTCCCAATGGTACAGATTCCACTTTCCCCAGAATAAGTACCTGTGCCCCATGAACCAGATCCCACTTATTCACGTTAGTATTTGAGCCTTGTATTCCAAAACACAGCCACAGTCAATGTAGTTTTGTGAAAGGGAAATCATGTTTGATAGCTTTGCCAGAATTCTTTGAGGATATAATCATTAGAGTTCATAAGGGGAAACCTGTAGACATGGTACATTTGGACTTCCAGAAAGCATTTGATAAGTTGTCACATTAAAAGGTTATTGTGCAAGATAGGAGCCCCTGGTATTGAGTGTAATGCCTTAGCATGGACGGAGGTTTGGTTAACACAGAAAACAGTCAAGATTAATGAAAACATTAAATATTGTGATCTCCAGCATTTGTTGTTTTCAGTACAGATTCCAGCATCTGCAGTAATTTGCTCCTCCACTGTCAAAATTAATCATCCTTTTTGAGGTCGGAAAGACGTAATTAGTGCCACAAGGATCAGTTTAAGCACCTTAATTATTTACTATCTGCATTAATAACTTGGAGTGGAAGGGGCAGTAATTTGTTCACCTACAAAAATTGGTACAGTCCATGTTGTGATGAAGACAAAAGGAATCTGCAAGGTGATTGAAATAGATTGTGTGAGCGGGTAAAAACTTGGCAGATGGAGTTCAATGTCAGAAAATGAGAGGTCAAGTACATTGGTAGGAAGAATCAAAAAGGTAGATTATTACTTAAATAAAGACTCAAAAAAGTGTAGTACACAGGGACCTGGGTGTTCTTCAGCATGAAACAAAAAAAAAGTTTGCATGAAGGTGCAGCAAGTAAAAAAGCAAATGGAATTTTGGTCTTTATTACTCCTGAGATGGAATTTAAAATTAGGGAAGTTTTGTTACAATTATACAGGGTACTAATGAAAACTGTGCAAAAAAGCACCTTCTTCCTCTCCTCCCTAACTTTCCTACTTACACCAACTGCCAGTGCCCTGTTCAAAGCTACACTTACTGTCACGGAGAAGATCACATGTAAAAATTTCTGAAGTAAACCTAGTTACAGAAAAAATAGCAGTTTAAGCTTGGTTAACTGGCTACCTCCATGTTTGCTGTCCAATTAAGGATAGAGAGCAGGTTTCTGTTCACTCAGGACCAATCAGAAGGTCTGCAGCTGTGGACAGCTGGAACTCCACTGGGGAAGATGGGTGTCGCTGAGTGGTTTAAATAACTGTGAATGTTCCTCAAAATGAAGAAAACGTGCATGAAATGCTAGAACTAAAAATGAGGCCCAAAGATGGTAGGACCATTAAAATTGACGGGAAATCTCCTAAATATCGATCGTATCTTAAGGTGTGGCTTTTCATCCCTTTCATATGGGCAAGAAATCTGAGGCTCCGATGGCCTCTTTGGTTGTTGTCTCTAAACTAGGTTCAGTAGTCAGCCAGGGTCCACCACGGTGCTGGGACAATCCTGCGGGAGTCCCCACCAATCGCTGCATTTGGCATTCAATTAGAATAATTCGCTACTCGCTGCTGCTGCAATGACTGAAATTCTTTTTTTGTACAATCTGATATTTTTAGTAGCCTCTAGTGACCTCTTTAAAAGACCTGGAAAAAGCAGTTAGAACTAACATAACATTTGGTTAATCAAGTTTTGTTCAGTTTCCAGGATGGAGGATAGGAGGAATTAGCTCCTTGATTTGCAAATATATAAAAAGCCCAAAACTGGTTTCAGTCAGGCAATTCGGATACCTGCCTTTACTGATTTTTAAATGAGTAAACACAAGACGTCCCTAAGGGATAATGTTATGTACACTTGGGGTGAATTTCTCATTGCTTATACAAAGTTCAACTTCCAGTTGAAATGAACAGTTCCTGCTTGCAGCAGTCCCGAATAATCAACTTAAAATGTTAAACCTTCCTTGTGGCTTTACTTCAAAGTTCTAAACTATTTGACTCAAATACTGGTCATTGAGCAAACTGATGCTTTGTTAAATCGTTTCAGATAAAAGTATCAGTTAATAACAGATTTTAAAATAGCTTTACATCCACTGGGAAAGCAGGTCAGTGGGTAAAACTTAATAAGTATAAAAGAACTTTACTTTGCTGTGGTATTCTGTTCTTCACTTGTCAGTTGATTCTCACGCTGGCAATTAAAGTCACTTATCAGAAGAGTTATAGTGCTAGAAATTAAGTGTTGTACCTATTTGTCAGCGACAAAATTAGCAAAAGCAAACCAATTTAACACTGATAAAGCCTGTACAGTCATTGCTCAACTGGATGAGAAGCAATTTTAAGCATAT
Organism: Ginglymostoma cirratum; assembly: GCA_024137785.1. Taxonomy (NCBI): domain Eukaryota; kingdom Metazoa; phylum Chordata; class Chondrichthyes; order Orectolobiformes; family Ginglymostomatidae; genus Ginglymostoma; species Ginglymostoma cirratum. The sequence continues at coordinate 23,804,735 of JAHRHZ010000145.1, read as the reverse complement.
CATGCCATTTAAATATATAAATTTTGGCCTAATTTCTGTTGGAGGCTTTCACTAGGAAGTAAACATGCAACGGATGCATTGGACTTGGTCCTGGCCCAATCATGGCCCTTTCGCATGGTCTAGCTCCATGGAGGTGGCTACTATTTATTTACCAAACACACTTTACCCCCAAGGGGAGCAGGAGTGCTTCTCTGATACAGGTTATGAGTGTGTTCTCGTCCCATGACTTGAATCATCCCTTTTGGGAGCAGTCTGTTATTTGAGAGTCAAATGCTTGACATTAAAGGTGTCCAATCTGTAACAAACAAAATAATGCAGAGTCCCATTTCCATTAACACTTGGACATCTGGTTCAGGTGCACACTGGTCACACAGCCCCTAATCTGGACTCAGAAACAGAAGCAAACTAATTTAACAGTCTTGGAGAGTAGATAATTGAATTATGCCAATGTCATTTTATACATATCTAAAAATGAAAATCATCATTAGATTACAACCTCAAACCATAGTCATAAAGCTAAACTAGTTTAATTTAAGCACTTCTGAATTACCCATGGGAGGCAACTATTGTGTTGCATTATCTGCCTTATGATGAGAAAAATAAAATGAGAATCACTGAATGTTGTACACAAAGGTGGTGATATTTACTGGGACCCAGAAGGGTTTGTTGGTTGGCCTTCAAAGGGATGAGAATTCCACGCAGCCCAATTAAATTCCTGAGCCACCATGAAACTGTCGTGGGTTCAGGGATAATGGTTGTCAACTGGATCATTAATCAGCCTATTTAGCATCCAGATTCTGCCAGCTAATAATCCCAAATCAGCCCTGTTTTATGTCTACCTGAAGTTAATTGAGGGAGGAGCTGCTGCTGCTGGGAGAGACTGATGAGTGGCCTGTCCCATGATTGAGTGGTTCCAGCCACAATGGCTCCTGCTGCGACAAAACAGAAGTTGCTGGAAAAGCTCAACAAGTCTAGCAGTATCTGTGAAGAGAAATCACAGTTAACATTTTGAGTCTGGTGACTCTTCCTCAGAACTGATGGTAGCTTGGAAAATGTTGGTTTACGTGCAGGAGATAGGGTGGGGGAGGGGATAAGGTGGGGATAGAGCCCAAAGAGAGAGAACAGCAGGTGGACAGACAAAGGAGTGGATAATGATTTGGCTCGGAGAGTGAATAGCTGCTTTTGGAGAATAGCACCTGCAGTTCTTTCAGTTTTTATATGGTTCCTGCTGCGATAGGTTTGTGTTAAATCTAGCAGTGTGTGTACATGAGGAAAAATGGTCAGAACAGAACACAATTCCAAAATTCTCCACAACTTGGACAACAATCCACTAATATTATGTGAAAAATAAAGAAAAATAACTGGCAGAGGTTGCCTGCTGGTTTCATGATTGGTGAGCAAGATCCTTGTCAGTCTAACAGTTCCCTTAAGGATGGTGGGGGATTCTATCAGGATTACTAAAACTCCAATTAATATCTATGTCTCCAATTCTAAGTGATAGGTAAAAACATCTTAGAAACTCATTGTCATTTCTGTTCTGCAGCATTTTTACTGGATATCCCAGAAACACCTGTCATCCTGTCAAGTTCTTTAACTATCACAGATCACACTCAGCCACTTTATAACCTTGATCTTTTGTTTGGAATGTATTAAATTTATTCAGCAGTTTGCTACTTATTGCAAAGTCAATTGTCACCACTCCACCAACACCACCACAGTACTGGCAATAACTTATCACATAATACAATCAAAAATGATATTCACCTTTCATTGTTTCCCAAACTATGAATGAATCAACCAACGACATTCCACTTTTATAATAAGATGTTGTGATTTCCAACCAATCTGCTTCCAGGGTACAAATGGTTTGGCCCTTCCTTGTTACTCTGAGTGATATATTGCCTTCATGGTAGGACTGTTCACTGAAGTCTTCATCCGACACATTGAACACGGCAAACAGTTTGAAATCTAAAATGAAATTAAAATGCTGTCAGACTTCTGTAAGAGGCACACAAAAAATGAATATAGCAAGGTAGCAAATCAAGTACATTCTCCATGCAGAGCTATAACTGTCAAAGGCAATTCAGCAGTGTAGAGTAGATAACCTTGATTTATCTTGCTTCTGAGAAGCTGACAGCATTACATCAACATTTGCTCTGCAACTCAATTGCCTGATAGTAATTGAAGTTTGGATTGACAAACTGATAAGCTCCCAACAGTGGGGGCCAGGGAAAACAGCAAACTTCATCACTGCTTTGGGAGGGATACAATGACAAGCTGATTTAAGTTTTCCACGGGTTGAGTTAGGCCAAAATAACTCCATTTAAAGATGCTTTTTCCCAGAATTGAAAATGGATGCGTGCAGAATGATGAATTATTTTCCCAAGCTTCTCCTTTCTTTTTGCAACTTTTATTATGCTAAAAATAAAATCAGTTGCCATGCTGTGCATGTTCTAAAGCATCAGAAGGCATCCAGATTACTTGCATCTGACCTAAGCTGAAACAAAAATGTAACATTTAAGACGGAACGAGGAATCACTCCCCATTTTCTCCCACTGGTCTCTGATCAACATTGCTTCACACCACATTAATTCACTTACATGGATTATTCAATTAGTGGAACCCAGATTCAAAGATATTGGTGCTCCAAAGCATGTCACTGTCCTACTCAGGCTAGTTCAATAAAAAAAAAGTCAGTTGGCTAAGTGACAGCCGAAATGTTGCTAACCCTGGAGAGAGTTTCCTCACCTATATTGTGCTTCATTTGGAAACCTGTTTGACAAACGAGCAAACTCATGTGCATTAATGGTACAGCCAAACTTTAGAAAGTTTTAATGTTGAAGTGAACGTTATGGACCAAACCCCCTCAAAATACATTAAAAAGATTTCCTAGACCCTAAATTTTCCGAAGTTAAAGGTTAAGTATTAGGCATTGTGTTCCAGATGCAATTTGATTGGTCAACCTACTTTAAGCAAAACACACTTTAATTTTATACTACAGTTAAAATACAGACAAATAAAAATAAAAGAGTTTGCTTAACTGTAACTCTATCGAAATGCTTAACAAAGTAATATATATAAATTAATTACCAGTAATTAACTGTTCCAATATAGTAATATCCCATAAACACACCTTTAGCAAAGGCAAATTCAGTCAAATAGATTGTCTCACATGCAGTTCTAGCACGAAGAGAACCGCCACTTTCAACTGTAACACTGAGACAGGAATAAGAGCTTCCACATCCAGCTTCAACATCGCAGCAACTGCTGAAAGCTACAACTAAAAATCCTGGGCCTTTAGGAGCGTGACCCCACCTATTCAGGTTGCTTCTACTGTTCTTTAAAAAGAAGGTCTTATAAGCTGTTTACTTTACTGGCTTCGAGCAGACTGCACTTCACTTCTGTTTCATCCTTCATAAAAAGGGACAAAATAGACCTCTTAAAGCAATGGCATCACTACACGAATGATCGGTAAAACAAGTAGTCTTAAAATTGTACATTGTAAGATTCATACTATTACTATAGGAATGTTACTATTTTCCATTTAGAGTGGATTCTGCTACACAGCATAGCTGCTAGACTGGGTCTGCAGCAGTTGGGGAAACATGGGGGAAAACAAACTTGACTATGTCTTTTTCAATCTTGCATGACAAACAGCATATGCAGCAAGTGATAGTCAGTCCTAAGCGATCTCACAACCGACAGATCAGATCTAAGCTCTGTTGTCCTGCCACATCCAGTCGTGAATGGTGGTGGAGAATTAAACAACTCACTGGAGGACACTCCACAAATATCCCCACCCTCAATGATGGAAGAGCCCAGCACATCAGTGCAAAAGATAAGGTTGAAGCATTTGCAGCAATTCTCAGCCAGAAGTACAAAGTGAATGATCCATCTTGGCCTACTCCAGTAGTCCCCAGCATTACAGATAACAGTCTTCAGACAATTTGATTCATTCCATGTGATATAAAGAAACGGATGGAGAGAGGGCTATGGGCCCTGACAACTTTCTGGCAATAGTACTGAACACTCGTGCTCCAGAACATGCTACTTCCCCGAGCAAAGCTGTTCCAGTACAGTTACAACACAGGCATCTACTCGACAACGTGGAAGATTGCCCAAGTAAGTCTGTATATAAAAAGCAGGACAAATCCAATCTGGCCAACTATCACCCTCTCGGTCCACTCTTGGTCATCAGTAAGGTGATGGAAGGTCTTATTAAGCAGCACCTGCTCAGCAATAACCTGCTCAGAGATGTCAGTTTGGGTTCTGCCAGGGACACTCAGCTCCTGACCTCATTACAACTTTATTTCAAACATGGACAAAAGAGCCGAATTCCAGGGGTGAGGTGAGAGTGACAGCCGTTGACATCAAGACTGCATTCAACCAAATGTGGCATCAAGGAGCCCAAGCAAAACTGGAATCAATGGGAATTGGGGGCAAACTCTTCGCTGGCTGGAGTCATACCTAGCACATAGGAAGATGGTCATGGTTGCTGGAGATCAGTCATCTCAGCTCCAGGGTATCTCAGCTGGAATTCCTCAGGGTAGTGTCCTAGGCTGAACCATCTTCAGCTGTTTCATCAATGACCTCTCCTCCATCGTAAAGTAACAAGTGGGGATGAGACTATCCAGGACAAAGCAGCATGCTTGACTGGCACAACATCCAAAAGCATCCACTACCTCCATCACTGATGCTCAGTAGTAACAGTGTGTACTATCTACAAGAAGCACTGCAAAAACTCACCAAAGATCTCCAGACAGCACCTTCCAAACCCACGACAACTTCCACCTAGAAGGACAAGGGCAGCATATACATGGAAACACCATCACCTGCAAGTTCTCCTCCAAGCCACTCACCATCTTGACACGGAAATATATCGCTGATCCTTCACTGACGCCTGGTCAAAATCCTGGAATTCCCTCCCTTTGTGTGCCAACCCACAGCTGGTGGACTGCAGCGGTTCAAAAATGTAGCTCACTACCACCTTCTCAAGGGCAGCTAGGGACAAGCAATAACTGCTGGCCAGCCAGCGGAATGCACATGCCAGAAAAATGAATTAAGAAAAAGAAAATGACACTTGTAAGTAAATCACCAATTTTTTCTTCCCTAAGAATGGGATAAATAAAACAGCTAAATATGAGGTGGAGACTCCACAATATCCTCATCCTCATTGATGGTGTCCAGCCAATCAAATTAGCCATAATGCCATAGAGGAGGAATTCCTAGAGTGTATACAGGATGGTTTTCTTGACCAAAATAGGAAAGATTTGGAGGGATTTGGCCAAATGCAAGCAGGTTGGACTAGTTTAGTTTGGGAGCATGGTCGGCAAGGACTGATTGGACCGAAGGGTCTGTTTCCATGACCCAGTGACTCTATAAATCTATAATTCAAATATGTGGAAGAGCCAATTAGAGAGCAGGCCGTCTTAGACTGGGTAATGTGTAATGAGAAGGAAATCATTGCCAATATAGCTCTGTGAGAGCTCTTAGGGATGAGCAACCATATCATGATAGAACTATTTTTTTATAAAGATGGAGAGGGACATAGTTGATTAGGAGATTAGGGTGCTGAATCTTAATGAAAGAAACTATGAAGATATGAGGCATGAGTTGGCCTCGACAGATTGGGGAGAGTTATTTAAAGGGATGACAGTGGATTGGCAATGGCAAACATTGAAGGAACGTATGGGGTAATTGCAGCAACAGTTTATTCCTGTCTGGCACAAAAGCAAAATGGGTAAGGGGACCAATCCATGGTTTACAAACGAAATTAGAGATAGTAGCCGATCCAAGGAAGAAACACACAGAATGGCCAAGAAAAATATGTCTGAGGAATGGGAGCAATTTAGAATTCAGCAAAGGACCAAGGGATTGAGTAATAGGGGGAAAATACAGCATGAAAGTAAGCTTGCAGGGATCATAAAGACTGACACTAAGAATTTCTATAGGCATATGTGGAGAAAGAGATTGGTGAAGACAAATGTAGGTCCTATAGACAGAAATGAGGTAATGTATAATAAGGGACAAAGAAATGGCTCAGCAACTGAATACACACTTTGGTTCTGTCTTCACAAAAGAGAACACAAATCAGATACCAGAAAGATTGGAGAATGAAAGATTTAATGAGATGGAAGAATTGAGGGAGATCAATATTAGTAGAGAAATGGTGCTGGGAAAATTGATGGGATTGAAGGCAGATAAATCCCCAGGGCCTTATAATCTACATACCAGAGTACTTAAGGAAGTGGCTCTACAAATAGTGGATGCATTGGTGGTCATCTTCCAGGTTTCTATGAACTCTGGAACAGTCCCTGCAGATTAGAGGGTAGTTAATATCACTCCATTATTCAAACAGGGAGGTAGAGAGAAAGCAGGTAATTATAGGCCTGTAAGCCTAACATCGGCAGTGGGGAAATTCTTGAAACTACTATCAAGGACTTTATAGTGGAGCATTTAGAAAGCAGTGGTAGGATCAGACACAGTCAGTATGGATTTATGAAGGGGAAATCATGCTTGACAAATCTGTTTGAATTCTATGAAGATGTAACTAATAGAGTTGACCAGGGGGAGCCAGTTGATGTGGTATATTTGGACTTTCAGAAAGCGTTTGACAAAGTCTCGCGTAAGAGATTACCGTGTAAGATTAAAGCACATGGGATCGGGGGAAGTGTATTGAGATGGATAGAAAACTGGTTGGCAGAGGAAACAAAGAGTAGGAATTAATGGGTCCTTTTCAAATTGGCAGGCTGTAACCACAGGGATCAATGCTGGGACCCCAGTTATTCACAATATATATTAATGATTTGAATGAGGGAACAAAATGTAACATCTCAAAGTTTGCAGATGATACCAAGTTGGGTGGGAGGTGATCTGTGAGGAGGATGCAGAGATCCTTCAGCATGATCTGGATAGGGTGGGTGAGTGGGCAAATCAGCGGCAGATTTAGTATAATCTGAATAAATGTGATGTTATTCACCTTGGAAGGAAAAACAAGAAGGCAGATTACTACCTGAATGGCTGTAAATTGGGAGAGGGGATTGTGCAGCGGGACCTGGGTGTCCTTGTGCACTAGTCACCGAAGGTAAGCATGCAGGTGCAGTGGGTGGTAAGGAAGGCAAATAGTATGTTGGCCTTCATTGCAAGAGGTTTCAAGTACAGGAGCAGGGATATGCTGTTGCAGTTATACGGGGCACTGCTGAGGCCACACCTAGAATACTGTGCAGTTTTGGTCTCCATTTCTAAGGAAGGATGCTTTTGCTCTTGAGGGATTGCAGCCAAGGTTTACCAGGTTGATTCTGGAGATGGCGGGACTGACGTACAAGAGATTGGCTAGGTTAGGATTGTTTTTGCTGGAGCTGTGACAAATGAGGAGGATCTCATAGAGACATATAAAATTCGAACAGGACTAGACAGGGTAGATGCAGGGAGGATGTTCCTGAAGGTGGGTGTGTCTAGAACTAGGGGTTACAGTCTGAGGATTCAGGGTAGACCATTTATGACAGAGATGAGGAGACATTTCTTCACTCAAAGAGTGGTGAGCTTGTGGAATTCATCACCACAGGAAGTAGTTGATGCCAAAACACTGAATGTATTCAAGAGGCAGCTAGATATAGCACTTGGGACGAACAGGATCAAAGGTTTTGGGGAGAAAGCAGGATTAGGACATTGATTTGAAAAACGGTGGAGCAGGCTCGAAGGGCTGAATGGCCTCCTCCTGCTCTTATCTTCAATGTTTCTATCAGCACAAAAGATATAGCAGAAGCATTTGCATTCATCTTCAGCCAGAGGTGTTGAATGGATGATCCATTTTAGCCTCCTTAGGTTCCTAAAATCACAGATACTAGTCTTCAATCAATTCACTGCATGCATTATCAAAAAAAGACTGAAGACACTTGGCTACTATACAGGTTAATAGCTTTGACAATAATCCGACAATAGTTCTGTAGACATATGCTCCACAAGTAGCTATTCCGCTAGCCAAGCTACAACATTGGCATCTATCCGGCTATGTGGAAAAATGCCAAGGCGTCTTTTTCAAAAAGGGAAGGACAAATCCAATCTGATCAATTACAACTCTATCAGCCTACTAGCAATCAAAATGATGAAAAGGTGTCATTGACAGTGCTTTCCAGCAGTAGTTGCAAATAAGAAACTTGTTCACAGATGCTCAGTTTTGGTTCTGCTATAGCCACTTGGCTCCTTACCTCATTACAACTTTGGTCCAAATATGGTCGAAACAGCTGAAATCCAGGCGGGTGAGTGTGACTGCACTTGATTTCAAGGCAGCACTTAAGCAAGTATGGTTTCAAGGAGCCCTAGCAAAACTGGAGTCAATGGAAATCAGAGGGAAAGCTCTCAGTGGTTGCACTCATATCTAAGGGTGGTGTCCTAGGTCCAACAGTCTTTAGCCACTTCAATCATCTTCCCAGATGGTGACTGCACAACGTTCAACACCATTCATGACTCTTCAGATACTGAAGCAGTCCAGATCCATACACAGCAAGACATGGACAACATCCAAGCTAGGGCTAAGTGGCAAGTATCATTCATGCCACATGTGCCAGGCAATAATTGCCGTCTCTTGACAATCAGTGGCATTACCACTGCCAAACTGCTCCATTATCAACATCTTGGCCAGGGAATTCGGAGCGTGGTACCAGTGACCAGAATCCGAACTGGATCAGACGTACAAACACTTTGGCTAGAAGTGCAGATCAGAGGCAAGAAATTCTGTGATGAGTAATTCACTTTCCCTTTTCCAGTGCCTGACCACCATCGACAAACCCTCCAATGGATACCTGGTCAAAAGAAGATGTTGGCACGTACCCTTGCAGAGTGCAGGAAGTCATTAACCTGAGTCAAGGAGCCCGAGCAAAATTGGAATCAATGGGAATGAGGGAGCAAACGCTCCGCTGGTTGGAGTCAAACCTGGCACATACAAAGATGGTTGTGGTTATTGGAGGTCAGTCACCTCAGCTCCACTACATCTCTATGGGAGTTCCTCAGGGTGGTGCCATAGGCCCAACCATCTTCAGTTGCTTTATTAATGACCTTCCCTCCATCATAAAGTCAGAAGTGGGGATGATCGCTGATAATTGCACAATGTTCAGCACCATTTGCAACTCCTCAGATACTGAAACTATCTACATTCAAATGCAACAAGATCTGGACCGATTCAGGCTGCAAGTGACAAGTAGCTTTGGACCATACAAATGCTAGATTTAAAGGGAACCACAAAGAAGCGAGGGAGAAATGAGTAAAAATGTTTTCACTCAGCAACCAGTGAAGGAATGGAATACGCTGCCTAGAAGTGTAGTGGAGGCAGGTTCTACTGAGGCATTCAAGGAGGCACTGAATGCTTTTTGGATAAAAATAATTTGCAACTCAATGGAAAAAAATCAAGTGATCAACACTAAGTAATGACGCTCATTTAATGAGCCAGTTCAGGCATGATGGATTGAATGGCCTCCTTCTGCATTGTAACACTTCTGTGATTCTAAAAGGGTTCCCATAGGATCAGATTAAACCATAATGTGCTATAATCTTGCCTGTATCACAGATACCACGCACCTAAAATCAAAAAAGTGTTTTAATGATCTTCTTCAATTTAACAAGACAGGAACTAACATAAAAATTTAGACTAAGAGCAGCTTTTTTATTGTTTCACTTTGTTCATTGACATGCACTATAAAAGATGTTTCATCATTATGAAACTGGACTAAACATAGAAATTTCAACACACGAATATGTAATCTTGCAAATAAACACCGTAACCAAGAATAGGTAAGTACAAAAGTAATGATTTTCAAAAAAATATGAATAAGACAAACCTTCCTTTGGTTCACTGCAAGGACAGGTTTTGTTTCCAATCCTTTTCTCTCTTCCATGCAAAAGATCCTCCTCTGGAGCTGGTCCATTCTCTAAAACATCAGTGACTTTATTGCAACAGTGTTCTCCTTCTGTTGCAAATTCCATTGGCTTTTTGGTAAAAGTCTCCTCACTGCACTTTATATGGTTATCGGGGTTTTGCTTTTGTTGATCTGGCAATTTAAAGTCAACATCCTGTCCCAAATCTGCATCTAGTTCTCTTGATGATTTTATACCATTGCAGGCCTTTGAATGGGTGCTGAGTGGATTTAAAAATCCGACAAACTTCATTCCTTTCTTAGTTAAGTCATTCACCTAAAATTCAAGAACACAGAAGTAAAAACTTCACTGCTGGTTATTTAAAAACAAGTAAACATTCTCATTTGAAAGAAAAGCTGTTAGACACCAAGTTGTTTAGGGAGCATATGCAACAGGTTATTGTTGTGGGAGGAGGGCAATGACAGGTCACCGTTATGGAATTTCTGGCAAGGGCTCCATTTTCCTATTGTGCTGCCTTTTCCAGGAAGGGGGCCTTCAATAGTGCCTTAATGAATCACTCCTGCCTTAAGGAGCCCTCTTCTGATACATCCCTAAAGTAACAGCATTATTTGTAGAAATATAGCAAAAGCTACATCTTGATTAATCTTTTCCTTTAGCATAAATGTATTTTCTTTGGCTCTTTCATTTCCTAAAGGACATATGACACAGAAGCAAGGTGGTGGGAATTGGTGTTGGGGGGTTAAAGATGGACATATCTTTTGCCAGACTCTACTTCCATTGGAATTGAGTGTGTATTTTGGAGCTTGATTCTAGTAAACTTTACGCATATACAAAACATACAATCTCCTCAAACATACATTCTACTGATTCCTAAACAAATGAGGAAATGTCAAATTTAATTAACACACATGAAACAGATCCACTCTGGTCACAACTTTGAAAATTATTTCTCTTTAACTGTATTGACGACTGATATGTATGCAGCGCATACATTTATGTCTGCAATATGAGCGACTTAGTCCACTGCACACACCAAAGATTAATTATTCTGTACAAGCAGGCACAACATACGTGTAAGTGCCATCAGAAGGCTTCATTCATCGAAACAACAATTTTTTGCCTTTTCTCAAATCTGACAGTGATTCAAAAATATCAACTCTGTAGGCATCAAGAAAGAGTACCTTTTCTAACAGTCCTTTTACAACATCAATGGTAAGTGTTTGATTGCTCACAGACCATTCTTCAACAACTAGCTTTAAGTGTCTTGGTTCTCCTTGTTCTGACGTCTTTATACTGTATTCAAGTAAAATAAACAGAACATGTCAGAAATGAATAAGAAATAACAATTCTTAGAATAATTAGATTGTAGATATTGTAGATATCTAGATGAAGCAATCAATGGTTCACATTGGAAATGACATAACCAAAGAATCTATCAGTCCAGATCAGTGTCTGTTTAATTTCACCTGGAAGTGGAAAAGAGGGCATCTATGGCATTTTGAAAAAAAATGTTCTGGATCAGATAAATTTTCATTGATACTTGTTTAGAGAAAGGCATCATTTCCTTTCACCTAGTTCACCTACAATAAGCTCATACTTGTCAGCCTTAAAGCTTCAGTGTTAATATATAAAAATATTCAAAAGGAATAAAAACAAAGTTAGAGGGATGAAATTTCAACAGTCTCTAGCCATAACTCTGGTATTGGGGTGGGGGAACCACTGCAGAATTTCAGCCCCTGTTGGTGGACATGTCTTAACATGAGATTAGACAAATATATGACTCAAATAATGGTGATGGAGAGATAGTGTTTTCAGTTGACTCTGAAAATGTTACCCAGAAAGATTTAGCAGACTCTGGTGTCTGATTACCTCTATTGCAACAGGTCTTTAAATCTGGTGCCATCTACTGGAGATCTATGCCATCCGACAACAGTGATGCAATCAAGGAAATTGATTAGGTAGTCAGAATGAAAAATTCACAGAAAAGCAAGTAGTAAATTTTGTTTATATAGAATCCTGTGGAAACAGGCCCTTCAGCCCAACAAGTCCACACCGACCCTCAGAGCAACCCACCCAGACCCCATCCCCTTAATCTACACATCCCTGAACACTATGGGCAATTTGAGCATGCCAATCCACCTAGCTTGCACATTATATTTCATTTTTTCAACCATTTCCCAAACAGCAAAATAAAAGTTGGGACATGTACATGGTGGTCAAGATTGAAGCTGAAATATCATAAATTAATCTTAAAACTTGATTTTAAAGTTGATGCAATTTGAAAATGATATTACAAGAAAATGTCACTCCCATGTTAAAAGAACCCAAGCCAGTTGCTGAGATTGAAACCAAGACAAATATGCATTTTCTCTCATACAAACCTCCTTAATCATATCCCTCACCCCAACCAATGTCAAAGCTTTTTCCTACTTATTGATCACAGAGATATTTTCTAATAAACTTGTTCAGAGAAGTTATAAAACATCTTTGGAGCATGTGGGACTTGAATCATGGTCCAGAATTAGGGATGCTCCCACTGTGCCACAACGGCCCTTTTACTGTTTCTTAAAATTTTGTAAAGGAATGTTGGGGTTCACATTCAGATATTTTCTAATCAGCCTGTTCAGAGATGTTATCACACACCCTCTGGTGAAGGTGGGATTTGTCCCTACCACTCCGCCACCAAACCATCTTGCATTCACATTTAGGTATTTTCCTAAACAACCTGTTCAGAGATGTTGTTGCACACCTCTGGGGCAGTTTGGACTTGAACCATGGTCCAAAGGTGGGGATGCTACCACTTCACCACAAGAGTCGGGAAACCTTTAACTGTATTTTCTTTTTTTAATATCAATCTGTCCAAGGATGCATAACTCCCTTCCGGAGCAGATGGGACCCGAACCCAGATCTCCTGGCTCAGAGGTAGTAGAGACTACCACTGCATCACAACAGCCTTACAGCCCTTTTGTTTCTATTATATCCAGAATTCCTCTTATGGATAACTGAACACCTCTGGAAGCAGTGGGACTTGAAGCCAGACCTCTCAGTCCAGGGTAGGGACACTACCATTGTGTTACAAGAGCCCTTGTATTGTGTCCAGACAATTAATAGCTACCAGTTGTTTCTGTTAGTTTTAAATAAAGAATTAACAAATCTTGACAACTGTGATTGACCGGGTATTAACAGATTCCTCTTTAAATTTGAACTTCTGGTAACAATCTTTCCAAAGCTAATCAAAATAAAATGTGCCTTTTTACTTATGTCCACATTATAATAGTCAACATTAACATATCACACTAACTTTTTCTTTAAAATTATTTTTTCAACATGTAGAAATAATTGTTCTCCACGTTGTTGAAACACAATATTTCATGTTCTTATTTCAATGTTCCATGATTTTTTCAAAACACAAGATGTCCCACTTCCAGGACATCTTCTAATTTCTTATTAGATGTTTGACTGGTCGGTTAAACTAGTTATGATTAGACCTGATGTCAGTTATGACCACCTGCAACTGAGGCCCATGTTAAAACATACTACTGTTGTGGAAGTTCTGACAGCAAATAATATCTCTTGGTTAACCAGTATGACAATTTAAACTTTCTGTCAACCCCCTTTATTACAGAAATCTTTTTTCTTTCCAACGGTTCTTTCATATGAGCGAGGACCGTTCTCAGCCTTTCCACTGTGTCAGCCTTTGTTGAATGATGATTGTCTTAAAGAGAGAACAGTTATCCATAAAGGCAAATTACTGCTGATGCTGGAAATCTGAAACAGAGAATGCTGCAAAAACTCAGCAGGTCTGGCAGCATCTGTGGACAGACAGAGAATGAACGTTTAGAATCAGAGTGGCTCTTGTGGATGTAAGCAGTCCAAATGTGAGCTTGAAAAAAATCTTGTTTATTATTGAGCCCAAAGAGACATTGTTAGAAATAGTACAGTCGAAATTGGGTAAGGAAGAGAGTGAGCTTTTTAGATTGCTCTGCAAGATGTACTGACCAGTCACCGTGTTCAGTACCAAGCTTCAAAAAGAATTTTTGCACCGTAAAACATGGATTTAGCTCTTCTAAAGTGGATATTTTGTTAGGGCACCATTCCAAAGCAGCAAATAGACATTGCTGATCAAGGCATATTCTCAAAGATCTCTCCTCTATATGATGCATGTTACTTAGCTACACCAGTCTGTGTGCCTGCAGGCTTTTAATGATTCCAACTGCTCCATCTAGCTCGATCCTCAATTTGTATTTTAAATTGACACTGCACTGATTTCACCTGCTGTTGCCTTTTTAAAGTTTTCTTCTTGGCAAAGCTGCTGCGTTTTTTATTTGAGATAAAAGGTACTGCAGATGCTGGAGAATCCGAGATAACAAGCATGGGGCTGGATGAACACAGCAGGTCAAGCAGCATCATAGGAGCAGGAAAACTTGACGTTTCGGGCCTAAACCCTTCATCAGAAATGGGGGAGGGGAAGAGGGTTCTGAAATAAATAGGGAGAGAGGGGGAGGTGGATAGAGGATGGATAGAGGAGAGGATAGGTGGAGAGGAGGCAGACAAGTCGAAGAGGCGGGGATGGAGCCAGTAAAGGTGAGTGTAGGTAGAGGGGTAGGGAGGAGATAGGTCAGTCCAGGGAGGACGGACAGGTCAAGGGGGCGGGATGATGTTAGGAGATAGGAGATGGGGGTGTGGCTTGAGGTGAGAGGAAAAACAGGTTAGGGAGGTGGAGATGAGCTGGGCTGGTTTTGGGATGCGGTTGGGGGAGA
>JAHRHZ010000145.1:23757291-23789705 GCA_024137785.1 Ginglymostoma cirratum | reverse complement strand
CGTTCTGCAAAGCGGTCCCCAAGCCTCCGCTTGGTTTCCCCGATGTAGAGGAAGCCACAACGGGTACAGCGGATGCAGTATACCACATTGGCAGATGTGCAGGTGAACCTCTGCCTGATGTGGAAAGTCTTCTTGGGGCCTGGGATTGGGGTGAGGGAGGAGGTGTGGGGGCAGGTGTAGCACTTCCTGCGGTTACAAGGAAAAGTGCCGGGTGTGGTGGGGCTGGAGGGGAGTGTGGAGCGGACAAGGGAGTCGCGGAGGGAGTGGTCCCTCCGGAAGGCAGATAAGGGTGGGAAGGGAAAAATGTCTTTGGTGGTGGGGGGCAGGTGTAGCACTTCCTGCTTTGTTTGTTTGTTTTATTTGTTTGTAGCAATATTGTTACAATTAACAAAGGTCTTGAACCTCTTGTAACCGTTTCAAAGATTTTAGATTTTCTTAGTGCTCTTAAGATAGCAGGGGAATATCCTTTGTAGTTTCTCTTTAATTGGTGCAAAATAGACATTTATGCCTTTTCTACTTCTGAAATGGCAGCCATGAGCTTTCCAATTAACAAAAAGATTCCTAATTTTTTCAAGATTTTCCGGCCTCAAAACTGGTCTGTCTGGTTTGTATTAAATTTTGGAATAGCTTTCTTACAGCTCTAATTCTGCAGCTATTACTTCCAGTATTCAGTTTAAACAGTTTTTTTCTGGTCCTGTTTCCTTGAAGACATATTTGATAAATGTTATACTGACAGCTCCACATAATTTTGTTTTGCTATTTCTCTTCAGAATTTTCAATGCACTCTTCACAATATTACTTAAAGCCTTGA
This sequence comes from Ginglymostoma cirratum, assembly GCA_024137785.1. NCBI lineage: Eukaryota > Metazoa > Chordata > Chondrichthyes > Orectolobiformes > Ginglymostomatidae > Ginglymostoma > Ginglymostoma cirratum. The sequence goes on along the minus strand of JAHRHZ010000145.1, from coordinate 23,788,894 downwards.
AACAGCTGACAGTATCAATTTCTGGCACCTTGTCAGGTTAATGATATTGGTCTGATAATCATTTGTGGCTTTTGTTTATTCAAGACAGCAAAACACATTGTAAGTTATAAAACAACATTACAACAGAGCAACTGTTTGTGTGTATGCAGTCTGCGTACTCCAGCCAGACTGAATCATAAAATCCCTATTGTGTGGAAGCAGGCCATTCAGCCCATCAAGTCCACACATACCCTCCAAAGAGGATCCGCCCAGACCCAACCCTACTCTATCCCTGCAACCCTGCATTTCCCACGGGACTAATCCACCTAGCCACTATGGACAATTTTGCATGGCCAATCCACCTAACCTGCATTACTTTGGATTGTGACCTGGGTCCCTGGTGCTGTGAGGCAGCAATGCCAATCATTGAGTCACCATACCACGCCCACTTATTGGCTGCATGTAGAATTACAACATTGTATAAGCACAGTGTATATGACACTATTAAACATAATTAAAAGTAAGGGTATAATTGGTGTATTACAAAAGAAATGCAGGTAGTATAAAAATGTTTTGGTCAAATGATCTTCAAACACGTTTGTTGTGAAATAAAGGAAAATTATAAAACCACCTTCTTCCAATTTAATGATTGAGAAGAGCACACTGTAAAAAATACTTAAAACTTACACTAAAAGTGTACCTGGCAATCTCATGTTTTAAAAGAAGTTATCAATTGTAATTGAATTCTATTGTTCTCATGCAGTCAACTTGTTAAATGTCTTCAGTGTTATCCTACCAAACTTAGAATTTGATATTTACTAGCTACTTCAAACAAAATGTGGCACTAATTAGTACTTTCTAACATGAAGCTGTTACATTTTGTGATCTATAACTTATACTTGCACTTCAGAGTTCATGATAAGAAGTAAAATACTAAATGCTATGAATTTAACTCACCCTGATCTTACTTTAGTTAATATAACTCTATAAATGTAACTCAGCGGAGATCGTTTTCTTTGCCCCATAGAAAGAATTGTAGGGTGGATAGTGGCAACAACATATCCTCTCTTGTAGTATGCTTCCAATTTGGAATTAAGATCCAGAAGAGAGGAGATCTTAATAACATCTGGGTTTGATGAACCTATAATATTAAAAACAAAAAAAAACAGTAAATGAACACTCATCAAAGATGAACAAAGTCTGGTTTTAGTTTGCATCCTGATTTCTATATGCACCGTGATTTTCCATCTGGTAAAAATATGCCATTACATTTATTTAAAATATGACAACTATATCACCACAGAGTTACTGTTGCAGTTGTCATGGAACCAGTTATCTGCAGGACCAGTGGGGGAATATGTGCAAGAGTTTTCTGAACAAAAAAATTATTGTATATTCTCCTAAGTACACTGATGCTTGTTTCAAAGTTTGTATCCGAACCGAAAGGGAAATTACAGGTTTCTGACGAAACTGGAACTGGTTGAAATCAGATAAAAGACAGGGAGATAACCAAACTCGCATCACTGAGCAGTATAGTGCAGGTGGACTTCAGAAAATGAAGGCTGTGGATCCAGGATCTAGTAACAAGAAACTACAAAGCTCCTGCAGTTGGTTTTGTTACTTAAATCTATTGAATGACTAGACTTGGCCCGACATTGGACAAGAGGGCTGGGTTATCGGTAATAGTGGTGAATTCACGTTAAGACTGTCGTGAACAAAGTTCTGTAGAACTGAACCATTTTGGTGAAGTCAGTGCAAGTAGAATAAGGTTTAATTGGGAGCTACTGTTGGATGAAATTTGGTGGCTAAATCTTTGAAGAAATTGATGAGAGGAAGGTGAGAGACTTGAAGGATTTTTTGGCTAAAATTGGTGTCACAATTCTGAACAGACTGCCTTGTGAATCCTTGAGATCTACTCATACTGCATTTGCTATTTGATGTGTAATTTATAGTTTATATTGACTTGAATTTGTTTGTTAGTTCATATTTATTTTGGTTTTGGTTTTTATGTTTAGTAAAAGTTAAAAGGGTTTTTTTATTCAGTAAATTCAGTTATTTTGGTTGATCACCAGATGGGATGCATGTGATAAACCATTCAAAACAAATTCATAAACATAAAAGAAGTGGTTAGTGAGTGCGATGAACAGACTGATATTGAGAACATTTTTACAGGTTGACCGATAACTATTCATGAGTATTCATGTCAAACAATTGATATTCTGGAGAAAAATCTCATTGTAGTCAAGGATTGATTTGGCAATGAATACACCCATTTGGTGTCACCTCAGCAAGAAGCTTAAACTGTTTTGCCGGTTGGGTCTCTGAATTTCATTGGTTGGCTGCCCATATCTTTCTAGTGATGATAGGTAACCAATTCAGGCGGATAATGAGGTTTCCATTGGGCCTTACTGTTTACAGCAACGTGTTATTTTACTCTACAGAAATGTTTTCTGCTATGGGGGTATTCAGATCTAGTGATTCAGTAATAGGAATCCCTATTGAGTGGCAGTGGCAGTTTCTTTGTGGAATATAGGTGTTATTGCCATTCCTAATTGCCCTTGAGATGGTAGTGGCGAGTTGTTTCCTTGAACTGCTACAGAGTAGTGATGTAGACATACCCACTGATAACTTAGGGAAGGACCTCTGAGATTTTGATCCAGCAACAATAAAGGAATGGTGATATAGTTCCAAGGTAGGACAGTACGTTACTTGAAAGGGATCTTGCAGATGGTGGCACTCCAATCTGTCTGCTGTCTGCCTTCTATAGATTTGCTATAGATGGTGCTGTAGATTTGCAAAGTGCTGTTGAGGAGGCCTTACCAAGCAGTTGCAGTGTATCTTGTAGATAGTGCAAACTGCAGCTGGAGAATTTAGAAGATAAAGGAATGGACTGATTGAAGTCTTCAAGATATTAACACCAAAAAGCAGGGTAGATAAATGATTTCAACTGGTTGGAGGTTTGAGAACGAGGGCAGAAAGTCTAAAACATAGGGCCAGGTCATTCAGGGAAGATGCTAGAAGTATTTCTACACAAAAAGGGTGGTAAAGGTTTGGAACTCTCTTCCACAAGTTGCAGCTGATGCTGGATCAGTTGTTAATTTTAAGTCTGAGATAGATAATTTTTGTTAAACAAAGGTATTGAAGGGTATGGGCCAAAGGCACATACATGAGTTAGGCCACAGATCAGCCATGGTCTCACTGAATGGTGGAACAGGCTTAAGGGGCTGAATAGCCTACCCCTGTTCCTACAACAATGATAAGGGCAGCACTTGTCATGATGATATAAAATATGGATTACCAATCTTTGAATTCTTTCAGCTGATTTAATCATGGACTGAAATCATTTCAGAAGGGACCAAAAACACTAGATGGAATCTTACAGGGTACTGAGCGATGTGGGATCTGCCAAGGTTTGGGGTAGAATCAGATGAGAAGTCCAGTGAGGCTGATCTCGATGTTGGCAGCATCTCACTCCACCTTTTATGCTTCTCATAAGTAGTGTAGTGAGATTCTTGCTATGCAGCAACAAATTGGGGATTACTTCTTGTTAAACACCTTGTTAACAGCCCAACTTGTCTTACTAATATTCAGCTTTATGCCTTAAGAAACATGCCAAACAAGCTAAATGTCAAAAAAACTCAATATGGAAATCAGATCGGGTACCTGGCAAATTCAGCTCATTTCCTGTTCTGAAGGACCTCATGATGCGTAGGACCAAACAGCACCTCAGAGCATGATCCACCTATACCAACTGTATACACTCTTTGTCCACAGACAATGGCACTGGGCATTTGCCAATCGTTCATGACTATCATGGCACATCTCTGCACCTTGCATGAAGTATAGACCTCCACTGTAGGGCACATCAGCAACTAACACTGAAGACTGAACCAGAGACACACTGTGTGCACAGGCAGGGACCCAGGTGACAGACGAGACAAGGGTGCATCTCAGAGCTGTTCTTTCTCTCTGTCACTTAACACCTACATGGATGCTCACACCATCCTTGCCTTGCCGTGCTAAATAATGCAGTCAAACAATCAGGCAGCTTGCTTTGCTAGTCAGCAGTCTTCAGTCAAGGTGGCACTCAACTTGCTGTACACCAGTGTGTTATGTCAATCTCACATCTGCACAATGTGTCAGCAGCTTATAAGGTAAACACATTGCATCTGCAGCAAGCAAGCAAACATATCTCAGTCTTTAGAGATTGGTTCTCACTGGTCCACAGAGATACCCAACAGCCAGGGGCTCCAGCACAATAAGTCAAGGGCAGCCTCTGAAACACCTTGAATGGATTGGCCACAGTCAGGCATCCAGTCAGGGTCCATGTCTTTGCAGCTGGGGGAATGGATCACAGTCAATCCTGTGCTTCCACAGCAGCCAGTTGGGGGAGTGTGGCTAATGCAGTTGGTGAGATGTCAAGCCACCTGTCAGAAATCTGGGCATTTCCCAGCTGAGGCTGTTTTGCTAAGTCATTCAAGGAGCTGGGGCATGCCCTATCTGTGTTACATCCTGTGAAGCTATGAAGTTCTGTCTTGTGCTGGAACAACAGCATTTGGGGCCAAGCAGAGACAAACATCTAGGTGGGAGATCAAAGCAGTGCCATTTACAAAGAAGTGCCAAATAATGTACAGTGTATTAAAGCTCAGTTCTCATTAAGTTTTCTTCTTCCTTCCCCTCCCACTACATCTTAGTGTAGTTCCTAGTTCAGTTTGGTGAGGAGAGAGCCTGGTCGACAGTGGCGACCCTTAGAACTGAAAGTTTTGTTCCAGCAACTCCCTGGGCACTTATGCCTGAATGAACCAGATATGCTGAGGGTCTTCTTTCCAGATACAAATGGTTTCTCTTTGAATTGAACCTCCAAAGATCAGAGGAGGGCAAGCAGGGTGGAGCTGGAGGAGCCAGCAACTTCTGTAATGTCCAGAGAGGAGACTTCTGAGGAGATTGTGAGGCTGGTTCCTTCTCTGGCCAGATGGCATCTGGCACTGACCTGTCTCTTTGTGAATAAGAGCCACCTGGAGGGCTCACTAGATTCTTCATCCTTCATTGCTATATCTTTTGTCCTGAAGAACAAACAGTGGGACAATGGAGTTCAGGTGCGTGTGTGCCTCTTCAGCAGTCCTTGAGGCTGTTCATGGCAACCGCCAGCCAGTCCATGGAGATATCTGTGTGCCTCATCACATTGCTATAGGTTCTGTGCAATAAGGCTCAACGCATTCCACATTTTTGTCTGCTACAAAGTCCTTGATTGCTGACATCACATGCTCCTCCCACCTTTGGTGTAAGCAGGTGCCTGGTCTCTGGCAGTCCACTGAGTGCCAGCAGCCTGGAGCATTTCTTCCTTGGCCAGCTGTGGAGCTGTCGCAGAGACTTGCTCACTAGAATGTGGCCATGCACTTATCCATTCCAGCGAAACATTCCTACAAAGGAATCTGTATCTGAGCTGGTGGGGTGCAGGAGGCAGCCTTGCAGATGCTTTTTCTGAGGCCTTGGTACTCTTGTTGTCAAAGATGAAGGAGGTAGCTTCCATAGCCGGTTGGAGATGGTGGATTTGCTGGCTATACCTGCAAGACAAAAGGGAGGGTGTTCCGGCCAATGGTGTGCAATGAATGACACTGACAGCAGGGTTGCTGTGCCATTTCCAGTGGAATAAACAATGGTACTTAACTCAGTTGGCAAGACATGCATGTTTCGGCTTCCCGGCAGGAGCGGTTCCAGTCTGCTCCTGCAAAGGCTAGGGCTCTCTTCTCGTATGGGGTGAGGATCCTAATGTCAGTCACCCCTCTACTGTCCAGGCTTTTTCGACTCTGTTATGAGCTGTTATTTCCTATAATGAGAGAAAGGGAGGAACTAAGTGAGATGAAAGTGGGTTGCATAGCTGGTAGGCACAGGTGGTGGAAAGGTGGTGAGGAGTCCTGAGTGACTAAATAGGCTATGCTGAGGCCATGCAGGATTAGTGGTATGGGAACTTTGGGAGGGCAAGGGATGGGCAAATACATGACAACAGATGTGGGACGATATTGAATACAATAACGAAAGTGGCAAAGCATGAACCTTGGTGGGAGGTGGGTGTAGTAGGAAAGATAGAGTAAGCACAAGATAACAAAGAGAAGAGTGCAGGACTTACCCTTGCAGAGTGGAGAAGGTCACTGATTTTCTTATGGCGTTGTTAGCTGTTCCACCACACTGTAAAGAAGGCACCGACTTGGGTGACGACCGAACCAGGCTGTCAGGGTCTGCATGAAGGTTGCATGACCTTCTCTGTCAGTCCACTGGGAAGCGGACTCCTCTCCCTTGCCTCACCCCCTTGATCAGGTCCTCCAGGTTCCTGTCAGAGATTTGCAGCATCATCTTCCACTTCTCTGGCATCTTCTGGAAACACCCTTGACCAAGCAGGGCAACATCAGAATGCCAGTGCTTATCCAAGTGCACAACTGTCTATTAAAGATAGTATGGAGGAAAGAGATGCTGGACTTTCAGTAGATAGCTGGTATTGAGTATTGAGTAGTTCTGGGAGTCAGACTGGGACACAAGAAGCAGACTTGAAAAAAGGGGACATCAAAATATATAGCATGAGAAGAGGGTGCTGGCTGATTGGGCTAACGTTGGCATGGAGATATAGCAAGACAGTTAACTGTCACTCTTAGCTTTTCTCAACAGAAATATTCAACAGTGAGGAAAGAGACATGGAGCCTAATGTTGGCTCTACGACATTTTGAATTTTGTAATCCAACCACTCTTCATTGATGTGTCATGGAGAAACAATATTATATTGAATGTGCTTCTTAAATAGACCTTTCATTTCTTTTCTGCTGCGAGATTTTATAAAGGTTTATAATATGTCATTATGAATGAGGAACTTGAATTCTAAAGTAGATGTAAATGAATTTTTCGTTTTCAGTTGTGTGAAGGTCAGATAGCTTTTTTAGCAGTTGGAAGAAACAGTTTTCCAACAAATCACGAGGTTTAAGCTAAAGAAGTAGACAAGCTACCTGGTGAGATAATGAATGAATTACTTGCTAAATTAAAATTTACAACACAGAAAAAACAAATGGAGAAGCCAGAAGCAGGTTAAGTTTAGAAAAGATCCATACTAACAGATGTGCTGTTACCTGTCTGTGCGTTTCAAGGATGGATGGAGAGAATAACAACTGGTCAATACACAAAAACATGCTGAAAGGAAATATTCGACATCTCGTCAACTGAGTAATAGAACATAGAACAGTACAGCACAGTACAGGCCCTTCGACCCACAATGTTGTGCTGACCTTTTATCCTACTCTAAGATCAAACTAACCTTCATACCCTTCATAGATTTTAGAGCGAAGAACAGTAGTGATACTTCATGGGTGCTGAATATCTGTAAAGAATATTGCTGGGGAAAAGGGTTGAACATTTCTATTTATAGTTTGCGATAAGGTCATGCTTTATTGTCTGATGTTTATGGCATTATTTTCTTTTTGTGAGTAATAAACTTTGACTTTTTTTATTAAAAGTACATTGACAGATTCTTGTGAATCTGTTCAGTACCTGAACACTACTTGACTAAATTGCATTAAGTAAAGCTTATGGTCTAGCAAGCCAGGTTTCATTCTGGGCTCTGCTTTGATTAGCATTACCATCAGCTAGTATCATAACATTTTCCTAATTACTTGCTGTACCTGTAAACTAACATTATGTGATTCATGCACTAGGACATCCAGATCTCTCTGTATCTCAGAGCTCTGGAGTCTCTTATTATTTAGATAATATGCTTATTTTTCATAGAAAATTTCATATTTTCCACATCCTACTCCACTCATCAGATCTTTGCCGATTTACTTAACCTCTTTATATCCCTTTGTACCTTCCTTACGTCCTTGTCACAATTTAGTTTCCTACCTATCATTGTACCATCAGTAAATTTAATAATGCCTTCACCTCTTTCATAGAAGTCATTTATATAAATTATAAAAAGATGAAGCTACAGCACTGACCCCGTGGCAGGCTTTTTATTATATCCTTGTCCTTGTCTTATATTTTTTCCTATATTTTAAAACTCAGTACCTTGTATGCATTTTTAATAAATTAATTGACTTATCCATACACCATTAAGATTTGTGTATGTGAACCAACAGGACTATCTGTTAAAATTAAACCATTTAGTTATATTGGTTCTCCTCTTTCTTCCTTCCAAATACCTCTTTAGAACTGATTAAGGCTCAGGAAAATTTCAAAGTACCAAAAAAGGAAAGGAACTAGAGAAGATTAGAAAAGACAGTTAAAAGCAAATAAATGGCAAGTGTTAACCACTGTCAACATACTCAAACGAAGCAGTTTTCAACTGAATTTGTCTCAGTGAAACATCACGGTTCAGGAAAGAATGCTTTTAAATTGTACTTAAAGGATAAATTGTTCTTAAAGATTAAATTGTATTTAAAAGCTTCTAGTTTGGTAGATTCATTAGGAAATAAATATTGGTTCCTCCTAATTCACATTCAAACTTGGCCAGTCTCATGTCAAGAAGATTCAAGAATTATGAGATTATTTACTCAGGATAAAATACCCAATAAACATTGAATAATAAAATGGTTGAGGACAGAAAGAGGCCATTCAGTCTGTTACATTCACACCAGCTTTCTGCAAAAGCAACTCAGCTCATTCCACTCCCCTCCCTTTTCTCCAAAGTGTTACACTTCTTCCTATTTAGGTAATTATCGAATTAGATCCTGAAAGCCTTGTTTGAGTCTCCCTCCAATACACTCTCAAGCAGTGCATTCCAGACCTTCACTGCATCAGAATGTTTATCCATTTTTTTGCTGTGGCTTCTTTTATTAATCACCTTAGACTTGTGTCCTCTAGATCTGGATCCTTCCAACAGTTTTGCTCTATCTTCTTCCAGACTTCTCATAATTTTGAGCAATGCTATTAAATCTCCTGGTAACCTTTTCCTGTGTAAAAAGATCAGATCCAGCTTCACCATGCACCTGAAATTAGTTTTTCTTGGAATCATCTTGTGAATCCTTTCTAATGCTCTCTAATAACTCCATATCCTTTCTAAAGCATGGTGCCAGAAACTGGGCAGAGTACCCTATTGAACCAGTGTATTATAGTTTCCTCGCCTTTGTACTCTCTGTTTCTTTTTATAAAGCCAAGGACTTCATATGTGTTATTGATTATTCACTCAATCTGGCATCCCACCTTCAGTGATTTGTCACATATAACTCTAGCTCTCCCTGCTCCACCCCGTTTAAAATTATAACTTTTGTGCCTCTCATTTTTTCCCTACCAAACTGAATCATTTCACACTTCTGTGAATTAAACTTAATCTGCAATTTGTCTGTCTATTCCACAAACCTGTCTGTTTTCTCTTATCATTTATTAACCTCCATACAATACTTCCAGGATCTCTCTGCAAATACAGCCTGGTGTGAAAAGATAAAAATACAAAGTGAGATAAAAAGTTGGAGTTGCTTTTGACAACATAGAGATTAACAGATTATTCAAATTTATGAAGAAATAGAGATGAGTAATTTGACACCAACTTGTCAGTGATTAAAAGGTCTAGAAAGAGATATACAGGGAGGAACCTTTTGTTCCAAGAGATGGGAAGGCAACTTAATTAGCCAGGGTAGAACCTTACCAAAAGCCCGCCATCTGCCTGCCTCCATTGTAATTAAATTGTGCATGGGAAGTTCCAACTTGGACTGCCCACTCCATTGCCATTTGAGACCCTGTGGTCAATTAACAATCACTTGGGGGGGTGGGGAGCGGGCGAGATGATCAGGGCCTTTTCAAAGGCACTTAAACAGTTTGTTTAAGTGCATGGACATCATGCTGTTGGGTGCTTGTTGACTACCAGACTCTGTCCTTACTTCTGACTCCCTTGGCCTCCTCTCTTTGCAACCCCCAACTCCACAAACCTCTCCCTCCCACAAAGCAATTGTCTTTGCAATCTTGATTGCCATTCCTGCAGCAGACATCTCCATGGCATTGCCAAGTGGGAGAGCTGCTGACCTTTGAATGGCCAGCAACCCTTGTCGTGCTGGATTTCAGCTTCAGGCCTTGTTTTCAGATGGGTGCAGGTATTGTCTAAACTGCTTGATTGGGAGAAGATACAGCAGGCTTTCATCAGAAGAATCAGTGGGGATGTCTTGTCACCTCTTGAGCAAGTGAGTGAGACAGCTGATGAAAATACAAGATTCTGTCCACAGACATCAGATTAAATATGAGATACAGGATTCAGTCCAAGAGAAACTACTTTGCACAGAGAATGTAAGACTGTGGAATGTACTACTGGAATGTGTAACTGAACACTGACTTTGCTTAGAGATTTATGGGGCCTTTGAGAATGAACTGGAAATGGAAAGATTGGTAAAACGGTGTGGGAAGGAGCGAGATCTTGCTACCACACTATGCCACCAGCAGTGGGAAAGTCTACTGAGAATGCAACTAGGCTACATATGCAGTCAATTAGGGGCTTCTTCTCACATGCGCTGTGATTTTGCAAGTGGCAGACATAGCCTCTGCTGCCTGGGATACCACAAGGTAATCCCTTTCATGTTCAGTCTTTTAGCTGAGGTATCAGCATTTCCAAGACTTTTATTGGGTCTGTCTCTTATTTCGTGTGGGTGGGCTTTGCAGTTACACTTGACGGGAGTATCAACTCCTGCTGGGTGTGGGTTCTGAGATTGTTGGACGCAGCCTCACACAAAATGCTCAACACTTCTGAAATACCAGCACCACCTGGAAGTATGCCTTAGATGTAATCAACCTGAGGCCTGCTTTGCTGATAAGATTGGATCTTGCTGTGCTGCAATTTGCTCTGCCTGTCTCTTCGGCATGGTGTGCAAATTGCCCCATCAGTACTGACAGACATCTCCCTGATAGCATTCTCCTTCCTGGTCTACCATGATCCTTGTAATCTGATCATTCACATTGAAGAAGCAGTCAGGGCTGATCAGTATTAAGTGAACTCAAATCTATCTGGATGTTTTCATCCCTCACTGATTCAGATCAGAGACTTTTAAACTGTGTGTTCCTAATTGTCTGAAAGAGACAGATCTATGAGAATGATTTAGTCAAACAGATTCACCACCTCAAAGGATAGAGACCACATCCTCACCTTTAGACTGTTTATTCCCATAGAATTTCTGCTGCAGCTGTGACAGACTACTGCTGACTCAACTCCCTTGTCAGGGCCTCCTTCAGGCATCAACATCCCTTCCCAGACTTCTCCATGTGCTTTTCTGAATGTATGCTCCATTAACAACATCACCAGCTCCCTCTCTGCCATGACCACCTGTACATCCTTGATCCAGTCTTTGGCCAAAGGGTCATTTGATATTTCCGTATTCCCTCCAAATCTATCCAGATTTCCTTCTCTGTGACCTGAGCTCCTGGAGATTGGCAATACCTTGGCATCCCTCATGGAGATAGGCAGGTTCAGCTCCTTCAAGATCTGCTCTATCAAACACCTCTTTAACCCATCCACGGTAATTCAAACACGAAGCAATATTTAAGAGGCTGAGCAATGTCTGTAGTGACCTGGACCCAACCAGCCAAATTCAAGAAAATTTCTTGGCACCTGTGCTGTGGAATTTCACTCCCAAACACCAAAATGTACCACAAGATTAAAACATACGGAACACTTGAAAGCTCCTGCACTCCTTTATTCCATTGGCTTCTAACCTTTAAATATCTTCAAGTGTTAGTTGCAGAAATAAACCTTTCACAACGAACAACAGTGATTTAATATTCCAGACACACAAGAGGAAACTATCGAGAACTCAACTCCTAGTCTCAAATCAATCATGGAGCAGACATGGCTATTGAGCCACGGGAACAGAAATGCCATCCTTTCAGCTGGGGCAATGGTTAGTTATCTCAAAACTTTCTCTTTTGCTTACAGTTCCTGCTCTTCACAACAAGGTTTTAGGGTACATTTGAATTTGAAATGCAGTGAAGGAACAAAGCTGAAAGCTGACGGACTCATAACACTTCCCCTGCTAGTTTTCTCAAATGTACAAGAGTGGTTAGCTTGTCATCTAGCCTACAAAGAGTATCTGCTGCACCTTGGGATTTCGTCGACTCAGGTTGGTCGAGTGCTGTTCAAAATGCCCCAACTGATGGCTTCAGGCTGGTCTTTTTGGGCGCTTGTTCCTTCTCTCTGTTGCTGTGCTGTTCCTCATGGTTTCTGGCTCCATATCTCTTTAGACTACACTGAGGGCTTCCAGCTCTGCCCACTCATCAGCCCATGTTCAGGGCTTTTGGCACTGCCACCCTACGACACAACTCTCCCTCACTGCCACAGAAACCTCAACAGTGAAGGGGATTACTCCGCATAGTATCCTCATAAGAAAGGTGTGAACAGCCTGCACTGAACCCAGATGTTGGGATGAGAAGCATGACCCCTCCGCTGTATAAACTTTGTTCCGTTAAGTGTACAGCAGTAAAACATTCATCTTTAAGTCATTTTGGCTGTAAATACAGTTTCTGGTTTTTCTCATTTACTGGTCCCAATTTCAACAGCCAGGAATTTAGTGGGATGTAACAGTTGCTTGTAGTGTTCTTCAGAGGAAAATCAATTCAGGAGTTCTGCTCCTATTTATGGTGGCCCTGTGCTACAAACTGCTTTTATATATGGATGCCCTGTAAAATTAGTTTGATATTAAGGGTTAAAGGAATGCTGTCAGTCACTGCATAAGTTCACTGGTAAAAAATAGTCAATGTGACACCTGGCCTCTATGAAACAACAGATCAGCACAGAACGAACGTGTTTAGAAAGGGGCAGTAGGGGAGGGGAGGAGATTGGGAATATAGTAAAGTTGTCAAAAATACCCAAAAACTCAACTCTCATTCTAGAATTTAACAATGAAGCACTGGCTATTAAACAATATATTACTTTAACCAAAATAACAAGCGTCTGATTACATAGGTTGAGGTGGTTTTATTGTTGACTGACTAGAAAGTTTTCAAAGAATTATGAGTTCACTATTTCAACTTCTTATCAGAATTTGAACAAAATGAACACTGGAAGCTCTGTTTCCAGAATACTGCCAGCTGGGGTTGTTTATTTGCTTTGGGGACAGCAAACAGCCAACTTCAGCTGAGAGTGCTAACTTTAAAGTTTGCTTGCCGGAGAGAAGTCTGCAGTATTGTGAACAGAAAAATAATGGCATACACAGCACAAACTTTAAATTTATGACATGTGTGAAATTTCACTTATAAAATTGCACTACATGGTTGCTGTTGGAACCAGTCCTGAAGTTACTTTGTATAATCGAAACAATTTCAACCCCAATTGCTCTTCCCACACTTCTGGAAGTGTTACTGGTGAACAACTATACAGTTGGCTAATCTGAAGACTACTGTCTGTGATGTGTATAAACAACTGGTTAAACAATTGACTGCTTTTTAATCAAAGTGAGTACGAGCAGACCTTTTAACGGTGCTATTAAACAACAAGACGATTTTGTTGAAACAGCAAGGAGGCAAATGAAACTCACCAATATCTAAAGTAAAATCCAGCAGAAGGTATTCATATGAAATATCAATCTTTGTTTCCACTTGTGGTCTCTTCAGAGTAGAAAATATTTTGCCAGGGCTACTATCATCAGGCTCTTCCAGCTTTCGAAGCCCACAACCCATGGCAGAATCTGCAAATAGAGCTATTCATGAGTCTGTGACTGATTTCAACAAAAGGCAGTTATAATTTCTCTTATGCCTTCTGGCCTCCATAAATCCTGAAGTCAGTTAAAAGTCAAACCGGGCCTCTAAACTCACAAAAACAGGAGAGCTGTTACTTTACATATGGTTTTAAAACCATATGCCATTCATTTGCTTTTCTTCTGCATTTGAAACATAAAGCCTGCATGCAGCATGGAGTTAGAAGTCAGCAACAACAACTAATGTTGCACATACAGAGTTCCAGTTTATCACAGCCGTTTGTGCCACGTCAGTCTGCACTAAGGCCCTTACTAATATAATAATGGACACAAGCTTTCTGTCCCCCCACAGACTTAAACTGGGTAATTAGCAAGTAAACAAAAGACAAGAATGAAACTTGGATGAAATTACCTGCGATGTGAAGAAATGCTCTGGGCGCAGTCAGATGGCTGTCCAAACAGCAGATGGAAACTCTGAAGTAGAAAGTTCCAAAATGGTTGTAGACTAAAATCATTTCCAGAAAGGAAGTAAAATCCCTGAGAGGAAACTGTTTCTGGCATCTGAGAGGAATGGTTAACACACTGGGAGATTTAGATTCTGCTGAAACCATTCATTTGCATGTTTGAAGCACAGTTCCTAATACTTGGAAAACTACATCAAACCAAGAGTTTGTTTCAGGAAACAAATTTAACATATACGATAAGAATAAACTAATAAAACACTATCAAAACAGAAAGAAAATTTATAAGAGTTTTATTCTGGTTTCACGTAAAGACCTCGCTGGTTAAATTTAAGAAGTCAATCTGACAGATTAAAGTAAACAATCATAAAACGTTCTGAGATGATGTTGAGGTGAGTTCAATTTTTTAAATAACCATGAAGATTTACAATATTTATTTCATCTTTGCACTTTTCATCAATTAGGAAATTATAGTGTGAATAAAATTGCATGTCGATGCAGTTCATCAGTTATTAGTGTTATTCCTTGCAATCAGTGTTAAGATTTTGAAAATAGCTCTGGAATTAAAATGATCAGCAGTGTATGCAAATAATTATAATAACATTATGTGTAACACATCATTTTAAAAATATTTGTCATAGATGTGGAATCAGTCAGTATCAGTATTTATTACTGTGGCAAGTATCCTGAAGCATCACTGTAGTTGGAAAGAATTTTTCCAAAGTCAGCATCACAGTGATGCAGTCTGGGAAGATTGTCCGGTGGTCAGTGCTGTAGCAAAGCAGTTTAGGAAGAAATTTTTGTGTGTGGCTGTATTAAGTAGGCTAGGGGCTCTGTGGACGTTGGAGGACCATTGGTTGAACTGACCTGCTATTGGTGGTTCTTTATGCTGGCTTCGGCCGAACGCCAATTTAGGGAAAAGTCAAAGTAGAGTTATGGCCTCAGAAACCACCCGTGACCTAGGCCAGGGAGTCCAGGATACAGTCAGGGTGACTGTGAAGAAGTTGGAGGAAGGATTACCAGTTGACCGGACACACTTCATGAAGAGAGTCCTCTTGGATTGCTGTGGGTTACAAGCAGCAGAAGTTTTCTGTCTGTGGGATTTTCCCAGTGGGGGCTACGTCTATATGACCTTCAGGAGTGTGAAGCCATGTGAGCATCTCCTGAAAGTTTTCAAGGAGGAGGAGAGAGATCCCTCTTCATCCTGTTTGCTGCACCATTATTCTCCCTGTACAGAGGAGCAGGGTTGTGACAATCCATTTGGACAACCCCCATGTGCCAGTAGCAGATGACCTGACCTTCCTAGGAAGGTACGTACAGCTAGAAGGGGGCAGCACTGATGTAGTGGACTTCCTTGGAATCTGAATCAGCAAGCGGCAGGTCAAGGTGACCCTGAAGGTGGATGCCAGTGAGAACATCTTCCACTCGCCCTCCAGCTTTGCAATGGGAGGCAGCCGAGGGTACGCGGGGAAGCCTAGAATGTGCCGAACCTGTGGGAGGGCAGAGCACATGGCAATGGTCTGCAAATTGACCCTCTGCAGGAACTGCAAATAGGAGGGCCATCTGACTAAGGACGGCAAGGAATCCAAGAGCTGCAGGAAGCAGGCCACCCACACAAGGTCTGTCCAAAACTGGGGGCGGCGGTGGTGGTAGCACCACTTACGTTCCAATGGCAACTTGAGCCGTGGAGCCCCAAAGGTCAGTAAGGTGCAAACTCCCAGCAAGAAAACTGATACACGGTGCACCCAGAAGGAAGGACAGGCTCGAGCAGAACAAAAGGCACAGCAACCAACTCAACCTCCACCTGAATAGACGGAGTCAACTGAAAAGGAGGAAACCAAGGAGGCAGGGAAATGCATAACGGTGAAAGACAACCGGAACAAATACATCAAGACCACAAAGCCCCACAGCAAAACAAAAAGAGGCAGCTGCATGATGGCTTCACTAGCAGCTCCCCTGATGATGAAGATGTACAGAGGGATGGCCATGAACAAAAACAGAGGCAAAGCACCACGGGGGAAAAGGAGAGGAGCACCACCAATACTGAAACACTGGACTCCCCAAGTGGCCCGGTAGAGCCCAAACTCTAGCTGGTGAGAACCTGGGGGTACTCACCACACCACAGCTCCTGACAAGAGTCATAGCTGGACCCTGACAACACCCGTGATGGGTAATCCCTCCAGGGAGTAACAGGACAGCTGCCTCAATGCAGAGAGCGTCCAATAGTTTGCCTTCAACCACAGGGATGCAGGGAGTCCCCAGCGACAAGACCGTGAGTGAATAGAAATTGGATAATTCGATAAACAGTTAGAATGGGTATTAAAATTGCAAGTATTAACATGCAGAGATAGCAAGAACTGCAAATGCTAGAGTCAGAGAAAACATAATGTGGAGCTGGAGGAACACAGCAGGCCAGGCAGCATCAGAGGAGCAAGAAAGTTGATGTTTTAGTTTGGGACTCTTCTTCAGAAAAATGGATCCTGCACAGAATGAGAAACAGAAGAGGTCCTTTGCAGGTCTGAGAGAGGGAGGCTCTGAGCTGGGGTAAGGTTGCAGAACATGCTGGCGCATTGTTGAGAGCGTGTAATTGAGGATACGTAGATGCCAGCGCATTGCTGAGAGCGTGTAATTGAGGATCTGTGTAGAAGACCGTTTTTGGAGGCTCTGGACGCTCTGCAGGTAGAAGTTGTCATGGTTGTGGCCAATTGGGATGGCCTGAATGTTGTTTGGAGTCCATTGGGGATGATCTGGCTGCGTAGGCACGTACTAAGAAAGAAGATGTGGCTATAGTACTGGGTTTGTTTAAGTATATGGTTGAAGAGTTTCAGGGCAGAGGAGATTACCTAAGGGTTGCAGTGGGAGACAGATCCACTGAGGTCTTTTCGGAGGGACGAGGACAACTTCATCAAGGTAGGCATCCTTGGAACAGGCTTCGCAGTGGGGTTATAAATCACTCAGAGATAGCAAGAACTGCAGATGCTGGAGTCAGAGTCAACACAGCTTGGAGCTGGAGGAACTCAGGAGGCCAGGCAGCATCAGAGGAGCAAGAAAGTTGATGTTTCGGGTCGGGACCCTTCTTCAGTGTTAGTGCTAATGTTCAGTGTTCAATCTACTACGTGATGTGTTTCCATGTTGGCTTACCTAGTCAACGTCAAAGCAGACCTCCTGTTTCTGTCGGAGTGTGGGATACCATATCTCAGCAACTACAGGAGATGGTCAAACTTATGAGCCCATGAGCCTTCAATTTGGTCAGGGGGAAACAATAGCTGTTCCCCCAGCCTGGGTATTCTGCTGCGAGGAGGCAACTTCACCATCACTGACGTTAAAGAGGTGGTGGGCAGCACCTCCTTGTAGCAGAACTTACGTGCAGAAAAGCTGCTCTGAGACTAATTAATGTGTAAGCCCCGGTGGTACAGAGTGAATGGCTGGCTGTCCTGTAGCAGCTTCCACTGCTGCTGGTGACATCCAAGCCGGTCATTTTGGCTGGAGACTTCCACTGCATCATTGATGCGGATGGACTCCATATCCAGATTCCTGATGGAAACAGTTAAAGTCATCAAGCGGCATGACGTCTTCAGCACCCCAGACGCCTTTTAAATGTTGTAATTGTAGCACTTCCTCTGGCAGCTCGTTCCAAACAGGCACCACCCTCTGCATGAGAAGGTTAGCCCTCAGGTCCTTTTAAATTTTTTCCCATCTCACATTAAACCTATGCCCTCTAGTTTTAGACTCCCCCATCCTAGGAAAAATACCTTGATTATTCACCCAATCCATGCCTCTCATGATCTTATAAACCTCTAAAAGTTCACCCCCTCAGCCTCTGATGTTCCAGGAAACAAAGCCCCAGCATATTCAGCCTCACCCTACAGCTCAAGCCCTCCAGTCCCAGCAACATCCTTGTAACCTTTTCTGCCCCCTTTCAAGTTTAACAACATCTTCTTTTGAAGGGCAACAAGTACTGAATCATTTGAGAAAGATAAAGGTCCTGGAAGCAATGGCTTACTAGTTGAGTTGTATCAGCTCTGTGGGACTTTACAGGCTGGGACCTACTAGAAATGTACAAGAGTATGCTTCTGCCTGGTAGCAGGTTCGAGTTCATGAGGAAGGACATCATCACCATCATTTACAAGTGAAGGAGAGGAGGGAAGAAATTAGAAACTGGTGACTGATCTCACTGCTGAATGTGGATTACAGAATACCTTGCAAGGTCATCGCCAACCAGGTCAGGTCTGTTCTGGGATTGCTGTTTCACTCTGACCAAACCTGTGCTGTACTAGACAGAAAGATCTCCGAGATTCTCGCGCTCCTCAAGGGTACAATTACCTATGTACAGGACAGGGGCTGCACACCTTCCTCATCAGCCTGGACTGGGAAAAGACCTGTGACAGGATATTGCACACCTACATGAAGGATGTACTCTCCAAAATACGGCTGGTGAGGCATTCTGCAATTGGATCCAACTAGTCAAGACCAAAATCAGTAGTGCAGTCTCAATCAATGGAGTGGTGGGGAGCATGGGGGAATCAGAAACCTTCCCAATCAGATCTGGAGTCAGGCAGGGCTAATCCTTCTCTCTGGCGTTGTCTGTGTGTTGTATAGAAAATTTTGCCAAGTGCATCAGGCAGGATGCAAGCCTGAGTAGGGTAGCTATTCAAGGGAGCAGAGGTCTGCAGGTTAAACCTCCCTGTAAATGGAATACGTTGCTGTTTTCTGCTTGGATCTGCTGTCAGTGCACAAACTCATGAACATCTGTGGCCAATCTGAATTGGCCTAGGGGATGAAGGTAATTTAAGGCAAAAGCACAGCCATTTTTTTGGCAACTGGGCTGACCAATCATACCTTCATATAGCATGGAAACAGCCCCTTCGGTCCAACTCGTCCATGCTAACCAGGCTTCCAAAACTAGTCCTATTGCCTGCTGTTTGGCCCATAACCCTCTAAACCTTTCCTATTCATGAACCTGTCCAAATGTCTTTTAAATTTTGTAACTGTGCCTGCATCTACCACTTCCTCTGGCAGTTCATACCATGAGTGCACCAGGCTCTGTGTGAAAAAGTTGCCCTTCAGGTCCCTTCTAAATCTTTCACCTCTCACCTTAAAACCATACCCCCTAGTTTTGAGCTCCACAATGAGCTTTGCATTGTCTCCCTTTACCAAAATGATTTACTTTTTCAGTAAGCATGGAATAACGCAGTTCGCTTTGCTTGACTTATTCCAAGAAATCATATGATGTGTCTCTCATTAACCAACACAGTAATATCCAAACAGTATGATTCTTCAATTCTCATGATCCACAAAAATTTATAGGCTTCTTATATCCTTTGTCTCCTTCACCGTCAGGACAGATTATGTGAAGGTGCTGGGTCTGGGGCATGCGCCAAAACTTGGGAGGAGCATATTGTCAAGGTGAGGCAGTAACTGGGCAGCTGAAAGCACTGCTCCCTCTCCATTGTGGGTAAAAACTTGGTCATCAGGTGTGAGATATTCTTGCTGCTGGTGTATGTGGTGCAGGTCCAGCCCATTCCCAGAGCCTGTGGCGCAATGGTAGCCAAAACCAGTCCTACTTAATCTGGAGGTCAAAGATGGACCATTCCTGTAGGGATACCATGTACAAAGCTCTTGATGGTGGTGGGGGAAGGGATTAACCACTGCTGCCTGATGGCCTGCTGCGTGGGTGGTTGCATCAAGCATAGACCCTGGCTACAGAAACACCCACTGTCATTACATACTGAGGTTCTACTTGTCTCCAGTTTTGCGAAGGATGGTGCTGGCCTTGTTGCTGCAGAATACTCCAAGTAGTAGGACCGTTCCGTATCACCTGCGCCTCGTGGAAAACACCCTTGATCAGGCAGTAGTCTAAAACAACTGTTCACTCTTGCTGCGCACTAAAACAAGATGGTCTGATCATGGCTAACCATCAGAAATTAGGGATAAGATACAAAAAGTAACAGGCCTCAGTTGTTTAGCATTCAGCAAAGGAGGACTATGGGATTTGGTAAGGAGTACATGAGTAAGATTGCAGGTCGCATACAAACTGACTGTAAAGCTTTGATATGTATGTGAAGAGAAAAAAAATCAGTGTTGACAAGTCCAAATCTCTTACAGTCAGAAACAGGGAAAGTTTAAGTGGCAAGGTAGACCAACTAAAACCATGCTCTGTGTTCACAAAGGAGGACACAAATAACCCCACAACTTAAAAAGGAAGGTAGAGAGATAACAGAGAATTGTAGGCAGTTGGCCTGATATCAGGAATAGGGAAAATGTTACTGTACACAGCAAAGCACTTAGAAGGCAGTGATAGAGTCAATGTGGATTCAGAAAAGAGAAATCATGCTTCATAAATCTACCAGAATTTCTTGACAACGCGACTAGTAGTGTTGATAAAGGGGAACCAGTGGATATGAGAGATAAAAGGTACTGCAGATGCTGGAGAATCTGAGATAACAAGCATGGGGCTGGATGAACACAGCAGGTCAAGCAGCATCATAGGAGCAGGAAAACTTGACGTTTCGGGCCTAAACCCTTCATCAGAAAATCAGTGGATATGCATTATTTGAGCTTTCAGAAGGCTTTCCATAAAGTTCCACATAAAAAATTAGAATGTAGAAATAAAGCCCATGGATTTGGGAGAAGTGTATCGACATGGATAGAGAACTGGTTGGCAGACAGGAATCAAAGATAGGAATAAACAGTCTTTTTCCAAATGACAAACAGTGCCTAGTGGGGTACCACAGGGATCAGTGCTTGGATCCCAGCTACTCTTGATATGCATTACTGATTTAGACGAGGGAATTGAATGTAATATCTCCAGATGACACATAGCTGGGTGGAAGGGTGAGGAGACACAGTGATGCTTCAGTGTGATTTGGACAAGGCGAGTGAGTGTGCAAACGCACGGGCAGATGAAGTATAATGTGGACAACTGTGAGGTTAGCCACTTTGGTAGCAAAACCAGGAAGGCAGTTTATTATCTAAATGACAAAAGATTGGGAAAGGGGGAGGTGCAATGAAACATGAATGTCCTTGTGCAACAGTCATTCAAAGTAAGCATGCAGGTACAGCAGGCTAAGAAGAAGGCTTTCATAGCGAGACGATTCAATTAGAGGAGCAGGGATGTCTGGCTATAGAGGAAGTGCAATGAAGATATACAGACTGATTCCTGGCAGGACTGACTTTTGAGGACAGACTGGATCACTTAGGAATTTATTTACTGGAGTTTAATTTACTGGGGGAGTCTTGTAGAAACCTACAAAATTTTGACAGGACTAGACAGGTGAGTGCAGGAAGGATGTCTCTGATGTCCAGGGAGAATTCTCTGTCACAGAACTTGGTTTAGCCCAAAACATTGAATGCTTTTGAGGAGTCAAATTTAGGGATCTAAAGAGATCAAGAAGTCGAGGTAGGAAGCAGGAACAGGGTATTGGTTTGGATGATCAGTCATGATCACACTGAATGGCTAAGTAGGCTGAAAGTGAAAATGGCCTACTTCTGTTGGCTATGTTCATCCCAAATTTCCGTTGAGAAGCTGTTGGCTCCTGTCTTAATGCATTGCAGAATGGGTGGTCTGAGGATACCAATAGTTTTGTGACAGAGAGTTCCAGAATTTTGACCCAGTAATGATGAAGAAATAGATAAACTCACTTTCAAGGAATGACAGTATGGGATTTAGAGGGAAACCTACAGTAATGGTATTCCCAGGTGCCTCCTTCCTTTGTGCTTCTAGATGATCGAGATCCTGGGTTTGGAAGGAGCTTGCTGTTGATGTTCTAGATGGTACACACTGTAAACATACACTATCACTGGTGGAGGTTTAAGACTGGTGAATGTTTAAGACAGTGTACCCTAAACTGTCTTCTAATGTGGCCCCAGTTCCTTCTTGAAAACGAATTTCGATGCATATGCCAACAAAAACAGAACAGCAGTAAATCACCCTAATAAAATGTACTACAGAGTTATTAAAATTCATGGGTTATAGATCAACATATATCATACAGATACCAAAATCTTTGTCTTTAAAGAACCTTGCCAAAAATGATACTTTATGTGCTCCTGAGTCCAATATTTCATCTGAACCATTCCAATTTGTGGACCTTGGCCAGAGACAGTGGGTACGACTGGCATTTGTATTTGCTTTTAGCATTCCTGAGCAATAACAACATCTCACCATGGTTCACTACAGGCCAGCCTGACATAACTGATTTTAATGTGGAATGGGTCAAATTTTCTACTAGGGGTTTCAAATGACAAGATGAAATAAATAGGGCTGAACCTTACCAGAAATCAGCTAAGTATTTTTCTTTGGTTTCATAGGAGGGTTTCTCTCCATGAGGCCTAGTGAGTTTTCTAACGCTACGGTCCCAAACTTGCCTCATTAATGATGTACCATGTATTTATGGTCTCTCACTTGTCCGATGCTAGCCTAATTCTCCCACTTGCTATTGGGAGAAGGACTTACTATTGCCAGCACTTCCCAGAATTCCTGGCATAGTGCCATATTTAAAAAGGAGTTCTGTACCTGATCAAGTGTTGGAATTATAGAGCTGCCTTGCACAGTTTGTGAGATAGCAGATAAGGGGCAACAGGTGGACTACTTTATGGAAAGGGACTTAAGAGGTCCAGGCGGATGAGATGGCGCAGAGTGAGACTGTCCTGATCCCCAAGACTGGCAGTGGAGGCTGCGAAACCAGACCAAACCAGCCTTGTTCCAGGCTGACACGTGGGTCAGTGGGATCTGCACAGGAGAAATATCCAGCAATGCCATAGACAGGTCAATGTCTTTCTCTGGTTTGCCAGAGTACATGCCACCATCTTCTCTCTGCAGCCACACAATCATTCTGTCTCTGCTACTGTCCCCAATCCCACCAAGGCTCAGATTCTACCTTTGTCTCCATTGCATACAAAATCTTCTACCTTTGTCTCCATTGCATACAAAACCTTCCCTCACTTACTCTCCTTCTGGACTACAAAACCTGCCCGGCCTCTGCACCACCTACTCACTCACTAGGTACACCTCACCACCTATCCCTGACTTGTATCAGTACAAATAACTGTGCCAGTCACTTTCATCTCACTTAATCCCTCCCTTTGACTGATTTCAGAAGAGAATGTCCCATAATAGGGCAGAAATAGCCAAAATGTGGTGGAACGCCCAAAAGTTGGATTATCAACCCCTGCATGCAGAGGATCCACACAAATTTCATCCTAACTCCATTTACAAGTTCGCTGACAAAACCACTACTGTAGGCTGGAAGTCAAACAATGAAGAAACAGAATATAGGAGAGAAATAGAGGGCTTTTTGGTGAGTGAAAAAGATAACAAGCTCTCCCTCAAAGTCAGCAAAAAGAGCTGGTCATTGACTTCAGGAAGTAGAGTGGAGGGCACACCCCTATCTATATCATTGGTGCTGAAGTGGCGATGGTCAAGAGAGTCAAGTTCCTAGGAGTGATGATCACTAGCAATCTGTCCTGGTCCATGACAGTGAAGAAAGTACAACAATGCCTCTACATTCTCAAGAGGCTAAGGAAATTTGGCATGTCCGTAAAGACTCTTACCAATTTTTATAGGTGCACCTTAGAAAGTACTCTATCCAGTTGCATCATGGCTTGGTAAGGCAACTGCTCTGCCCAGCACCATATGAAACTACAGAGAGTTATGAACGCAGCTCAGTTCATCATGCAAACTAACCTTCCGTCCATTGATTCCATCTGCACTTCTCACTGCCTTTGAAAGGCAGCCAACACCATCAAAGACCGCTCTATTCTGGTTATAGTCTCTTCCCACCTTTACTGTCGGGCAGAAGATACAAAAACTTGAACACGTAACAGATTCAAGAACAGCTTCTTCCCTCTGTTATTAGACTTCTGAATAGACTTCTCAAACTTTTAATTTAATGTTGATCTCGCTCTTTGTGCACCCTCTCTGCAGCCGTAACATTGTATTTCTTGCTCTGTTCTAATATCTTTATGCATTTTTATGGTATGATCTGCCTGTACTGCATACAAAACAATCCTTTTCACAGAACAAGTACATGTGACAGTAATAAATTGAATCAAAAAAATGTCTGACTAACTACACCCAAGCCTCTGGACTGATATTGGCGTCTGCCTTTAGTGTACTGGGACCTCATGATTGATGGCAGCCTTCTTGGACTTTGAGAACTACTTGTCATAGATTTTAAAGCAGTGAAAAGTGGCCAGTGGAGAAGTATGACAGCAATGACAGCCCAATTCTAGTGTGGCCACTTTTAAATGATCTTGAAAAGAAAAAAAGCAATCCTGAGACTGAGGAATGAGCAGGGTAAAGGTAGCGCTGGATGTCCCTGGAGCCTTGGCGTTGGTGCGGTCTGCCTTCAAGAAGGAAGATGATCCCATAGCCTCCTTTGATCTTTCTTCCATAGGGGTCTACTGATTAAAAGGTGTTTTATGCAGGTTGCTTTCTGCTGCGTGGTACTGAGGTTCTTAAGTATTGTTAGAGATGCATTCATTTAGCAAGTGAACAGTATTCTACCCCAGAGATAGTAGGAACTGCCGATGCTGGAGATTCTGAGATAAAACGTTGTGGAGCTGGATGAACACAGCAGGCCAAGCAGCATCAGGGGAGCAGGAAAGTTGACGTTTTGGGTCGAGACCCTTCTTCAGAAATGGGGAAGGGGAAGGGGATTCTGAAATAAATAGGGAGGGGGGGTGGCGGATAGAAGATGGATAAAGGAGAAGATAGGTTGAGAGGAGACAGACAGGTCAAAGAGGCGGGGTTAGAGCCAGAGAAGGTGAATGTAGGTGGGGATTTAGGTGGGGGATAGGTCAGTCCAGGGAGGACAGACAGGTAAAGGGGGCGGGATCAGGCTAGTCGGTAGAAGATGGGGGGTGAGGCTTGAGGTGGGAGGAATGGTTAGGGAGGTGGGGACGAGCTGGGCTGGTTTTGGGATGTTGTTGGGGAGGGGAGATTTTGAAGCTTGTGAAGTCCACGTTGATACCCTTGGGTTGCAGGGTTCCCAAGCGAAATATGAGATGCTGTTCCTGAAGCTTTCGGGTGGCATCATTGTGGCAATGCAGGAGGCCCAGGATGGACATGTCCGAGGAATGGGGGGTGGGGGGGGCGAGTTGAAATGGTTCGCAACTGGGAGGTGTAATTGTTTGTTGCAAACTGAGCGTAGGTGTTCCGCAAAGCGGTCCCCAAGCCTCTGCTTGGTTTCCCCGATGTAGAGGAGGCCACAACGGGTACAGCGAATGCAGTATACCACATTGGCAGATGTGCAGGTGAACATCTGTTTGATGTGGAAAGTCTTCTTGGGGCCTGGGATGGGGGTAAGGGGGGAGGTGTAGGATTTGCTTCGGTTGCAGGGAAAAGTGCCAGGTGTGGTAGGGCTGGAGGGGAGTGTGGAGCGGACAAGGGAGTCACGGAGAGAGTGGTCCCTCCGGAAAGCAGATAAGGGTGGGAAGGGAAAAATGTCTTTAGTAGTGGGTTCAGATTGCAGATGGCGGAAATGTCGGAGGATAATGCGTAGGATTCGGAGGTTGGTGGGGTGGTATGTGAGGACGACAGGGATTCTTTTTTGGTTATTATAGCGGGTAGGGGGTGTGGGGGATGAGTTGCGGGAAATGCGGGAGACACGGTCGAGGGCATTTTCGATCACTGTGGAGGGGAAGTTGCGGTCCTTGAAAAATGAGGACATCTGGGATGTTCGGGAGTTGAATGCCTAATCTCAGGAGCAGATGCGGCGTAGGCGAAGGAATTGGGAATAGGGGATGGCCGTTTTACAGGAAGGTGGGTGGAACAACTTCTCTTTCAATTCCTCCCACTTCCTACAGACAAAGGGGGCAGCCATGGGTACCCGCATGGGCCCAAGCTTTGCCTGCCTCTTTGTAGGATACGTGGAACAATCCCTCCTCCAAAACTACACTGGTCCTATCCTCCATCTCTTCCTCCATTACATTGATGACTGTTTCGGCGCTGCCTCGTGCTCCCAATAGGAGCTTGAACAGTTCATCCACTTCACCAACACCTTCCACCCCAACCTTAAGTTTACCTGGACCATCTCTAATACCTCTCTCTCCTTCCTGGACTTCTCTGTCTCCATCTCTGGCCTCCACCTGGAAACCGACTCCCACAACTACCTAGAATACAACTCCTCCCACCCACCTTCCTGTAAAAAGGCCATCCCCTATTCCCAATTCCTTCGTCTCCGCTGCATCTGCTCCCGAGATGAGCCATTCTACTCCCGAACATCCCAGATGTCCTCATTTTTCAAGGACCGCAACTTCCCCTCCACAGTGATCGAAAATGACCTCGACCGTGTCTCCTGCATTTCCCGCAACTCATCCCCCACACCCCCTACCCGCTATAATAACCAAAAAAGAATCCCTGTCGTCCTCACATACCACCCCACCAACCTCCGAATCCAACGCATTATCCTCCGACATTTCTGCCATCTGCAATCTGAACCCACTACTAAAGACATTTTTCCCTCCCCACCCTTATCTGCTTTCCGGAGGGACCACTCTCTCCGTGACTCCCTTGTCCGCTCCACACTCCCCTCCAGCCCTACCACACCTGGCACTTTTCCCTGCAACCGAAGCAAATGCTATACCTGCCCCTACACCTCCCCCCTTATCCCCATCCCAGGCCCCAAGAAGACTTTCCACATCAAACAGATGTTCACCTGCACATCTGCCAATGTGGTATACTGCATTCGCTGTACCCGTTGTGGCCTCCTCTACATCGGGGAAACCAAGCAGAGGCTTGGGGACCGCTTTGCGGAACACCTACGCTCAGTTTGCAACAAACAATTACACCTCCCAGTTGCGAACCATTTCAACTCGCCCCCCCCACCCCCCATTCCTCGGACATGTCCATCCTGGGCCTCCTGCATTGCCACAATGATGCCACCCGAAAGCTTCAGGAACAGCATCTCATATTTCGCTTGGGAACCCTGCAACCCAAGGGTATCAACGTGGACTTCACAAGCTTCAAAATCTCCCCTCCCCCAACAACATCCCAAAGCCAGCCCAGCTCGTCCCCGCCTCCCTAACCATTCCTCCCACCTCAAGCCTCACCCCCCATCTCCTACCGACTAGCCTCATCCCGCCCCCTTTACCTGTCTGTCCTCCCTGGACTGACCTATCCCCCACCTACATTCACCTTCACTGGCTCTAACCCCACCTCTTTGACCTGTCTGTCTCCTCTCAACCTATCTTCTCCTTTATCCATCTTCTATCTGCCTCCCCCTCTCTCGCTATTTATTTCAGAATCCCTTTCCCCTCCCCCATTTCTGAAGAAGGGTCTTGACCCGAAACGTCAACTTTCCTGCTCCTCTGATGCTGCTTAGCCTGCTGTGTTCATCCAGCTCCACAACATTTTATCTCAGTATTCTACCCCATTCTTGAACTGAGGCTTGTAGATAGTGGAAAGATACTGGGGAGCCAGGAAGTGAGTTAATCAGAATTCCTAGCCTCTGACCAACACTTGCTGTCACGGTGTGTCACCACCTGGTGCAAATAAGTTTCTGTTCAACTGTTACTCCCCAGGGAGGGTTTCTTTCCTTTCTTTTATGCAATGTGAAAATCACTGGCAAAGCCTGCACTTTGTTGCCCATCTCTAATTGAACTGTGTGATTTCCAGGCCATTTCAGAACAACATTAAAAATCAACCACATTAACATGGATCTAGAATCACACGTCAACAAGACTAGACAGGATGGTTCTTGCTGTCTCTTTGTGAGCTAGATGGGTTATTTCACAACTGATTAGTGACTTGTTTAATTCCAGTTTTTAAGTTTTGAATTGAAATTCCACTGGCTGTAATCATGAGGCTTGAATCTATGACTCCAGAGCATCAGATTTTGCCCTCTGGACTACTAGTCCAGTGGTATTATCATGATACCATCTCCCCAAGCTAAGGTATTCAGTGAAAGTATGCAATATCATGCAGATGTGATAAGATTCTCTCTTGTTGTAAATGGTCATTACTTGGCACTTGTGTGATGCAAATATTGCCTGTCACTTAATAGATCAAGTTTGAATGTTGTCCAAGTCTTGCAGCATATGGATACAGATTGTTTCAGTCTCTGATGAATGGTGAATCTGAACTGAACTGAACAGGGTGCAATCATCAGCAAACAAGTCACTCTGACCTTCTGATACAAGGACAGTCATTGATGAAGAAACTGAAGATGGGTCAGCCTGAAGAACATTTGCAGTGATATCGTGGGACTGAGATGACTGGGCTCCAATTTCACAACTTCTGTGCTAGATGCATCTCCAAACAAGGATTGCTTTTCTTCTTCTCAAGATCATTTAAAGGTGGTCACACTAGAATTGGGCTGTCAGTGCAGTTGTACTTTTGCCTCATGGACTTACATTTCCTGGGTTCTTTGATGTCACATTCAACCTAATGCTCATGCCAAGGCCAATTATTCTCACCACTTCCAGAAATCTTCTGTCAATGTTTGGACCATGATAGAGCTGTGTAGTCCTGGCAGAACACAGAGCATTTGTGAGCAGGTTACTTGTAAGTTAATGCTTGACTTGAATCTGGAAGTAGCTGCTTGGAAGATTTCTCACCAGATGGCCACAGATGTCCAATTCACCAGCACATTGATGCACCCCTAGCTTTCCTGCCAGTTCAGCCGCCTGCTTCTCAAATGCATGAGCATCCTGAAGTATGATATGCTGCCCTCGCTGGTTGTACAAGTCCTTGTCCTACAGAAGGACTAAGGCATTAAGAGATATTAGCATGGACACATGAACATTTTATTGGAATTGATCGAACCAGATAGAGATGTGAATCCCCAGAGCTGAGATTATTCGTGCAAGTATTGCACAGGGACAATGAGCAGGGGAGTTTTTGAGCATGAAGGTTCTGAACCAAAGGTGTTAGGCATAGTAAAAAGGCTGGAGACAATGGAAATCAATCAAGCTTTATGTGATGTGAGTGCCTGATGTTATTGTGAATTTCTCAGCCCTAAGTCAGATTTTGTGGCATTGCCCTTGGTGAGAAACTGTCATGTGTAGGTTCTCCAAGTTATCATGAAAGGTCAGTGAACTATTGGTGCATAAGGTCAGAAGTCACACGAAACCAGGTTATAGTTCAATTGGTTTATTTGAAAACATAAGTTTTTGGAGCCTCGGTCCTTCTTTAGGTATTAGTGCCACTGCCACTTGTTCGACTACAACCTGGTGTCGTGTGATTTTTGATCTTATCCACCTCAGTGTAACACTGACACCTCCACATCATAGTGGTACATGAGCTGCTGAATGTTATAGCTCCTTTTCTGTTTGAAGTGTAATTCTGATAGATGGAAGAGAGCTTTCGCTCTGTGGTGTTAGTAGTATAAGTAGGTGCAACAAAGTGACTTTGATTGCACATGATTGAGATATGAGGTATGCAATCTTGTTTGTGAAGTTTCTATGCAGTGGCAAGCTTACAATACTAACAAACTCATAGGTACATGAGGCACTGAGTAGACAGTGGCACTCATCATGGCAGTACGCAACAGATCATTTGCTCTCTTGTCAGCATGCATCTGGTCAAGCCTTTGGGCACCATGCCATAGGTACTGAGAACCATAGCATTCTCCAATCAGGCTACCCTGGTAACTTGGGTTGTCTGATGTTCCCATCCCTTGAAAAGAAAGTCTCCTCTCATTCATGAGCTCCCTTTGGCAGTACCTCTATGGAGACATCACTGAACCATATTGTTTCATTTTGCTGGCTCTGTCACATGTCAAGGAATGGCTGGGGCTGATGAGCAAAAATGGTTTGTGATTCTGGCTTTTTGAAAGCACTGTCTGGATGCCTTTTAAAACAGGTCCCCAAAAATTGGAACTCAGAAGGTGATGTCACGGGTAGTACTTACAGCTCTAGTGAGCTGTCTCGTGCAAGTCTCCGTAACTAGCCTGAAAAACAGAAATTGCTGGAAAAGCTCAACAGGTCTGGCAACATCTGTGGAGAGAAATCAAGAGTTAATGTTTCCGGTTGAGAGACCCTTCCTCAGAATTAGCCTCATTATACACCACACCTCATGCTATCATGTCCTTAGCAAAGGCTGAACTATTTGCCACTTCCTGGAGGTCCTGGGATTCCTTGCATCAATGAGTGAACAGACCCTGACGAATACATGTGCAGCTTCCATACCAACTTACCATGGATTCCCAGACTGGCTACACTGGACTTGCATGGGAAGTTGGGATGGATTGGGGTGGCTTTCAGCGGCCACTCCTACAATCCCAGCCCTTCCTCTAATTACTCTCATTTTTAGGTCACTGGTGGGCCTCACCAATCCATCATGCAGATCAGCCTAGTTACCCAGTTAAGAAATCAGCCACCTTTCTCATCCACTGACTTAAAGGCCTTAGTTGGTGGCACGTCAAGAAATTCCACGAATAATCCTGCCCAGAACTTAATTGGTGAGGTAGCAGGACGGAAAGTGTAACGGGAACAACTTGCTCAATTATTTCCCTTTCACTCTACTTGTCTTGCCAATTGTTGTCTAATAAGGACTCTCGTGTAATTGCAAAGAGAGAAATTGTTGCCTAGGACAGGTCTGACAAGGGGAGTGCCGTCAATAGTGGAAAACATGAAATAAAAGCCATAGAGTTCTTCTTCCGCCATGGTGTTCGCAAACTGCCCTCTCTGGAAGTTGGTTGAAAGCTGACAATTTCCTCCTTGTCAGCAGCATGCTTGCCGGTTTCCTTGTACTCCAGGCCTTATTTGATTTTGGAACTGTCTAAGGAATCCAAGCTTTGTAGCATTCACACACCCTATTTGATCCCACTTTGCTCACATGGCAGCTCACACTTCAGCAGCATATCCGAAAATGCCATCTAGTCAGGTAATCATGGAATGGTAAACTACACAGGCTCTCCACACCTACTGCCAGAAGCAGTTAAAGACTTTTTCCTTTCTGTTGCCGCATTCAGAAGCTTTTTGTTATTTCATTGTGGAATGCAAGTTTGCATTGTGTATATTTTTAACCAACCTGTTCAGAAATGTTATTACACACTTCTAAGGCAGGTCAATTTGAACTCAAGGCGTCTGGATGTTTGTATTGTGTTCCTTTCAAAATTTTTAAAGCATAGTATGTTTCAAACATAATTCTAAAGATGTGGAGGTTGGGGGAGAAAAATTAAAATCGTAGAATTCCAAGATCCCGAGGTCAAAATTTCACTAAATGGTAGAAATTATTCATTCTTGATTACCCCTTCACACCACTGACGTGGTTTTGTAAAATTTTTGCTGTAAACCCTAGTTATCTTTCTATAGGTGCTGCCTAACTATCTGAGTATTTTCAGTATTTTCTGTTACAATATCAGATTTTCAATAGTCCACTATTTTGCTTCTGCATTAGGATCAATTATGATTTACAACTTTCCCACAATTATTCTGCTTTTCTTCCTTTTTGATGCGGTTCATGTTTTTTTGATTCATCCACTAGTGGAAATCATCATCCGTGCATACCTGTTTCAGAGATAGTAGGAACTGCAGATGCTGGAGAATCTGAGATAACAAGGTGTAGAGCTG
>JAHRHZ010000145.1:23687499-23757191 GCA_024137785.1 Ginglymostoma cirratum | reverse complement strand
CGGGCCTTTTTCTGAAGAAGGGTCTAGGCCCGAAACGTCAGCCTTCCGCTTCTCTGATGCTGCTTGGCCTGCTGTGTTCATTCAGCTCTACACCTTGTTATCCATGCATACCTGGACTATTTTTACCATTCTGAATGCCTTGATCAATCCTTCTGCTGTCTTAATTCAAGAAGATAGGGTTGTCGTTGCTCTTCTTTACAAGTGTGATCTCCTCACTTTTCATACTGTGCTGTATTCATGATTATCGGTAGTCTACAAACAACTATAGGCATTACTCTCCATTACAATTGATTATATAGCTTGAGAAGCGTAACTCCACATAAAGCAAGAAGGCTGACTTCCATGAAACACTAAAGTCCGTACAGGATCATACCCATGTTGCTGGTGTCATTTTATACTACACTCGAACCATCTAGCTATCTTATTAACTGTCACCCACCTCACTTTCGAGAACAATGTTACTACCTATTGTTAACAAGTAACTTGTATCCTACATACGAGTTAACCACCATTTGATTAAGAAAA
The DNA here is from genome assembly GCA_024137785.1 of Ginglymostoma cirratum. NCBI lineage: Eukaryota > Metazoa > Chordata > Chondrichthyes > Orectolobiformes > Ginglymostomatidae > Ginglymostoma > Ginglymostoma cirratum. Next base: position 23,756,666 of record JAHRHZ010000145.1, on the reverse strand, counting down.
ACCTTCTTGTCACTAACCTCAATAATCCATTCTCTTTTACTTTTGTTTAAAAAGAAGTCTACTAATTTTGGAGAATTTAGCTGTTTACACCTAGAGCACATTTCTTCAACTTCTAAACTGTACTTCCATTCCTGAGTTTTGGTCCCAAAATTTAATCTAGGACATTTTTCTGCATTAAGTTCTACCAGTTACATATCTATAAATATATTAATTCAGGAAATCACATCACAAATGATTTGTTTCAAAGACAATTGTTAACAATGCACATGACTCAGTTAAACACAGGAAATTTTAACCATAATAGTGAACTGTTTTATTTACAATGGGACTTACATAGACAAGGCTACTTTAAAACAATACAATCATATTTGAGCTGTTAGTCATGTCTATAACTTGTAAGCCTTACATTTTGCTGCACCATAACAAAATATTCTACTGGTCAATTTTTTTTTATACTTTAACAAATTGTTGTCTTACTCTAATATTTGAATACTATAAAGCTATACTTTAGCTATAGTTCAGTACCAAACAAAACTCAAATCCGCATCACATTAATAACGTGTCAATCCTCATTCAGAATTTACTTATCAAAAATCTGGTTATGTTAGAACCATTAAACCATACTACAATACCAATTTTGCAAAATCCTTGGCCAGACTTAGTTTTTAGAGATATCTGACTTCAAATAATTCACATAGCAGTCATTTGGACATAATTTTTTTAGTTTTGCATGAGAATGATAAAAGTTGTATACAGTAGTACAAGAAGGAGTATATGATAATAACCATTTTCCTTGCAGTTGTTCTAAATTAAACACAATGACTAAAACTTAAAAAAAATTGTGTAAAATCTGTTACCTCATTTCTACTATTTCCATGTAAAATGTTCTCTTATCGTTAAAGAGGTATATATGGCAATGAGAATACAATCAGCAAATAGTGAATTGAAAGATGTTGGTTGTGATGCACTGAACTGAGTTTAGTTTGTTCACAATTAGTCAGTTTCATATGTAATATTTGTAGCAAGTTACCTTCTAGAACAATGTACATCTTCAGAAGTTACACTTTATTTGTGCTTAATGCTTTTAGTGAACAGGAAACTCTGCAAATGCATGCGTTCCATCACTTATAATTTTAATATGCCACTATGGGACAGTTTTAATGCTGCATTTTGAGCAGTATTGTACTTCTTAACAATTAACCAACATGGAATTTATCAGGTGGCAGACAAAAAAATTAAGTTTTTTTTTCTTTTATACTATAATGTAACAGGAAGTCACACTGTCTAAGTTCCAAGATCTGAAATCCCCAACAGCTTGGCTCTGTTTCGGAGGGTACTTTTAATCAACTGTTGCTGGAAAATCGAAAAGACACCACGATCCTTGAATGGATGAAATAAAAGCTGAAAATGCTGGAAGCATTCAACAGATCTGGCAGAGCTTTTGACAAAAGATCATCGACGGAAATATTAACTCTTGTTCTTCTCTCCATAGATGTAGCCTGATCTGCAGAGTATTACAGGACCAACATTTTCAATTTTTATTTCATATTTCTGACATTTTATTTGTAAGAATGTCTCTTTGAAAACTTTGTATATTGTAATACACATACACATCTTGTTTCAAACAAAAAGATTTTAGGTATGATGAAAGCAGCTGTGTCCCCAAATGTGTGCCTAGTATATGACTCGCAATGTTCAGTTAACTTTATACTAGCATCCTATACCATTATTTAGTTTTATAATGAATTTAATTAATCTATTAGTGCTTCATTCTGAACAGTATGCCTGAAATTCTATATTTTCATCTGCTAATAATCTTAAATGTGGAGATTAAAGAGGAACTTGACTTAAAAATTGCAAGGTTTGTTTGATTCAGCTCACCCGAATGACCTTGGTGGTTTCATTATATTGTGCCTTTCACTTCTTCAGGATGTCCCAAAGCACTTCACATTTTGATGTATCTTTATTGTTGTTTTGAGAGAAAATAGTACTGTAATGGCTGTTACTGATGCCTAGGCTAACAATCCAGAGGACATATTTAAATTGCCCGAAGGCAGTTTTAGAATTTAATGGGCTGCTTACATTTAAATCTACTGTACAAAATATCGGATCTCACACCTTGTAGGGCCAGGATGTGAGGATGTTCATTGTACTCTTCAGTAGGTGCCAATCCTGCTTTCTCATTTGTGCATTCTTTTATCTCCAAATACAACAGTAATTTTAGCTGTTAAATGTTTTGGTTTGAGTTGAATTGTAATATATTTTCTACTCCAGAACTAAACATGTAGACTGTACACTGCATGAAATATCCTGGATGATGCAGCCTACGTCAGGAGTAATAGTATAAGGCATGGCAAATATTGAGTTGCGACCCAGCAGGGGAGCAATACCAATGACTCTGGGGTCACAGGCATCAATACCTGCAACTTGGACCAACTTATGACAGCTATGAAGTCACTTTAGAAATTCAATTTTTTTTGTCAGTTGACGTGGTTTATTAGACTCTGATGTCCAATTGCTGTCACTCCAAAAAACCTTTGAACAGAAAAAGCCCTGTCAACTATCCCCCAAACGGAAATGGGGTAAGGAAGTAATGGTGTCGATGGTTGGGTGGGGGGGAGGGAATGGGGGTATTTGCTGAAGGAGTGGAGGAGAAAAAATACAGCTTCCTCCTCTGGTCAACAAATCTCCCAAGATTTCAATCCAGGGTCACACAACATTAAAAACATTGAAATGGGGGTCACATCAGGAAAAAATATTGGAAAGCACTGGTGTACAACTTCCTGGACGTGAGGAACAAAATTACTTACAGAACTACCATATACCCAAAGAGTAAAATTGTACTTCTAAACTCCAAATTATTATGAATTTTAACGATGATCCACCAAAAATTAACTTGCTAGTTTATAGAAAATAAAATGTTACTTACATTTGGGTACTTGCTCAGAACTCAGTGACCACATAGTATTGTTGCAGTTACATGACAAATATGACATTTTGACTGTGAAGTGTTAAGAAAATAAACTAAAGGGCTAGGATTAGACTTCTGGTAGTTATTTTTTGGTTGGAACAGTTCAATAGCCGAAACTAGTTGGGGAAACCTGGCAAACAAACTTCCACAATTTCTTATTAACAAATATACTATTGTTAAATTTGTTAATTTCAAAGCTACAACCTACTTATGCACATCATAATTATCATCTGTTACTCTGAAAGATGTAAGAACAAAATCGTTACATAAAACCACAGTTCTTGCTATGTAATACAAATACACAGGGAATCATTTTAAGGCACAACAGTACATAGCACTGGCTCAGGTTCACGTAAGAAAGAAACCTTCAAAGTTCTCAACATTTTGTACCGTCATGGTTAGTGTGAATACTATCATTAGAAAATGATTTACAAACCAAAAGCTAGATTTGACACATGTATATAATAACTTACTACTGCTAAATGAGTAATGATAGATTTACAACAAACTTTAGTCCACAGAAACTATGGCTTAAGGACTGCACGTTTCTGAACATGGGCACAACTGAGGATTTGCTGGTTGGCTACTGTATATTGATGGTCTTTAATACAATTTCAGTAAAAGTATTATGAAGTGTTATGAGATCACAAACGATATCTGACTTTTGTATATGTTAATATATATATTTAAATATTGAAAATTAGTGATTGTTTATTTAACATTGATATTATTTAAATAGAAACTGCAATTCTAAATTATTGTATATATTAGTTGTGATTATTAAAATAGATGGATTTTGATGTCATTTTTAACATACTGGCTTAGAATTTATCAGCTCAATCACCACAGGAGAGATAATAGGATGCAACTAGAGTTAGCAAAACAAGAGACAGGTAGCAAAGCACGCTGTCTGCACACTAGTTGGATAGCAATAGTAGATAAAATGTAGAGGAGAAGGAGAAGCCATAACAGAGAGTAACAAAAGAGAATATTCTGACTTGCAATTAATCTATCAAATGTAAGCTATGTACTTTTTGTATATTTTTCTTTATATTTCTTATAATATGCTTCTTCTTCTTCAGTTTTCAATTTGTCTTTCTCCTTCTCCAATTTTAAAGGATTTTCGGATACAGTACATAGGTGGCAGGTGCCATCTGGTAACTCACCCAAATGATCATTTTTCATGTTTGAACATTGAAACAGATTGCTGATAGGACTTTAATTGTGAAAGATATCGGAATTGAACCCAACACTGAATTTATCTAATAGCCACATATTTACCATTCAGTAATGATTGCTATGGGAGTAATTTTGGCTGACGTTTTAGTTCCCTAATCCGAGTACTGCAACCACTACTGTCCCACTGATGGATTAGCTAACACAAAACCAACAGAGAAATAAACCTGAGACTTTCCACTCCTCCTTTCTGCCTAGGTGCTAACGAGGTAAGGTGCAGTAAAAGTATGCTCCACTTGACAAAACCTCCTGTATTTCCAGGTTCAGTTTATTAGTATAGCCTGATGTAGCCAGGCACAGGCTCAGCCTGTGCCCAGAATTAAATGCCACAAATCAAGAAATTGCTACAGGATTTCAATGCCTGCAGGTATAGTTGGAATTTCCCAACTCATTTTCATTGGCTTACATTTCTTAGGGTTCTAAGATACACATGCTCTGTTGGAAAGGAATCCCTGGAAAGGAGTACTGGAAATCTTGCAACAGTTGGATTGCGGTAGGGGAAGGGAGGAAAGGGGAAGGTGAGAACAGGCTCATGACCGGTGTAACAGGTTTTGTCCTTTTGCCTCTGCTTGGCTATCCATGTTCTTTGTGAAAAAGGAGAAGATCAATCTCACTGTTCAGTTGTTAGGGTGGCCAACTGTAATGGAAACAGCACATCTCTTTCCAAAGCTGGCTTCAAATGTGCTTGGTTACCTAACATCAGAAATAGTGTAAACCGGTCATTTGTAACGAAAGCCAATGAATTACTGTGAATGGACTCCACAGCTGGGTGTGTATGAAAAGTTTAAGTTCATTCACATATAGCAAGAAAGCCATCCAGAGGACAGCAAGATACCATAACCAGCCATCTGTCTGTATAAATCAATCTACTGTAGCATCCAGAATGCAGCCAAGCCTTGAATTAGAAACTTCCTCCCGCTTAAGTGTCTAGGTGAAAGAATTAAAACTTCTAAATATAAGAACCACCAAGTCAGATAAAGGTAGGCTAAAATTTCCCAAGATACAAGTAAAATGTTGAGAATGTAGATGATGAAGGAGAAGAAAACAGAACAAAGATTTGTCCAATGCAAGATGAACTGTGTAAGTTAAAGAAATCAGATAGTGATGAAAAGGTGAAGTAGGAAACTGATTTTCTGAAAGATCAGAAAACTTCTTGTGATGGTGAAAGTAAAATACTTCAGAATACAGAACAAGCCATTTTTGTTGCAGTGGGAAAATGACTAATTTAGCGGAAAGTAAAATTTGATCAAGTGCCGTGGGCAAGTACACTTACCACTGAAAGAGATAAAAAGGTGAGACTAACCAAATGTTCATTTCCAGAATAATTGAACTGGGGAGGAGGACATTATTTTTGAATGAACTAGACTTACCTTAAAAGGAAATATCATTTTTTAAAATCAGATAATGAACATACATGTTCCAAAAGACATTTGGTACATAAAAAGGTTAATTTGCTCTGCTTCTTTTCAGTGATAAATGCCTGTGGCAAACACCTACTTAATGGTTTTTTAAAATTGCAGTTCATTGCTGTTATGACTAGATTACTTTAAACAGTATAGTAGTAGAAGTAGCTACAAGCTACTTTCCAGCTACAAAGTTTCCAGATATTGATATAACAGAGCTTCAATCCTTCTGAAAGATATTTTTGCAGCAGCACAGAAGGAAACATGTGATATTAGAAACTGAATATCTAAAGTACTGAATAAAACTGGAACACAACTAATATTATTTGTGAAGACTGAACTGCAATGCTAACTTACAAAGTTGTACTGAGTTCTCTGGTGAAATGCATCCAATATTAATCCAAAACTACAGATATTACTTCTAAGATACAGATTCCTTTGTGATGTGAACTTATCGACTTTCATCTGTGGATGCAAAATTATTCACAGTATTTACCACTGGGAAATAAGCTGCAGTATACAGAATGCGATTTACAAAATCTTGTACACAAGAAGACTGGGATCAGACAGTGATGATCATGTTGGGCAGGAAATGTATATCAATGGCAGCTGCCAAATTTACACCCTACTCAATTTTCCTCTTCATTAATTTGAATGACCAAGGAAAACAGGGTGGTCTGTGAATTGGGCAAACTATAACACTGTTGTTTCTTGCTTAGTGGGAACGGTTAAATTGCCCCATTGTCTCAGAATTAACACTGAAAAGTCCTGTTTGTGGCATTTTAAAAAAAAATCTCATATAAACATTTATACTATATTGAGCAAGTGGAATTGAAACTTATTTTAATAGAACACATGCACTCACAGATACTTCTGTCTTATGGCAAAACAATAAATGCACTTTACGATGCCAGCTGAGTATTCAGGATGCACCAATCTGCCTTACATCTAGAACTCTAATAATTAGTTAACTATACCTAAGCTACAACTAACAAACTAAACTACACATAAACAGTAATATTTTAACATTATACTATATTAATTGTTTATCCTACCTATGTAAAAACATGTCATTTTACAAAGATATGTATAAAGAGGCAACACAATAAAAAGATACTGTGTGCAAAAATAAGTGGTCCAAACATTAGGGCTTTTACTCAAGCCTTACACACTAAGTAACCCAACCACATCAAGTGAGAAAGGGTAAAAAGAACCCCATCTAAATTAATTTACTATAATATTACAAAACATATAAATAAAAGATACACAAATGATAGAAAATTTACTTGTATGAATCTATGTGGAAAACACAAATAATAAAAAGAAAAAGATGTAAAAACATGTAAACATTAAAGTTTTTAAAAATCAGAGGTGCGATAGTCAAGCTCAAAGCTGAGGCTTGCTTTCTTCTTCCTGTTAAATAAATTTCCATTTTTAACCTCCTGCTATTTCTCAAAATCAGCATAACTATTGCTCTGTATTCAACAGCCACATATTATGCCTGGTCTGGATTATTTGCAACTTCTAAGAATTCACATTGTTGCCATGATTCTTAAAAATACTCTTGTTCTAACTTACACTGCAAGATCTCTTCAGTTTGAAGTATAAAATGCAGACATGCTCAGACATATTAACTGTGGCATGTTTGATAACAATAACAATTTTCCAATTTACAAACCAAGATGCCTTAGTTATACACTTAAGCTTACCACACTATTTAACCAATTAAATTTGTAAATCTTTAAGAATTACTTCTTACATGTACTTTCAAAGATTAAGACTTATCAATTATGTCTCCTTTCATACATACGTGTTTCAGTATAACAATGGTATTACAATTCTTTTACTTAACAGATTCAGTTGAAGAAGGTGGAGTAAGAATAGAATCTTCTGCTCTATACTCCTTCCTTAAATGATAATGTGGACTGCGTGTGTAACGAGGTTTTATCCCGACTGGTGGAGGTTGGGAAAAATTTCTTCTGACAGGATGCAATCTAGATTCCTGGAGGCAAAACATATAATACGGATCGATGTTTATTATCAATTTTGGTAAAGCTGACATTATTGACCTAAACTGATTATAACACCAAACCAAAATTAAACTTTATTCTCAAAACAAGGATGTGCACAATCAAATATGGCAATGTTTTCATTTTTAAAATTGTTAAAATGATCTCTGAATGAATTTAAATGAAATGACATAAAAACAAAACAGATCAATAATCACCTTCAGCATAGAATTGTGAGTAATTCCAAAACGATTTTATTGCATTTTTGCTTCCATACTTTCCTTATGCTTACAACACTCAAAACCTATAAAAGTCACCACCACAACAAGTATTTAAAGCACAGATTATGAAATGGGGTTTCACCATATATTATGGAAAAGTTGACAAATTCAGAATTTTTGGTTATACATTATATTCAGTTGAATTTCTTCTTTTCTTACCTCAGGCTAAGTTACTTACTGTATTGCAAACACATTCTCCAACAAAACCTGCTTAAAATACTTACATATTATGGCTAGGCATTGGATGGACTCAGTAACTGGTCTTGGGCGCACAGCAATGAACTTTATGTGCTGCTGCAGGCCTTTCAGATGAATGTTGATTGAGGAAGTTTGGTTATATCAGTTACAAACATTTTTTGGCTGCATCATTTAAAAATGTTTCTCTTCTGAAAGTTGTTTGTCTGGCTGCAGTATTGGATAAAAAAAAAGCCTCTATTTTGATGTAAGATGCTGTTGGAAGGTTGTTGTAGGAGTTGCAGCTAAGGAGGGGGACCTTGTTTTCCCAGAGGTGGGAATAGGATGTCCAAAAACAAACAGACAAAAAACCATGACCAGGGTGGGGATTAGTGGTTCAGTGCACATGCACCATACATGGAGTTCTACCTGCATTGCCAGAGTGTTTCAACATGCTTACCAACAGGTTTTTTTTAAACTTATGCATGAACACTTTTAACCAAACTTTCAACTCATGATGCTGTACAATGAACTTTCCAGCCGTCATTTGTCTTGAATTAGCACCACTTTTATTATAATGGCGAAAAGAGAACACAGTGGCAATGTGGTAATGTCACTGTACTAATAACCCAGTCTGGGTTAATGCCCTGGAATTCAAGTTCAACTAGCACATGGATGGAATTTAAAATTCAATACATAAAAGCCAGTCTCAGTGATGACAATGAAACTATCATAGAACCATGGGAAGCAAAACTGCTACCCACATCTTGTCTGTCTTACATGTGATTTCAGACCCACAACTATATAGTGTACCCTTAACTACTCCCTGAAATGGCTGATGAAGCCCACTCAGTTTAAAGGTAATAGAGATAGGTAACAAATATTGTTTGGCCTATCCAATAAGGCTTACATCTGTTGGGAGACTAAAAAAAACTTGCTCATTGCATGTTTCCGTCTTAACAATACACAAGTTTTAACACATTATCAAGACTGCGGATACACAGGAATTCATTGAAGTATGATGGTCATATAGCAATTGTGTCACTGGGATAATGATTCAGAGGACCAGCCAAAGCTCTGGGCATACAGATTCAAATGCCTTCTTGGCAACTGGTGGAATTTAGATTCAATTAATCTACAATAATAAAGCTTGTCTCAGTAATGGTGATGAAGAAAATTATCACTAATTGTTGCAGAAGCTCATCTACTTCACTAATATCAGTTAATGTTAGAAACTTTTAATTGGTCTGATCCACACATGACTCAGGACCTACAGCAATGTGGTTGATACTTAACTGACCTCCCAAATGGACTAGCAAACCATGCAGACCAAAACAATTAGGGATGGTTAACATATGGAGTCTTGCTAGTGGTGCTCACATCCCAGGAAAAACTGACGAAAGTAGTACGTGAACACATATGAAGAAAAACTGAAACAAACACAGAGAATGTGCGCAAACTTTCTCAATGTTTGTTTCATATCACCAGCATCTGCAGTACACGTGGCCCCGGCTCAAGAATGTCCAACTTACAAACACTCATATTTACAAACGCAATCCCAAACATGGTTGTAAGTTTAAAGACCCATCATACAAACATTTTCTGCACTAAGGAACAGTTGCTTCCCGTTGTCCTACATTGTGTTCTGACTTGCAAGCTGACTCTAGAACTAAACCTGTTCGCAACCTGGGGCTACTTGTACTTTGCTTTTCTATGGAAAAAGACTACTGGACTCTGGGTGTTGGAATGCAAAGAGGTAGACACGTAATGCTGCACTCTTTAAATATATCCAGTAAAAGAACTGCCATCTGCTTTCTTGTTTCGACATCTAGCTTTGCAGTGATTGGCATTTCAGCAGAGAATAGCTGCCTAAATACAAAGACTGGAAACTGAAGACAAATGTTTGCCAAAAACTGGCGAAGTGCCCATTTTGGGGGATTCACTGGCATACACGTGTCACGCTACCTCCATGGACATGGTAGCAACTGCTATGGAGACCCAGGTTCAGCACACTCAGTGTCAACCTGAAAGCAAAGAATTACTAAAAGATTAATAAGGAGAGAAAATTCAGAGACAAAGTTAGTCATAAATATATAAGAACAGATACAAACAGTTTCTTCAATTATTAAAAAGAGTTAACAAAGTAAGCAGAGATAATAGGTACTGCAGATGCTGGAGAATCCGAGATAACAAGGTGTGGAGCTGGATGAACACAGCAGGCCAAGCAGCATCATAGGAGCAGGAAAGCTTGACGTTTCGGGCCTAGACCCTTCATCAGAAACGAAGGACATTTCTGATGAAGGGTCTAGGCCCAAAACGTCAAGCTTTCCTGCTTCTATGATGCTGCTTGGCCTGCTGTGTTCATCCAGCTCCACACCTTGTTATCTCTTATTTAACAAAGTAAGTGTTGGTCCTGTAGAAAATGCATCCTGGGAATTAGTAGCGGAAAATAAAGTGATGGTAAACAAACTGAACAGATATTTTGTATTGGAGTCAGTAGAAAAGGTACAGGTAGCATCGTGGAAATAGCTGTAAATCAGGAATTCAAGAGAGGGAGCAATTCAAGAAAATTAAAAATACCAAGAGCGTAGTACCGAAGAAGTACATCAAAACTTACTTTTGACCGGCGCCTCATGAATCAGAACTCTTGATAAATCGACAAAAGTTATATACCTAAAATAGCGCAAGTTTACTGTACTACCGTGACGATGGAGCAGTCTGTTCAGGGTGTGAGTAAGAAGGCTCTCTGCCAGTAATTTTTATTTAAGTGATTGATGCTGTAAGTGTAACAGTGATGTGTATACCCCCTGCATTATGTTTCTATTACTTAGTGTGTGTTTTTATATTGATTATGGGGACCTTTTGATCAATCGGTACACTCCTGGTCCCATAGGTGATGGTTAATAAACGTTTGGTGTCGTTTGCGAGATGGTTGATGTGGTGGTTTGAATTTTCCAAAACTCATTAGATGCGGGGAAAGCCCCCTTGGATTGGAAAATAGCTAACATTAACTCCTGTGTTCAAAAAGGGAGGGACACAGACAGCAACAAACTACACACTAGTTAACTTAATGTTAGTCATAGGAAAATGTTAGCAGCTATTATTAAAGACATTATAATAAGACACTTGGATATGTACAAGGTGATCAGGCAGAGCCAGCATGGTTTGCAATGGAGAATCAAGTTTATCTAACTTATTAGAGTTCTTTGAGGAATAACTTCTGCTGTAGACAAAAGAGAACTAGTGGATGCACTAAACTTAGGCTTCCAGAAGGTATTTGATAAGGTGCCACATGAAAGGTTACTGTGGAAAATAAAAGCTCATGGTATAGGAGGTAACATATTGGCATAGACACAAGATTAACAGGCTGACGGGAAGCAGAGACTAGGGTTTTTTTCAGACTGCTAGAATATCAGAAATGGTGTGTCACAGGATTCAATACTGGGACCGCAACGCTTTATAATTTATATAAATGATTTGGATGAAGGGGCCAAAGGTACAGTAGCTAACTTTGCTGATGATACAAGGATAATTAGGAAGGGGATCCGTGAAGAAGACATAAAGTGTCTACAAAGGAATATCAACAAGTTAAATGACTGGGAAAAGACCTGACAAATGGAGTACAATTTGGGGAAGTGTCAAATTGTCCACTGTGGCTTAAAGAATAAAAAAAGAAGCGAATTATAGAAACATAGAAAGTAAGAGCAAGACTAGACCATTTGGCCTTTCAAGTCTGCTCTGCCTTTTTTGATGATCATGGCTAATCAACCAACTTAATTGCCTGTTCGATGTTTCCCCCATAGCCTTTGATCCCTTAAGTCCCAAGTTCTATATTCTTGAAATCATGTAATACTTTGGCCTTAACTGCTTGCTGAGGGAGCGCATCCTGCCAACCAGTTTTCTATCCATCTCAACACACTACCCATTTGCTTTAATTTTACACACTAATCTCTTATGTGGGACTTTGTCAAAAGCTTTCTGAAACCCAAATAAACCACATCGAGTGCCTTGTTTTGTGGGAGAATCTAGAATTAGTTTAGAACTAAAGGGTGGTCCACTTAAGATAGAGATGAGGAAATATTTTTTTCTCTCAGCGGGTTATGAATCTTTGCAATACCCTTCCTCAAAAGGCAGAATCTTTAAATATTTTTGAGGCAAAGGTAGATTGATTCTTGATTACCACACAGGTCAAATGGCCTATTTCTGTTCCCTATTCGTACAACTGCACTCCATCATTTTATCCACAGGTGCGCAGCATCAATGGCAAAGTGACAGGGGGATGAGAGACTTTGAACTCATTCCAGGTGCCTGTTCTTCATAAAAGAGTGTAGTGCAGTAGGCACTCAGCTGGAGAAGGAGCCCGTGTACAAGGCCCTCAGAAGTCTTGTCTCAGTACACTTAAAAGGTGTCCAGCTCCTCTACCTCCACTGTTCATGCACGCACAATCCTGTGGGAGTTCAAACAGAGGAGGGTGAACTTGAATCCAGATAAGACACACACAGCAGGTCTGGGTCCTCTAGCCACAAATGCCCCTAGGGTTAACTGCCCATGCTCCAAAGCCAAAAGATTCTCTCCATCCCAGCTGCAAATCCTGGGACAGCATGTTTACTTGAGTGGGAGGGAAAGGAAAACCAAACCATCTGAGGGTACGCAGAAGGCATGGGAGAAAATTAATTGTAAATACAGCATATTTTAAAATATACGTTTACTCCTCATTATAAGCTCTATGAGTGACAGTCATTGTAGCCATAGCTACAAGAATGAAGGTAGAGAGGCTTAGCGCCATATGATGTTCCAATGTTGTCCGAATGACAGCTAATCTTTCCATTGTGCCCATACTAACATGAAGCTTAGTCATAATTGAATGAGTGGACATCAAATGTTATGAAGGCTTCCACCAGTTTGTTACTTTACCTTTTATTAAACAGGAAGGAGATAAAAACATAAACTGGTAGGTTGCATTTACAGTCAGTTTTCAGGGATGCTAGCCTCTACAGCATCAAAACATTAATAGAAGACATCATGTAACTTAATTCCATTGAAATTAGGTTCATAGAGGAATCCTTCCTGCACTGCTTTAACTGACGCTGCGAAGCTTTAGGATGCTGCAAATGCTGCTCCTTTTGAAGAACGTCTTAATTTTCTTACTCTGTGTATTGGTGTAGTGCTGACAGGTCTCATTACACATCACATAGTCTCAATGCATCCTCTATTTGTCTGGAGCAAAGAATCTCCTGTCTCTTCGCTGTAACTCTGAACATTGTTTCTATTCATTTAATGCCCTTGTGATTTTCATGATTAAACCTACTTCCACTACACTTCCAGGCAGTGCATTCCAGACTTGCTGTCTGTAAAAGTTTTTGGAAGTTCCATTTAAATCTGTGACCTCTTGTTCTCAAACTTTTTAAGAGTGGGAATGTTTCTCCATTTCTGCTCTAATCAGACCTCTCATGATTTTGAGACTGTTTATCAAATTTCCTCCTGGCATTTTCCTCCAACTTCTCTAGTTTATCTTCATAACTGAGGTTTGCATTCCTGGAACCATTCTTGCAAATTTCATCCATACTCTATCCAATTTGTTCACATATTCCTAAAGTGTGGGGGTGAGGTGTAGGGGCAGGTATAGCACCTCCTGCGGGTGCAGGGAAAAGTGCCAGGGATGGTGGGGCTAGTGGGGAGTGTGGGCAGGCAAGGGAGTCACGGAGAGAGCAGTCCCGCCGGAAGGCAGAAAAGAGTGGGGAGGGAAACATGTCCCTGGTAGTGGGGTCAGATTGCAGGTGGCGGAAGTGGCAGAGGATGATGCGTTGGATCCGGAGGGTGGCGGAGTGGTACGTGAGGACGAGGGGGATTTTGTTTTTGCTGTTATTGCGGGGAAGGGTGTGAGGGATGAGTTGCGGGAAACGCAAGAGATGTGGTTGAGGGTGTTTTCAACCACTGTGGAGGGGAAGTTGTGGTCCTTGAAAAATGAGGACATCAGGGATTTCGGGGAGTGGAATGTCTCATTTCGGGAGCAGATGCAGCAGAGGTGAAGCAATTGAGAATAGGGGATGGCATTTTTGCAGGTAGGTGGGTGAGAGGAGGTGTATTCTAGATAGCTGTGGGAGTCGGTAGGCTTGAAATGGATATCGGTTTCCAGGTGGTTGCCAGAGATGGAAACAGAGAGGTCCAGGAAGGAGAGAGAGTTATCGGAGATGGTCCAGGTGAACCTAAGGTTGGCGTGGAAGGTGTTAGTAAAGGGGATGAATTGTTCAAGCTCCTCGTGGGAGCACGAGGTGGTGCTGATACAGTCAACGATATGATGGAGGAAGAGGGGGGGCATAGGGCCAGTGTAGCTTCAGAAGAGGGATTGTTCCACGTATCCTGCAAAGAGGCAGGCATAGTTTGGGCCTATGTGGGTACCCATGGCGACCCCCTTTGTCTGTAGGAAGTGGGAGGAATTGAAGGAGAAGTCGTTAAGGGTAAGGACGAGTTCAGCTAAGCTGACAAGGGTGTCAGTGGAGGGGGACTGGGTGGGCCTCCGCTTCTTCCTGTCCCTGTCTCCTTGATGCGTCCGTCTTCCCTTGACTGACCTACCCCCGGTCCGTCTTTTCTCCCACCTATCCACTCCTCCCACCTCAACCGCCACCACCATCTCCTGCCTACCAGCCTCATCCCCACCTCCTTGACCTGTCCGCCTTGCCTTGACTGACCAACCCCTATCCTAACTCCCCACCTATACTCACCTTTACTAGCTCCATCCCCGCGTCCTTGACCTGTCCGTCTCCTCTCCACCTATCTACTCCTTTATGCATCTTCCGTCCACCTCCCCCCCTCTCTATTTATTTCAGAATCCCCTTCCCCTCCCCCATTTCTGAAGAAGGGTCCAGACCCAAAACATCATTCTTCCTGCTCCTCTGATGCTGCTTGGCCTGCTGTGTTCATCCAGCTCTACACCTTATTACTCCATTATTTTGTACTGTATCTCATGTTCCTTATACTGAAATATCTCACTTCACATTTTCCTGGATGTACCATCAACTTGTCAATGTCAGTTTAATCACTGGTCTCCTCACAATTTACAACTAGTTTTCTATCATCCACAAACTTTGAAACTGTCCTCTGCACAGCAATTTCCATATTATTTGTATCAGGAAAAGCAAGGATTCAGCAATTGACTCCTTAGAAACTCTACATCAAATCTTTCTCTAGCCAAAATAAATCCATGAACCAGTACTGTCTGTTTTCTGCCCCTCAGTCCATTTTTTGTTGTGTATGTGCATATGTAGAAAGGCAATAGCCTAGTGGTCCAGGATATTCCTGCAGGAAAACTCTTAGAACTGTGTCCTAAGTAAAAATACCTTCAGCTGTTTCATCAACAACCGTCCCTCCATCATAAGACGGGGATGTTCACTGATGATTGTACAATGTTCAGTGCCACTTGCGACTTCTCAAATAGGGAAGCAGTCTCTGTCCAACGTCCAGGCTGGGCTGAAAAGTTGCAAGTAAGATGTGCGCCACACAAATGCCAGGCAATGACCATTTCCTATAAGAGACAATCTAACCATTGCCCATTACATTCAATGCTGTAACTATCACTGAAACTCCCAATATCAACATTCTGGGGCTTACCATTGACCATAAATTGAACTGAACTCACCTCCTGACTCCCCAGTGCTTGTCCATCATCTACAAGGCACAAGTCAGGAGTGTGATGCAATACCTGCCACTTGCCTGGATGAGCACAGTTCTAACAACACTCAAAGAGCCTGACTTCATCCAGGACAAAGCAGCCTGCTTGAATAGCACCACATCTACAAGCATCCACTCTCTCCATCATTGAAGCTCAACTGCAGGGTGTACCATTTACAAGATGTGCTGCAGAAATTCACCAAACATCCTCAGACAGCACCTTCCAAACCCACAACCACTACCATCTAGAAAGACGACAACAGCAGATATATGGGAACACCATTACCTACAAGTTCTCTCCAAGCTACTCACTGTTCTGACATGGAAACATATTGCTGGACCTTCAGTTTCTCAGGGTCAAAATCCTGGAACTTCTTCCCAACTGAATTGTGGGTCTATCTATAGCATATGAACTGTGGTAGTTCAAGAAGGCAGTTCACCACCATGTTCTCAAGAGCAACTAGGGATAGGTCAGTCTTGCTCATGTTCCTTGAGTGAATAAAACAATACATATACAACATCAACAGCATTACCCTCATCAACCTCCTCTGTTAATTATTCAAAAAATTCTAGCAAGTTAGATAAACATCATTTTCCCTTAATAAATCCAGCTGGTTCTCTTTAATTAATGCACATTTATCCATGCGATTATTAATTCTACGCCAAATTATTGTTCCTAGAGGTTTCTCCACTCCTGAAGCTAAATGACTAATTTGTAATTTCTGGGCTTATGTGTATACCCATTTTCTTTGAACAAGAGCACAATGTTTCCAATTCTCCAGTTCTCTGGCAGAATCCCTTGACCAAAAAGACTAAGAAATTATGGCTTCAGCATTCTTCGAAGCATCTTATACAGTCCCAGTATCTTGTCAATATTTAAGTGCTGACAGCTTATCCAATGCCTCCTCTTTCAATTTTGAACCCTTCTAGTGACTGAATTTTCTCCCCAATCTAGGTAACTTCTGCTCCCTTGGTAAAGACAAATGCCAAATATTAATATCATACTCATCCATATTCTCTGCTTTCATACAAATCTCCTTACGGTCTTTAATGAATTCAATTCCTCATTTTTACCACACTGTTACTATTTATGTGTCCAGAGAAGATTTTGGGATTCTGTTTTAAAATAGCTGCCAAATTCTTTTTATAAAACTTTTATTTTCTTTTATTCGCTTTTTCACCTCCCTTTTGAACCTTCGATATTCAGCCTGCGCTTCGAATGTCATTTCTTTCTTCTTTAACCTACTTTTTATCTCCTTTTTCATCCAGGAGCTCTGGATTTCTTTGCCCTATCTTTTCCTTTTGATGGAATATACTTTTGACTGTTCCGAACCACTTCTTCTTTGAAAATAGTTCATTGTTCAGCTGCAGGTTTTTCCACCAACCTTCTAGCTATCCACCCCAGCTCCATTCTGTCCACAGTAAAGTCAGATCTCTGCCTCTGACTCCACTCTGTAGATTGATCAATGTTCTTCTTGACCATTATCCTAAACGTTTTGATTCAATGATCACTGTCCCTAAATGATCTCCCACTGACACTGATCTACTTGGCCAACCTCATTCTCATAAACCAGGTCTGGCATTGCCTCCTGCTTTCATTGAGATTAAACACGTAATGGTGCAAAAAATTCTCCTGGAGCACAATCTAGGAACGTTTGCCCTCTCTGCCCTTTACTCCATCACTATCCCGTTTTTACATTCAGATAATTAAAGCTCCTCATTATAATAACTCTAATTTTTTAATCTCTGTATATAATTTCCTTGAAGATTTATTCCTCTACAACATTCCTACTAATTGGTACTACTAACTCCTACTAATATAACTTTTAGTTCCTTAGCTTTAAGCAAATCAGTTCTCTACTTAAGCCCTCCAGAACATTTCCTTTCTTCAACAATAAAATGCTCTCTTCAATTAAAACCACTACCCCATCTTCTTTAAAAACCCAAAGAACTGTGGATGCTTTATATCAGAAACAAAAACAGAAATTTCTGGAAAAACACAGCAGGTCTGGCAGCATCTGTAGAGAGAAATCAGAGTAAATGTTTTGAGGGCGGTGACCCTTCCACAGAACTGGACCCGAAATATTAACTCTGATTTCTCTTCACAGATGCTGTCACCCCTGCTGAGCTTTTCCAGCAACTTCTGTTTTTGTTTACCTATTCCTGTCCTTCCTTTCTAGCTTTCCTGGACACCTTGTATCCAGAAATATTTACATCCAGTCTTACTCTTCTTTGAAGAAGATATTTGATACAGTCATAACATAATTCCATATGGTAATCTGCACCTATAACTCATCAATCTCGTTCACAATACTCCTTCACAAAACTCCTCAGAATTGAGGAAGCGCCACTGGACCTGAAAATGATACCTCTGATTTCTCTCAACAGATGCTGCCAAACCTGCTAAGCTTTTCTAGCAATTTCTGTTTTTGTTCACAATATCACTGTGTATTCACAAACAGGTACTGTAACACTAGTTTACAATATTTCAATTTCTCCCTTATTCCACCTCTAACAATTAACTTACTATTCTTTATTCAAGTGATATTTAAGTGTGATTTTGTGCACACTGATATATTTTCTCCTAGTTCTCACTCTCCTCCTTCATTAGGAGCTCAGTCCCCACTCTGGTCAGATGCAACCCATTTGGCTTTTACATGTGTCAACTCCTGCAGAACCTGTCCTAATGTCACAGGAATCTAAAGCCCTTCTTCATGCACCAGCTTTTTAGTAAGGAACTCAGCTGTCCCATGCTCCTATTTCTGTATTCATGTCCACGCTTTTAAGGTCCAGTTCTGAGGAAGGGTCACCGGTCCCAAAACATTAACTCTGATTTTTTCTTCATAGATGCTGCCAGACCTACTGAGCTTTTCCAGCAACTTCTGTTTTTGTTGCTAATTTTCTACCTTACTGTCTAACCTCTGACTGTGTCATCTACTGGATAGTGACCATATATAGTAAGTAGAAGTAGCATCCTTCTTACTGTATGATTAACATCCAGTAGAACACGACTTCTGGGTGATCACCCATCCCCAAATGAATGTCTTACAGCTGCTTTGTGATATCTTAACCCCAGCACAGGGAGGCAAATGCAATCGTGGAGTTGTCCACAATTCAAAGAAATTCCAGTCTGTTCCCCTAAATAATGAATCCCCTACTACTTTTGCTCTTTTGCACTTCTTCCTCTCCTGCTGTATAGCTTAGCCAGTTGTGGTGTCAGGGGCCTAGCTCTTGTTGTACTCTAATGAGAAAGTGAATAGCAAACATTGTACTACCTGCCTGTTTCTGTGGACTGCCTAGCGTTCACTCATTCCCCACTTGTCTGTATGTTCCTACTGGTGGTGTTACCACCTTCCTAAATATGCTATCCACCTAGCCATCTGCTCAGCAGATGCACCACAGTGACTCCAACACTTGAGTTCGAAAACTCAGAGCTCAAGATTCTGCAGACAGTGACACTAGCTGCATATGTGCTCATCTTGGTTATGTTAAGTGTCCAGCACTCCCACATGATAGGATGGGCAATCTGCAATGGTGAGTTTCCCTGCATTACCTTAAGCTTACTTTAAGACTATTGGAGACCAAAAAGTGGAACCAAATGTAGGTTCCACTTCTTGTCTATATGTACAATGTCAGTATTTGAGAATGTGACTATATGTGTGAAATCATCCAATAGTGCTGTGTTTTCATTACTTCTTTCACAGTATGCTTATTTTATGCAGCAAATCTGGGTGAAATCACATGGCAATGACTATTTCAGCAAACTCCCACAATAACCTGCATAATCCTCATGGATTATAAAAGCAAAATATCATGAATGTTGCAAATCTGAAGTAAAAATGGAAAATGCTGGATATACACAGCAAGTCTGGTAGGATGGAAAGATCAAAGATCAACGGCCCCACAGAAGTGGGAACAGAGGTGGAATGGGCGGGTAAAATGGTCCACGGCTGTGCTTGACTTACTCTCCAATGTCTTCCTGACTCCAACTAACTTTACAAGATGCAGGCAGAGGACTGGATCAGTGGTGGATACATCAACAGCAGACAGATAATTAAGGTCATTAAATAGTGAATTGTCAGCTATTTTAGGAACATTGCACAGTGCAGTTTTCCAGTGAAAGGATGGTGGAATAGATCTTCTGAGCCCATGATTCATCCATTCTGTCTGCTTTTCTTTTAGTTTATTTTCTTTTATTCCCTCTTTTCTCATTTTCTTTTCTTTTTTATTTTACTTGCCTCTTGTTGAAGAGCTCTGTTGCGGCGGTGAGTGAGCCCAGTGTGGTCTCAAGTGGGCCCAGCACGGACTTGTGGCTGTGGCAAATGTGAGTTTGGGTTCCCAGTGGCTTCTGCATCAACAAGGCAGTCTTAGTGTTGACTCATGACTGTTACAACAGAGGTGAGGTTGGGTTCCCGGCAGCGTGTGTGTCCAGTGTAGATCCATGGAGATGGCGGTGGTGAGTCTGAGCCCAAGTACAAAACCTAGCAGCATGAGCAGTGGCTGCATTAGCGAGGTGGGTCGAAAGCGGACTCAGTGGTGGCAGAATCGAGTTTGGGCTAGTGTGGTACCCGGGAGCATTGGTGGCATCTGCCCTGGCGAGGTCCAACAAGGACCCATTGTGGTGAGGGCATTGATGGAGGCAAGATGGCGCTGAGTGATGACTTTCATCCCAGTGGCAGCAAAGGGGACTCGTGCATGGTCACCAGGTCCAAGGTGGTGCACTTAACAAGAAGGACTGTAAAGTTGAACACTTTTTCTTTATTTTTCAGCCTTTATATTCTATATTTTGGTTTATTTTTATGTATTAAGATGACACTGGAGAGTGTTGACACCATACATCATTTCTCACTGTGTCTTGCAACAAAATACACATGACAATAAATAAATCAAATCAAATTAGAATGCACAGAATTGAGTTTCAACTACTCCAAACAAGACATGATCATAAAAGGAGTTGAGTTCTAGAGGAAACTAACAGCTTTACTTGGAAACTGTCTTCAGGCCTTGTCTTGAAGAAGTGATGCTATGAGTTTGGATGTACTGCAAAGAATCAAGTGTTGCTAATGAAAGGTGTCTCCCAAGTCTCCGAAGGCAAGAAAATGTTCTCTAAGGGCTTATTACAATGGAAGCTTCAGATGGCTTTGGAGTCACCTGCTTGTTGGATAGTTGGCAGCAAGAACTGTTCTCCACAATGCCATGTTTTGCAGCAGTGAGCAGACAATCACAAATTGTGACACCAGTTCTTTCCAGAGCTGCAGGACTCATCCATCCTGATACATTATTTTGTTTGACAGCATGGCTTTCCTTCTCTGCATGCTGTAGTTATCAGCCATGTTGTCAATTATCAGTCATGTTATCACATAGCTCTTATTACCTAGCAACCACCCTTTATTCTGCATTAGTAGCTGAAAAGCAGTTGGTTTAGCATACTGCTCCAACAAAGTGTTTCCATCAAAACTGCTGCTAGAATAAAGAGGATTGATTTGTATGACTTGCTCCCTATGGCTATGTTCATGCTGATCAAGGAGGAGTGGAAACTTTTCAGTTGTAATACAAGTTGACACGTGAAACGTGCAAAACAATGTATGAGCAGTCATTTGCATTCTGCAGTATTCGGAAGCCTGTAACCCAGAGTTCTTGCTCTGTCTGCTCCTTTTTGGCAAAAGAAAATTAAATGTATAGTGCCGGAAGATTGGAAAGAGGCAAACGTCATTCCCTTGTTCAAAAAAGGAAATAGGGATAACCCCAGAAATTACAGCCCAGTTAGTCTTATGTCAGTGGTGGGCAAATTATTGGAAAGGGCTCTGAGAGACAGGATTTATGATCACTTGGAAAGGCACAGTTTGATTCTTGATAGTCAGCATGGATTTGTGAGGGGTAGATCATGCCTCACAAACCTTATTGAATTCCTTGAAGAGGTGACCAAACACGTGGATGAAGATGGAGCAGTGGATGTAGTATACATGGATTTAAGTAAAGCGTTTGATAAGGTTCCCCAGGGTAGGGTCATGCAGAAGGTAAGGAGGCATGGGAGAGGGGGAAATGTGGCAGATTGGATTCAGAATTGGCTGACCCTTAGAAGACAAAGGGTGGTAGTGGACGGAAAATATTCAACATGGTGCTCAGTTACGAGTGGTGTACCACAAGGATCAGTTCTGTGTCCTCTTCTATTAGTGATTTTTGTAAATGATTTGGATGAAGGAGTGGAAGGGTGGATTAGCAAGTTCGCAGACGATACGAAGATGGGTCACGTTGTGGAGAGTGCGGAGGGTTACAAAGGGATATTGATAGGATGCAGAGCTGGGCTGAGAAGTTACAGATGGAGTTTAACCCTGAGAAGTGTGAGGTGATTCATTTTGGAAGGACAAACTTGAAAGTAAAATACAGGGTTAACAGAAAGATTTTTGGTAGTGTGGAGGAGCAGAGCGATCTTGGGGTTCATGTTTACAGTTCCCTGAAAGCTGCCACCCAGGTGGATAGAGTTGTTAAGAAGGCGTATGGTGTGTTAGCTTTCACTAATAGAGGGATTGAGTTCAAGAGCCGTGAAGTTACGCTCCAGCTATACAAAACCCTGGTTCGGCATATTCGGAGTATTGTGTCCAGTTCTAGTCACCCCATTACAAGAAAGATGTGGAAGCGTTGTAAAAGGTGCAGAGGAGATTTACCAGGATGTTGCCTGGAATGGAGGGAAGGTCTTACGAGGAAAGGTTGAGAGAGCTAGGGCTCTTCTCTTTAGAATGACGAAGGATGAGAGGTGACTTGATAGAGGTGTACAAAATGATCAGAGGCATAGATAGAGTAGACAGCCAGAGACTTTTTCCTAGGGTAGAGGTAGCTTTCACGAGGGGACGTAGTTTTAAAGTGAAAGGAGGTAGATATCGGGAAGATGTCAGAGGTAGGTTCTTTACTCAGAGAGTGGTAGGGGCGTGGAATGCATTGCTGGAGAGGGTAGTGGAGTTGGCCTCATTAGGGGCATTTAAGCCGCTAATAGATAGGCATATGGATGATAGTATAAGGTAGCGGTGGAGGTTAGATAGACCTTAGGTTTCGTGGGCCGAAGGGCCTATACTGTGCTGTACTGTTCTATGTATTTAGCTCACGTTTTGATAGAGAGCAAAATGTCAAGCTTAGAAGGAGCCAGCCATTTTTAAAAATTCATTTGGGGGATGTGGGTGTCTCTGGCTGCCCAGCATTTACTGCCCATCCCTAGTTGCCCTTGAGAAGGTGGTGGTGAGCTCCATCTTGAACCGCTGCAGTCCTCTTGCTGTGGGTTGATCCACATTGCTATTAGGGAGGGAATTCCAGGATTTGGACCCAGCAACAGTGAAGGAATGGCGATATACTTCCAGGTCAGGATGGTGAATGGCTTGCAGGGGAAGGTGGTGGCGTTCCCATATATCTGGTGCCCTTGTCCTTCTAGATGATGGTGGTCATGGGTTTGGAAGGTACTGTCTAAGTGACCTTGGTGAATTTCTGCAGTGCATCTTGGAGGAAGTACACACTACTTCTACTGAATGTTGGTGGTGGAGGGAGTGAAAGCTTGTGGGTGTGATGCCAATCAAGCAGGCTGCTTTGTCCTGGATAGTGTCAAGTTTCTTAACTGTTGTTGGGGCTACATTCATCCAGGTAAGTGGGGAGCATTCCATCATACCCCTGACTTGTGCCTTGTAGATGGTGGACAGGCTCTGGGGAGTTAGGAGGTGTGTTACTCACGGCAGTATTCCTAACCTTTGACGTGCTCTTGCAGCCACTGTTTATGTAGTGAGGCCAGTTGAGTTTCTGATCAATGATAACCCACAGGATATTGGCAATGGGGGAATTCAGTGATGGCAACACCACTGAATGTTGAGGTGCGGTGGTTAGATTGTCTCTTATTGGTGATGGCCATAGCCTGGAATTTGTATGGTGCAAATGTTACTTGCCACTTGTCAGCCCAAACTTAGATATTGTCCAGACCTTGTTGCATTTGGACATGGACTGCTTTAGCATCTGAGAAGCTGCGAATGGTGCTGAACATTGTGCAATCATCGGCAAACATCCCCACTTCTCACCTTATGATAGACGGAAGGTCATTGATGAAGTAATTAAAAATGGTTGGGCCTAAGGCACAACCCTGATGAACTCCTGCAGTTGAGATGACCAACCTCCAACAACCTTCTTCTGTGTCAGGTATCAGCCGAAACACTGGAGAGTTTGCCCCCAGATTCCAGTTTTGCCAGGGCTCCTTGATGCCACATTCAGCCGAATGCAGCCTTGTGTTACTCTCACCTCACCTCTGGAATTCAGATCCTCTGTCAATGTTTGAACCAAGGCTGTAATGAGATCAGGAGCTGCGTGGCCCTGGCAGAACCCAAACTGGGCATCTCCGAGCAGGTTATTGCTGAGTAGGTGCTGCTTGATAGCACTGTTGATGACACCTTCCATCACTTTACTGACGATAGAGAGTAGACTAATGGGGTGGTATTGGCTGGGTTGGATTTGTCCTTCTTTTATGCACAGGACATACTTGGGCAATTTTCCACATTGTCGGGTAGGTGACAGTGTCATGACTGTGCTGGAACAGCTCGACTAGGGAAGCGGCAAGTTCTGGAGCACTTTTTTGATATCACGTGGAGTGAATCGAATTGGCTGAAGACTGTTATCTGTAATGCTGGGGACCAGTGGAGGAAACCAAGACCTATCTCCTCCCTACCCCGCTACCTACACTCACCTTTACTGGCTCCATCCCCACCTCTTCGACTTGTCTGCCTCCTCTCCACCTATCCTCTCCTCTATCCATCCTCTATCCGCCTCCCCCTCTCTCCCTATTTATTTCAGAACCCTCTTCCCCTCCCCCATTTCTGATGAAGGGTTTAGGCCCGAAACGTCAAGTTTTCCTGCTCCTATGATGCTGCTTGACCTGCTGTGTTCATCCAGCCCCATGCTTGTTATCTTGAATGGTGGGATTATCAGGTCCCTGTATGCCTGACTCAGGAACAGCAGTGCTTTTGTCAAGGGCTATGTATTTGTGAATAAAGGGTGACTGGCAATAGGATTCTGGCCTCTGATGAGCTATTCAGAATAAGCAGCAGGATTAGCTGGATCTATTTTACTCTCTTAAGGTCTGAATAGAATTTCTTCATTGACGCTGGCAGAGAACAGTAGTCATCACATCAAAAAGTTGCACATGCTCTTTTTACAAATCCCCATTAATATTATCTTCTTGGAAAAGTACTCTCTTGGAAAAGATAACGATCGACCTCTTCACTGGACCTCATGGAGATTTGTATATATAATTTCAGGAAATGAGCCAATGCGTTCCTATTGTTTGACTTACAGCCTACAAGGTAGCTGCCCATATAGCTGACTTAATAAGGTTGCCTGCATAGAACGGCCCAAGAAAGACTATTCAGCCAATAGCGGATTCAAACATTTCTTGGACCACCTGCCTTCCAAGATGTAGCACAAAGAAAACTGAGTCCACTGTTTAATACTGTTTCCTTTGGTTTTTTTGTAAGGTCTTGTTCCTATCTGCACTAATGAGTCCTTTGTCTTACCTACACAGTTAGGCTTGTCCACACCAATCCCCTTCCTTGAAATAAATCTGATGCAGTAAATAAAATTTCAGCATCTTGATTTCCTTAAGCAGAAATGATATCCATATACAAAACAAAAACAGGACGGGCCTTAAAAAATGCCCATCTACATGCCATGCAAGATAAAGTGGATCTGTCATCAACACATCATTCACAAATATTTCAACACTGATAGGAAAGGTGAGCAAACTCTTAGTTTTATAACAAAGAAAAAGATTCAGACATCAATTTTCCCAGAATCCATACTGGAAGAACCTAAGAAGAGATAGCTGCAACCTTCCAAGCACATTTCATGAAAAAGGAGGCCACTGGATGGCTTACAATGACTGTTAGTGAGAAGAGCGAGTTAAAAAAATAACCTGAGTAATAAGATTATTTCTTAGTGAACTCAGAGTATGCGCATTATTTAGTAATTTATGGAATTAATGTTCGTAGGCACATGATAGCATTTAAATGGCAGCCTTGAGAGATCTACAAAACAGTTGATAACTGGCAATCACACTGAAAAATTAGACGGATGGCACTTAAAATTGTTCTATGGCAGCATTTTCATTAACCATCTCATCAATTTTCTGCTCTCATCTGGATCAACTGATCATCTAACTACTGCAACGTGACAGATCAGTGAGCATCTAACTCTCGGAAATCTAAAGACCAGGTCAGCCACATCTTGTAAATCTTGCACACACTTAATACTGTAACCCTGCCATCATGAACTTTGGAAGAGAATTTTAGCAACCCTTTTTCCAGGGAGCCACAATGAACTAAGTAAAATACCATAATGAAAGTCAGAGCAATTATCTGGCAGCTTGCCATTTGCTATTTTCTGCCTTCCATTCAAATTCGTCTTTATCATAATATCCCTGTAAGCTCCATAGACATAGACCTCCTCCACCACTAGTCCATGCAAGTTGGCACTGACATACAACAGCAGTGCCTGCTCTTGGGCCAACTTACACATAATCTCGGATCTTTACTTGGATTTAAATTTGGAGCTCAGGGAAAATTCTGATTGCATGGTTCTGCCAGGTGTCTGTGCACAGCAGCACACACACATCTCATTCATCTACACAGGATGTATCTTATGAGTATTAGGTTTATTTTTGGTGATAAGTAACTTCCTCTTACTTGGAGCTGTTAGCCACCAGGTTTTGCATTGCTTTTTCATGCACAGGGATAGGTAGGTAGTTTAGAGTACTGCACAGTCAACACAGTGGACATTTTGCTGTACAACATAGTCCTGTATAAATGTCATCTCCACAGCATGTGCAGCTGCTTATTCACGAAACAAGTGTGCTTCATTTAACCAAACAGCTATCTCTGTAAGTCAAAGGGAAACATATATAGGGGACGGGATGGCCTCGTGCTGTTATCGCTGGACTGTTAATCCAGAGACACAGCTAATGTTCTGGGGATCTGGGTTCGAATCCTGCCACGGCACATGGTGGAATTTGAAATCAATAAATATCTGGAAGTGAGAGTCTAATGATGCCCATGAATCTAGTGTCGATTGTTGGGGAAAAACCCATCTGGTTCACTAATGCCCTTTAGGGAGGGAAACTGTCATCCTTACCTGGTCTGGCCTATATATGACTCCAGAGCCACAACAATGTGCTTGACTCTTAACTGCCCTCTAGGCAATGATGGATGGGCAATAAATGCTGCCTAGCCAGCAATGTCCTCATCCCTTGAATTAATTTAAAAAAAGATATTTATTGAATTCAAATTCCACCATGTGCCATGGCAGGATTTGAACCCAGGCCCCCAGAACATTATCTATGGGGAGTTAGTGGGTACTGCCATATTAAGTCAAGGGGTTTGTGTCACTTCACTGTTGAGGGTTGGCCGGTCAATCAGGCGTTTGGGTGTGTGTCTTTGCAGTCTGAGGATTGGGTCACAGTGAGTTCTCAACCTTTCACAAAGGGCCCTTTGAAAGTACCTTCCAAACTCACAACCGCTATCATCTAGATGGACAAAGAGAATGTGTAGCCAGGAACAGCATGGCAATGCACAAATCCATGGGCTCTGAAGTTAAGTTGGGGGTCATTAATGGCTATTAATGGAAACACAGGGAAGCTGAAAGGTTATTGGCAACAGTGGGACAGCAACACAAAAAAATGAAAAAGAAGGATGTGGGTTCATTGTGCATCTCAGGGGAAGCCTACAAGGCAGTCAAGGACATGAAATTGAAATCATGCCATCTTCAATCCAAAGTTATCTGCTCAACAAGATTCAAAATGGTTGCCACAACATTCGGATTGGGTAGCGTAAGTTACTTTTTTCTCTTCAGGGCAGAGTAAAATTGATTCAGTGATACTACCCATTGCAGAAAACTGCATTTCCTCGCAGGGAGAGAGATTGCAGATCTCTAAGCAGAGGTGCCCAAGTGTTCTCATGCATGAATCGCAAAAAGTTAATATGCAGGTATAGTAAGTAATTAGGAAGGCTAACAGAATGTAATTTTTCATTGTGTGGGGAAGTGAATACTAAAGTATGGAGGCCATGCTTCAGGTATACAGAGCACTGGCGAAACCACATCTGGAGTACTATGCACAGTATTGGCCAATTTATTTAAGGAAGGATGTAAATATGTTGGAGGCAGTTCAGAGAAGGTTTACCAGACTAATGCCTGGGTACAAGTTTTCTAATGAGAAATGATTGTACTGGATTGGCTTGTATCCACTGGGGTTTACAGGAATAAGATGCCTTGACTGACACGTGTGACACTGAGGTGAAATGACAGGTTAGAGGGGGCGAGGATGTTTCTTTTCCTCTTTTGGGAGATTCTAGAACAAGGGTCATCTTTAAAATAGATAACACCAGATTTTTAAACAAAGAATCTGGGTGAATTTTTTTCGCTTGAGATTCGTGACTCTTTGGAACTCTCCTAAGATAGTGGAAGCAGAATCCTTGAATATTTTTCAGGCGGAGGTGGATAGATCCTGTTAAGCAAGAAGGTGAATGGTAGGATAGTTGGCAATGTGGATTTGAGGTTATAATTAGATCAGATGCGATTGAATGGTGGAGTGGACTTTAGTGTGAATGGCCTACTTCTGTTCTTAAATAGAGTATTCACTGTGTTCAGTGAAACAGCGAACTAACAATTAACAACAGTAAGGTTATGCAGTTTGTGGGGCTTCAGTAAGCATGTGATGTCCAAGTATTATACAATGTAAGTCTCTCATGAAAGACAACAAGACGAATCTTGATGCACCTCCTTTTCATTCTTCCATCATTGGTTAGTTTTCAACATTTTAGAGTTTGTGTTGGAACTGCATTTAACCTGAGAAAGGGAGTGCTTTGTGAAGGTTCTCTGGCAAAACATTGTCCTATAAAGAAAAGTGAACACGTGAGCTACTCACTGCACACCTCCCAGCTTTAATAAACAGAATGAACTTGTGCCTTCCACAATGTGTGGATTCATTATTGATTCCAAACCCTCACACACAGGTTGGTGCAAGTGTGGAAGATGTATGCAGGCCTAAACCTGATGCAATTTCAATATATTGCCGCAGTGCTGTCCACAGTAAAGTACTATACATTAGCTGCAGTTATCAACATTGAGGTTCAAAGATCTACGACGCCTGATGCTTTCTTCAAACAAAAATTTGCTTGGTGAGAAGTGAACAATGCTTGGTTATCCTCTGAAGAGACTGCTCATCTCTCATTTGGGTGTGGATTAACCAGGTCTAACAGTGACAAAGATACTGCTTTAGACATTTTAAGAGAGCAAGTGCACATATATTTACAAAAGTGCAGCATTATTTACAATGAAATGTCAGCCATGCCACCTATGTGACTGCAGTCAGTCTAAGTACAGTCACAACATCTGCAACTGGCATGCGGGAAGCTACACTGTGGTTGGTCCTGTGCCTTCGGAGACAGACAGTCCTCCCCCAGATTGCATTTGTGCATAGATGGGCCCAAGCCTGCTGAGAATGTCCTGCCCAGATGCGGCTCAACCTTATTTACTTGCAACTTCTGCAGGCTTTGGCATCATAGACAGGATGAGGTGGAGGGGTCTGGTACATCAGGAGTGCCCCAAGATATACTTTTTGGGAGTCTTACGTGCGGCTCCGACTCACTATTGGTACCTGCTGTCACCCGTCCTCCTAAGAGCAAGGGGAATCTGGAATGAGGTTGAGGTTGGTTTCTCGCCTCCCTCTTGCCTTTTAGCTTAGGCCAGTTAGTTTAACTTCGGTAGAGGGGAAAATGCTATCATTAAGGAAGAAATAGCAAGACATCTGGATATAAATTGTCCCATTTGGAACGCCCAGCATGGGTTCATGAAGGGTAGGTCAGGTTTAACTAATTTGGTGGAATTCTTTGAGGACATTACTTGCATGGTGGACAATGGGGAACCTGTGGATGTGGTGTATCTGGATTTCCAGAAGGTATTTGACAAGGCGCCACATCAAAGGCTGCTACGTAAGATAAAGTTGCACGGTATTACAGGCAATGTATTGGCATGGATAGAGGATTGGTTGACCAGAGGAAAGCAAAGAGTAGGGGTAAATGGGTATTTTTCTGATTGGCAGTAAGTGGCTAGTGGTGTGCCTCAGGGATCAGTGTTGGGACCGCAACTGTTTACAATTTACATAGATGACTTGGAGTTGGGGACTAAGTGTGGTGTGTCAAAATTTGCAGATGACACTAAGGTGAATAGTAGAGCAAAGTGTGCAGAAGACACTGAAAGTCTGCAGAGGGATACAGATAGTCTCAGTGAGTGGGCAAAGGTCTGGCAGATGGAGTACAATGTTGATAAGTGTGAGGTCATCCATTCTGGTAGGAATAACAGCAAAATGGACTATGTTTTAAATGGTAAAAAATTGTAGCACGCTGCTGTGCAGAGGGACTTGGGTGTCCTTGTGCATGAATCACTAAAAGTAGGATTGCAGATGCAGCAGGTAATTAAAAAGGCAAATGGAATTTTGTCTGCCATTGCTAGGGGGATGGAGTTTAAAAACAGGGAGGCTATGCTGCAGCTGTATAGGGTCCTGGTGAGGCCACACCTGGAGTACTGTGTGCAGTTTTGGTCTCCTTACTTGAGAAGAGATATACTAGCACTGGAGGGGGTGCAGAGGAGATTCACTCGGTTGACTCCAAAGTTGAGAGCGTTGGATTATGAGGACAGACTGAGTAGACTGGGATTATACTCATTGGAATTCAGAAGAATGAGAGGAGATCTTATATGTTTCTATAAGATTATGAAGGGAATAGATAAGGTGGAGGTAGTGAGGTTGTTTCCGCTAGCAGGTGAAACTAGGGTTAGAGGGCATCGCCTCAAAATAAACGGAAGCAGATGTAGGACTGAGGTCAAGAGGAACTTCTTCACCCGAAGGGCTGTGAATCCGTGGAATTCCCTGCCCAGTGAAGCGGTTGAAGCTACCTCGCTGAATGTTTTTAAGGCAAGGCCAGATAAATTTTTGAACAGTAAAGGAATTAAGGGTTATGATGAGTGGGGCTGAGTCTCAAAAAATCAGCCATGATCTTATTAAATGGCGGGGCAGGCTCGAGGGGCGAGATGGCCTACTCCTGCTCCTAGTTCTTATGTACTTATGCTGAACATCTACGGTGACCACATTAGAATGCAATGTTTCAAGAGCTCTTCATGGAGAGGCAAAAGACACAGTGCCAGAACCACCATGGTACTAATAATGTTGGTGGACTCATTTGTTCCAATTTATTGAATGCCTCTAGCAGGCCTGCCTGCTGTTCCAGTCTGTGCACTTTGGCTAATTCAACAATGGCCAAAACAATAGGATTGTATTTTGCCAAGACATGAGCAGGTGTCTGGTCACTAGCCATCCCCTTGAGTGTCAGTGACTTGAGACATTTCTTTCTCAACCAGCTGCAGAGATGTCTGGTGATGTGCTCACCAGATTGTGCTCTCAATTCTAATCTAGATACAGTACACAACAAACTGAAAGTCTCTGAGCTGGTCTGGTGCTAGAGTTTTTGGGCTTGAGGTTTACTGGGTGCTGTTAATGCCTGAACATTTCCGTGTGTTTCAGAGTTCTGCAGTCTCACTCCATTTAGATAACATGCTTCTTTTATATATTACCTGCAAAATTAGACTAGTTCACATTATTCCACATTATACACCAACTGCTGAATTTCTACCCATTATTTGCTTAACATTTGCAGACATTTTATGCCTTCTTGATAACTTGCTTTCCTCTCTTTCTATGTATCATCATCAAATTTAGCAATCATATATTCATATTTTCATCCAAGCCATTTACATTGATCTTAAATAATTGAGGCCTCATGTTTGGTGGTGGAAGGGCAATGCACAAAGCAGTCAATAAACCATATGGAATACTTAAGTTTTAGAAACAGAAAATTGGCATACAAAGCCAGAAAGTTATGCTAAATCTACATACAACACTATTTAGAGTTTTGTGTACAATTCGCACATACAACGCAATAAGAGATAAGCATGTAAAATTAAAGTATGTGGGATTGGGGATAGTGTACTAACATGGATAGGGAACTGATTAGCAGATCAAAAAAGTTTTTTGTCTGAGTGGCATCAGTGACTAGTAGGGTACTACAACTCTTCACAATATATCTATAATTATTATCAATGGGGGAACTAAATATATTTTCTTCAAGTTTTAAAGAACACAAAGCTATGATGTTGAGATACGTCAGTGTGACTTGGACAAGTTGAATGGGCTAATGCAGTAGGGGGTGGTGTAATGGGACCTGGGAGTCCGTGTACACCAGTTGCTAAAAGTAAGCATGCATCTACAGCACCTTGTGAAGAGAGCAAAAGGCATGTTGGCCTTCATAGCAAAAGGATTAAAATACAGGAGTGTGGATGTCTTGTACAGTGTCTTAAGACCTTACCTGGAATATTCTGTGCAGATTTAGTCTCCTAATGTAAGGAAGGATGTTCTGGCCATTAATGAAATAAAAAATTAAGGTTTACCAGATTCCTGAGGACTGACAAGGTGTTTAAAAGAATGAAGCAGCTCTCATATATACGTGTAAAATTCTAACAGGGCTAGACAGGGTAAACGAAGGAAGGATGTTCCTGATGACTAGGGAATCCTGAACCAGTGCTTCAATCTAAGGGTACATGACAGGTCAATTAAGATTGCGATCTGGAAAAGTTTCTCCATCCAGAGAGTGGTGAGTCTTTGGAACTCTCTGCTACAAAATGCAGTTGAGGCCAAAACACAATGTTTTCAAAAAGAAACTTGATCTAGTTCTTAAGGGTAAAGGGATCAAAGGGTATTGGGGAGAGAGAGAGCAAGAATAGGGTACTGAGTGGATGATCAGTCATGATCATATTGAATGGGGGAACAGGCTTTAAGGGTCAAATGGCCTTCTCCTGCTCCTTTTTTCTATGTTTTAATGTTTAATTCTGGACATGACAACTTTGGCAAGGACACAGAAGAGATTTACAAGAGTGGATTTAGGAATCAGTGAGTACAATCATGTGAACAGACTGAAGAATGTAGGGTAGTTGAGGCTGTAGACATGCTCGCTGAGCTGGTGGGTTTGGTTGCAAATGTTTCGTCAACCTGCTAGGTAACATTGTCAGAGCGCCTCTGGTGAAGTGTCGGTGTTCTGTCCCACTTGTTATTTATATGCCTCGGTTTGCTGGGGTAGTTGGTATTACTTCTGGTTTTGTTTCTCAGTGGTTTGTACACAGAGTCTAATTCAATGTGTTTGTTCATGGAGTTCTGGTTGGAATACCAGGCCTCCAGGAATTCCCTGGCATGTTTCTGTTTGGCTT
Organism: Ginglymostoma cirratum; assembly: GCA_024137785.1. Classification (NCBI taxonomy): domain Eukaryota; kingdom Metazoa; phylum Chordata; class Chondrichthyes; order Orectolobiformes; family Ginglymostomatidae; genus Ginglymostoma; species Ginglymostoma cirratum. The sequence continues at coordinate 23,723,599 of JAHRHZ010000145.1, read as the reverse complement.
GTGCAATTATGGACATGTTATACCAGTCGAATTTGTGTTCCTCATTTTCAGTTTGTAGTGAGACAAGTGAGAACTGGTCGTGTCTCTTGGTGGCTAGTTGGTGTTCATGTTCTGTATAGTCAATTTTCTTCCGGTTTGGCCTATGTAGTGTTTCTCACAGCCCTTGCATGGTTTTTGTAAATTACCCCGGTTTTGCTGGTTATGGGTATGGTATCCTTTACGTTCATCAGTAGCTGTCGTAGGGTGGTTGTCAGTTTGTGGACTACTCTAATACCTAGAGGTCTGAGTAATTTTGTGGTCATCTCTGAAATGTCCTTGAAGTATGATAGGACGACTAGTGAGTCTGGTTGTGTTGTGTCTTCCTGTTGTGGTCTGTTACAGAGGTAAGGGCTGATTGTGCATTTTGGGTATCCATTTCTTTTGAAGACTCCGTCTAAGTGCTCCTGTTCTGCTTTGCATAGTTCCGGGTTGAGCAATATATTGTGGCTCATTTAAATAGTTTAAGTTGTAGCAAGTGACAAACTTTAAAAATGACAAAACTGTAAAAAAATTTTTTATATGGAATGGAGTAACACTAATAGATCGGTAGTTGTGATTACCTTTGTTATGCTTTTGGCACACTGGAATGCTTGATAGGATGGTGGATACGGGTGCCAGTGATGGTAATGCTATTGAATATCACTGGAAGATGTTGAGATTGCCACGTGTTAAATACAGTCATCGTCAGGCACTTGTGTGGCATGACTGCAATTTACCACTGAAGTTCAGTTCTGAAGAAAGTTCATAGGACCCGAAACATTAACTCTACTTTCTCTCCACAAATGCTGCCAGGGTTTTGCTAACAATTTCTGTTTTGGCTCCACTGACTGTGATTTCAGCTGGATGAGATACCTGACATAAGTTTTGTGAATACGTGCAAAAGTCAGTACAAGCAGTCAATATCATTCTAATCCACGAGTCGAACCTGGCAGATTGGTCTCCCAAAACTACCGAAGCAATATTTCAACTGACACTCAACAAGTAATTAAATTGTAGGTTAAGTGCCAGGGTGCTGTCTGAATTATTACAAGAATTTCCAGCTCTCAAACTGCTTCTTATCCTGTTTACCCTCAATAAGTTATACCAGCTTATCATGTGTGGTGTTACTGTCTGTGGCATTTGGTTGGAGGATAAGAAAGAGCATAGCCACCTCAATAATCAGCATGACCAGCTGCTGGACCTAACAGAAGATAACAGGTAAGAGCTTATGATCCATATAAAAGGTACTCAGGAAGCTGGCACAATTTTTTTTATCTTGTGATAACCAATGCTCTTGTAATATTTGACCATGTGACGTATTGATTGCTGTTTACTAGTAAAGATGGTACTCATGTTTATTCCTGATAAATAGTTTCAATATTTTATACGGAATGGAGCTAAGACTAATAGGTCAGTAGTTGTGATTACCTTTGTTATGCTTTCTGAAAGTGGCACATTAGCTTTGCTTGCAAAAATTACTTGGAAAAATGATATTGTCTAGCATTATGTCTCCCTACAGTATCTCATTTTCAGGACATCATCAAAATGGACACAAAACTGTGAAATACACATGTTTTATTTTCCCCTTTTCACCAATTTCAGTAAAAGAAAACAAATATAAAACAGTCAAAGACGAGTCTTAGCAAACTTGAAGTGTAAACTTTATTTTTCTCTCTATCGATGCTGCCAGACCTGTGGAGTTTCTCCAGCACTTTTGTTTTTACGTAAACATAAAACAATGTTACCCACTGTTAATTACCCATAACTAATTCTAATAAAGCAGGAGATAAATAATTAACTAAGTAAAAGACCTCATAATTCAGTGCTAACAATCAATCAGATTACAAAAGCATACCCATGTTGGCATTACATCAGACAGAGCATGCTGAAAAATAATGACATTTTCATGGACATATTGTTACTAACGTACAGCCTGCCCAACAAGTCCACTTCCAGCAAGTTATGACAAAAACTTTTCCCACATTGAAGAGTGATAATAAGATCTAACCAATAGTGCACACCTCAAGAATTCTCATCACTGCAAGAATTGACTGTCATTAATGCAAGTTCTTGGTGTGGGAAGGAAGAAGAAATAGCCCAAGTGTAACCTTTTTTCTCCTGTTGACTGGCAGTTTCATGGGAGAAACCAGAAAGGCCAAGACCCACAAAAAGAAGTTCCTACCTTTACTTGTTCTTGCTGCATCACAGGGGCTGCTACTGCCATTGGACTTTGGGTGTAAACCTGGTGATAGGGTGCTTGAACACTGTGATCCGCGTAGGGCTAGGAAGCAATAAGATCCTATCACTATACACTATTAATGACTAGACAAAAAAGTGTGCTTGCCCACAAAATTCCTTACTTCCTCTAACTAAATTAAGTACATTTTCAAAAGCCATCATTCAAAACAGGATGAAAACTGTAAATGTGATTTTAAATGTTACTGTCTAAAAAGGTAATAAAACAACATTACCATCCCAGAATCCCAAGACCATATTATTTTTGGATATCAATCACTTGGAGCTCTAAATTTCACTTCAGAAACCCAGGAAATGGCACATGACCGTAAACTGAAAGAAAGGTTTATGAAATAGTACTGAGTAGTACACAAATACCACCTCAGTTCAAATCTACATGAATCCTGCAACTCTACTGAACTGTATAGAATTAGTCTTAACTCAATGGTTGCACACTCCTTGAGTCGAAGGGTGGAGAAGTCCAGAGCTTTCGTGGTCAGAGCTTGGCAATCAACAACGAAAAAAAATCAGAACTCAGAATTAGAGCTTGGTGTCTAATGTAAAGAGTTAATGTTAATTCATAACTGGATAGTCTACAATGATTGAAAATCATGTGACCACCAGGACAACTGCTGGCTGATGCAACGTAGAAGGTTTGTGTGAAGTCTTGCCTTGCATATCATTAGAAAATAATGTTAAATAAAAGGTAATGTCAACTGACACCAGGCTACTTGCAGTCCGTCAACCCCAATCCTGAATGTAACTAAACAAGAATCATAGGCAGTGATAACAGACAGTGGCAGCACGTATAGAATAGCACAAGTAAGGGAAGCTTAAAAGATCTATCAGGATAAGAAAAAAAAAGAGAAGTATGTCTATAATAAAATGAACCAATGGGGAACACCTTGCTCTCACTGGAATGCTTTGAAAGCAAAGCAGGGCTAAATGAGGCTGAAAAGCTGCTGAACTATTGTTTACAAGATTTACAACATACCAAACTACGTTGAGACTTACAATAAAGCTTAAAAAAGAACAGGTCAGTACCCTTCCCTATGCCATTGATGGTAGGTAGAAAACATCTTTGTCGAAGGATCAACAATGAAAGTTTCATCAGATGGGATCAATGAAGATATATTTTCATGTGAAGAACTCATGAAGCATTTGATGCATATTTCAGCCTTAGGAAGAACACTACACTATAGAGTGGGCAAAGTTAGAAGCTGCATCCAACGAATGGAAGAGTGGACAGATTCCTGTATTAGCAGTTAATATCAGTTAGCTGAGACCTGAAAGCATGGAGACCTAGAAGAGAAGTTAATTCGGGGCTGAACTGTCGAGGAGACACTCTCAGAAAAATAAAGTTTACACTTCAAGTTTGCTATGACTCTTCTTTGACTGTCAGTTGAGGATGGATTTCATGTTATTGAAGTATGTATGGTTAACCAGGAAAGTAGTGAACAAAATCATGCATTTATTCAAGGCAACATTGAGACTTTGTGGAGAAATATGACTCACACCGTGCAGTTTATAGTGCACAAAAGTGGAAGCACTTCTACAGGAAATGCAAGAAGTGGGCATGGTAGCTATGGCAGAAAATCAGAGCATCAGCACAAAGACTGCTCTACCAAAAATGCAGAGGTCTGTAATTGTGAGCATGATTCAAATCGAAGTTCCATTTTCAGATGAGATATACGCACACCACATAACCCAATGGCATATAAATGCTGGCATGCTACATGACAGATTGGAAACCCAGCTCCAATTTTCATACTTCACGACCCTCCCCCAGCTGTCAAGGTGGGGTTAATCTCTGGACTGAAATCCACAAGTATCGTTCAATTAATACATCAGGGAAAACAAGAAAGAAGCATTTTCACATAAAGGGTGGAATTGGAGCCAGTGAAATTGGCTGACGAAGTCAAAGCATTATTGACTATGAAGCTAGTGCTTCACTTTTCCTTTTATTGGGTCATTTTCATGGGCTGGGAAAACCTAAGGTCTAAACTTATGCCTGAGCATGGGTCTAAAAATGAGGGAGGAAATGAAAATACATGTGCATCAAGCCTGAAATTGCACTTGAAACAAGATTTCTTGGATGCTGCAATAAATTATCTGGGGGGAGCATTTAAATAAGAAAGATTCATTGAGTAAATCTTCAACAGGCTGAAGTGTGTAGACCTTCTGGTCTGTATGGATGTAATTAGTCTGTGAGCTGAAGAACTTCAGCGCTCTTGGCACTAAGAGAGGCTCAATAGTCAAATATGGAAAGATAGAACAATTTATTACACTCCCAATACCGAGCTTGAGACTATGCTGGCACAAGCTCAATTCACTTACTATGTAAGCTCTCGTAAACTGTAATGCAGTATAATGTGGGCACAGGGTTAATATGACAAAACCCAACCATTTCATTCTCCTTCATGGGGTGGAGAACATCTGATTCCCTGGTCATAACTAAGAAAAAACCCTACTGACAAAATATGGAAGATAAGAAAATAAAAGAACATAGTCAGAAACAAAAACAGAAAGCTGGAAGCCAAAACAAAGAACAATACAAAGGCATCAGTGTTAAGATCGATTTGATCAAGAGCAGTTTAACTACAGTTACAGAGAAAATAGCAAAAAGAAAACTACATTGAATCAATTGTTAATCAGATAAAAACAAATAATGCAATGAGATTTCCTTTGGTGAACCAATTCATTAATTTTACCTCTGGCATTGAGGCTTCCATCATTGGAAGTGGAGGAGGTGCACACCCACCATCTTGAGGCATTTCCACTGGTTGGTATATTATCTCAGATGGTTGGAGGTACAACACAGAAGCTGTAGATGCTGGTGACTGATGAAATAAATAATATAAATAACACACAAAAAATATTACGAAGTTACACATCATTCTACATACTTGGAAAAGTTTTAAGAAATAGTTTGTATATGCGTATAAGGCAACGTGACACAACAATCAATCTTATTGTATCACTAATATCACACTGTTTAAAAAGGGAGGTAGACAAAAGATGGGAAATTATAGACCGGTTAGCTTAACCTCTGTCGTGGGTAAGATGCTTCAGTCTATTATCAAGGAAGAAATAGCAAGGCATCTCGATAAAAATTGTCCCGTTGGGCAGGGGCAGCATGGGTTCATGAAGGGCATGTCATGCTTGACAAATCTTTTAGAATTCTATGAAGACATTACGAGCAAGGTGGACAATGGGGACCCACTGGATGTGGTGCACCTAGATTTCCAAAAGGCCTTCGACAAGGTGCTGCACAAGAGGCTGCTGCATAAGATAAGGATGCATGGCGTTAAGGGTAAAGTATTAGCATGGATAGAAGATTGGTTGACTAACAGGAAGCAAACAGTGGGGATAAAAAAGTGCTATTCTGGCTGGCAATCAGTGACTAGTGGTGTGCCTCAGGGATCGGTGTTGGGACCGCAATTATTTACAATTTACGTAGATGATTTGGAGTTGGGGACCACGTGTAGAGTGTCAAAGTTTGCAGATGACACTAAGATGAGTTGCAGAGCAAAGGGTGCAGAGGACTGTGAAACTTTGCAGAGGAACACAGATACATTGAGTGAGTGGGCAAAGGTCTGGCAGATGGAATACAATGTAAATAAATGTGAAGTTGTCCATTTTGGTAGGAGTAAGAGTAAAAAGGATTATTAATTGAATGCTAAAAAGCTGCAGCATGCTGCTATACAGAGGAACTTGGGTGATCTTGTGCATGAATCACAGAAGGTTGGTCTGCAGGTACAACAAGTAATTAGGAAGGCAAATGGAATTTTGTCCTTCATTGCTAAAGGGATTGAGTTTAAAAGCAGAGAGGTTATGTTGCAGCTCTACAGGGTGCTGGTGAGGCCACACCTGGAGTACTGTATGCAGTTTTGGTCTCCTTACTTGAGAAAGGAGGTACTGGCACTGGACGGGTTGCAGAGGAGGTTCACTAGGTTGATTCTGGAGTTGAGGGGATTGGCTTATGAGGAGAGACTGAGTAGATTGGGATTATATTCATTGGAATTCAGATGATCGAGTGGCGATCTTATAGAAACATATAAAATTATGAAGGGAATAGACAAGATAGAAGTAGAGAGGATGTTTCCACTGGCAGGTGAAGCTAGGACAAGAGGGCACAGCCTCAAGATTAGAGGGAGCAAATTTAGGACTGAATTGAGAAGGAACTTCTTCACTCAAGAGGGTTGTTAATCTATGGAATTCCTTGCCCAGTGAAGTAGTTGATGCTACTTCAGTAAACATTTTTAAAGCTAAACTAAGGTAGATTATTTTTTTAAACAATGAAGGAATTGAGGGATACGGTGAGAGCGCGGGTAAGTGGATCTGAGTCCACGAAAAGATCAGCCATGATCTTACTGAATGGTGGAGCAGGCTCGAAGGGCCGGATGGCCTACTCCTGCTCCTAGTTCTTATGTTCTAAAGCACAGCAGACAAAAGGAATAATTTAGTCTTTGAACTAACAAATATATATTTATGGAGGTACACAGCCCTTATGTTTTTCAAATGTCAAAACACATTATCAATTAGGCCTTTAAATCCTTCATTTGCATCTAACACATTCTGCTGTGACTCTGATCACAGTAGTGCGCTGAAAATCAAGTCCAACTTCACCAGCTATATCAAATATGTAAATATCTTATGTAATCGTCAAAATGGTAAATTTATTTCTCTTTATTACCGTTATCTAGAACAAAATAAGTGGCAAAACCGGTTATCAACTAAGCTACTGTGCAGAAGTAAATTATATCACCTTAATCGTAACACATGCATTCATACAGAGACAGGGCACTGTGGAGGTATAATTGATGGGGAGGGAGAAAAACAGGCTGGTGGCTCAAAAGTCTAAATTAGGACAGGAGAATGGGTGACTTCTTCCAGTTCCGTCAGTTTCCTGTTGATGAGATCATGTTGTTGTCGGCTGAACAGTGATGGAAGACCTTAGATAACAAGGTTATTCTGAAGAAGGGTCTAGGCCCGAAATGTCAGCCTTCCTGTTCCTCTGTTGCTGCTTGGCCTGCTGTATTCATCTAGCTCTACACCTTGTTATCTCAGATTCTCCAGCATCTGCAGTTCCTACTATTGATGGAAGACCTTAGTTCAGATTAAAGGTCACTAAGACTTCAGTCTTTGGATTGAGTTAACAGTTCAGGTTTCAGAATTCATGAGCTCAGAGATACTGATTCCTGGAACTTTCTCAGACTTCCAGAAAATACCTTGATCATTTTGTTATCGTTTAAGGGGCACTTTATCAGAAAGACAGAGAGAGAAAGAGGAGAGACAGACTGACAGGCAATGACAGAAAATATGTTCTCCCTCCTGCCAACTTTCTTTCATCTGCTAGCAGCTCCCACTTGTGGCAAAACACAAACAAAAAGTCTAGAGGATATCAACATGGATCCTAGGGTTTTTCTTCAAGTTTCTTTGTCAAGCCATTAAGTCCATAAATAGAGTCAGAGTCATACAGAACAGAAACAGACCTTTTGGTCCAACTCGTCCATGCCAACTGAACTTCCCAAGCTAGTCCCATTTGCGTGCATTTGGCCTGTAACCCACTAAATCTTTCCTATGCATGCACCTGTCGAAACGTCTTTTAAATGTTATAACTATACCTGCATCTACCATTTCCTCTGGGCAGTTCATTCCATAAATGCACCATCCTCTGTGTGAAAGAGTGCCCCTTAGGTCCCCTTTAAATCCTTCATGTCTCAACTTAAACCTATGCCCCCTAGTTTTGAACTCCACAATGAACTCTGCATTGTCTCCCTTTTTCAAAATGATTGGCTTTCTTAGTAAGCATGGAATAACTCAACAGTTGATCGTGATTCGACATTTTCCAAGAAATCACTTGATAAATGTGTCATTAACCAACCCAATACCATCCAAACAGTTCAATTTTCCAATTCTTACGATCCCCAAAAAATATGCTTCTAATATGCCTCCACCTTTGGGAAAATGAAATATCATTTCATCTATGATTCATTACAATGTAAACGTGACACAAATAACAAAACATAAATAAAATTACATTTATTCATTCTCATTCACTCTTTACACAGGTTTATATAACTTCTTGTCACCTTTTGTAAATCTTGAAACCATTCCGGCATCATTAATTCTTGATAGTACACCTGCAGTTCTATCAACTTTTCCAATGATATGAAGAATTCACTTATTATAAGGTCAAATTAACAAACTCCAACAAAATAGTCTATTATAATAATATTAAACAAAGAACTGTGAATGCTGGAAATCTGAAATGGAAATAGAAATTGCTGGAGAAATTCAGCAGGTTTGACAGCATCTGTGGAGAGAAAGCAGAGTTAAAATTTTGGGTCCATTGACCCTTCTTCAGAACTGAAATTCTGAAAAAGGTTCATTGAACCTGAAATGTGAACTTGGCTTTCTTTCCATGGATGCTGTCATAACAGTTTACCACTTTTAGTTTTAAATTTCTCTACAAAGGTCAAATGATTAGGTTCATTATAAAGTAAGGTTTCTTTATGATGGATATAAACTTCAAATTGGCCAAGAGCCAGTAACAATCTCAAAAAATTCCTTTTCCACTGTAGAATATTTCTCTTGATGCTGGTTCAATTTATGAGAAAAGTACCCTTCAGGATTCTCTTTGATTCATCATTTTGCAACAAGATAACCCCCACCTCCAAGTCATTAGCATCAACTGCTATTTGAATAGAATCCCTACAGTGTGGAAGCAGTCCATTTGACCCATAGGATCCACAACAACTCTCTGAAGAGCATCCCACCCAGACCCACTCCCCTACCCTACCCCTGTAACCTTACATTTCCCATGGCTAATCTACCTAGCCTGCATATCCCTAGACACTACGGGCAATTTGGCATGGCCAATGCACCTAACATGCACATCTTTGGACTGTGGGAGGAAATCCACGCAGACATGGGGAGAATGTGCAAATTCCACACATACAGTTGCCCAAGGCTAGAACTGAACCTAGGCCCCTGGTGCTGTGAAACTGCAGTGCTAACCACTGAGCCACCCTTTTTTCGTAATGCCAGGGAGCAAAACTAGTTTATGCATTAGGATCAACCTTTACAGAAGCTGTCTGGCACACTTGACCTTTACCTGGTTTTTCGAGAAATCTAGTGGTGTACACTGATACAGCCCATTTGGTGCAACAAAAGCTGATATCTCTTTAGCTCATGATATCAATGGTACTTGATAGTACCCTTTCAACAAATCCATCTTAATAATGAATGAGGCACTGTTAACCATATTATTACAAAGTTCAAACTGAGGGACTAGGTATGAATCTGTTTTCGTTTCATTTCTGTATAGGTAAAATCTAATCAATTCATCAGGTTTAAGAACAAATACCAGTGGAGACCTCCACAATTGCTTTGACTAGCTTTAATCAAGTTATTATCTGACACGTATTGAATCCCTGTTTTAACCTGAGCTTGTTTCTTCTGGCCTTAAATGATAGCCATGTCCACAGAATCCCTACAATGAGGAAACAGGCCCTTTGGAACAACAAGTCCACACCAACTCTCAGAGCATCCCAGCCAACCCCATCCCCCTGTAACCCACCTCATCTACACATCCCGGAACACAATGGGCAATTTAGCATGGCCAATCCACCTAGCCTGGACATCTTTGGGCTGTGGGAGGAAACTGGAGCACCCAGAGGAAACCCTCACAAACCCGGGGGAAAATGTGCAAACTCCGCACAGACAGTCGCCCAAGGATGGAATCAAACCCGGGTTGCTGGTGCTGTGAGGCAGCAGCGCTAACCACGGAGCCACCGTACTGCCCAATAGATTGCCAGCTATTTCCTGAAAAATCAGTATGAAGTGCTGTCACCACGATGAATTAGCAGAGCAGAACTTTCACTCCCTGTCAGGGAATCAAACCCAGGCTGCAGCGGTGGAAGTGCCGAATCCTAATCACTAGACCACCTGGGCAAACAACTGTTTTATTGTTACTGATACGCTTGCATACAGATCACAACTGGCTAAGGTTGTGCACTTAGATAAATCCCCACAGATTTTCTTTGACGGCATGAGTATCCTTATGGATCTTTCTGTTGTCGTTCCTTAAAGTATGAGAAACATTGCGTCTAAATGTCCCATTTTCTCAGTGTATGCTAATTGGACAGCAGGAGGTTCATTTGATGTATTGTCTGTATTGCTTTCCAGCTCACTCTATGTCATTTTTCCTTTTTATTACCAGCATTTGACAAACTTGCTTTTTCTTATCTTTGACTACATAATGCCATCTTTTTTAACATGTCAAAACAACACAATCAATTCTTCTTTCTGCCAGGTGGATTATCTGTTCGACATTTCACTTTACTACACCTCTTAATTTACTGATTTCAATTTCTTTTTCCATCAATTTCAATTCTCAAGTTCTTTCCTTTTCTTTCTCTGCTCATCAAAACTGATTCACTTTATCATGTACAATCTACTACAACTATAATTTAACTGTAACAAATTCTGATGACTCACAGCTGGGAATAACCTCTATTTATATTTCCACCAGTCCCAAATGTTCATCTAGTATTCCAGTTACCTCTGCCATCCTGACCTTTGCAGGAAATTCCATCTTTAAATCATTTGTTAATTCTATTAGTGCAGCCATAGTTAAAATTTGGGAAACAGTCAGGTATATATTCCCTATCTTTTAGAAGTTTTTAGCTATTTCTGATGCAATCTTAGTTTTATAATATGAGAAACCATGTGTCTGTCCTTTCATCCTGTATCGATTACTAGTACAACACGCTTAGTCTCCTTATGTCCAAGTCCAAACATCCCACACAGGGCACCCAAATTTTGTTCTGACTCTGATGGGAGGATTGTGCTAGAATTGTGAGCTATTGTGAGTTGATTCATTGTTGATCAGCTGCTTTGAAAAACAAATTTAAGGAGATGAAGAATTCATAGGACAGGAGAGGGAGCTGATTTATAGGATCAAAGAATTTCTACTTCCTAATACTCTCCCATTTTTAGTCAACTGTACAAGAATAAGGTTAAATTAGTTAAAGAAACTTAAAAGTAAAAGTTAATGTATGTCATGGCAGTTCAGTCAAGTTCAACGTGTGAAGAGTTGTGGACTCTGCAAGATCTAGGTGAAGTAAGTGTCACTAGTTGCACAAGCTTGGGCTCCACGTTTCAGAGCCTGAGCAATAGCTAGTCACTAAGGTGTATCAACCAGGCAGAAACCTAAGTCTAAAACAAATTTGGAGAGGCAGATACGCTACAAGTTGGAGGCAAGCAGGCAAACAGGGGAATGGGTAACCACCACACAGTCCAAGGCAAAATGGCAGAATGGTGCAGGAATCCCTGGAGGTTGTGTCTACCAAGTGACTTGGGAAAATAGCCAGAGGTTGTCGTCCACATTAGCATGAATAACATAGATAGAGTTATAGAGTCACACAGCACGGAAACAGGCTCTTCGGCCCAAATCATGGTTGCCAACCAGGTTTCCTAAACTGAACTAGTTCAATTTGCCTGTGTTTGGCCCATATCCCTCTAAACCTTGCATATCCATGTACCTGTCCAAAAGTCTTTTAAATGTTGTAATTGTACCTGCCTTTACCACCTGCTCTGGCAGCACATTCAATATATTTTCCACATATTTTCTTGTGTGAAAAAGTTGCCCCTCAGGTCCTCTCAAAATTTTTCTCCACTCACCTTAATCCTAGTTTTGGACTCCACTACCCTGGGGAAAAGACCTCGTCTATTAACCTTATCTATGCCCCTCATGATTTTATAAACATCTTTAAGGTTACCCCTCAGCCTCTTATGCTCCAGGGAAAAAAAGTCCCAGCCTATTCAGCCTCTCCTTATAACTCAAACCTTTCAGTCTCAGTATCATTCTTGTAAATCTTTTCCAGTTTAGTAACATCCTTCCTAAAGCAGGGCAGCCAGAACTATACTACAAATGCGGCCCCATTAATATCCTATACAGCCATAAAATAACAGCCTAACTTCTGCAATTAATGCTCTGACTGATGAAGGCAAACATAGCAAATGTCTTTTTCACTACTTCTACCTGTGATGCCACTTTCTAGGAACAATGTACCTGCACCCCAAGGTCTCTTTGTTCAACAACACTCCCCAGGGTCCCACCATTAACTGTCTAATTCCTGCCCTGATAACAAGGTGTGGGGCTGGATGAACACAGCAGGCCAAGCAGCATCATAGGAGCAGGAAAGCTTGACGTTTCGGGCCTAGACACTTCATCAGAAACGGGGGAGGGGAACAGGGTTCTGAAATAAATAGGGAGAGAGGGGGAGGCGGATAGAAGATGGATAGAGGAGAGGATAGGTGGAGAGGAGGCAGACAAGTCGAAGAGGCGGGGATGGAGCCAGTAAAGGTGAGTGTAGGTAGGGGGTAGGGAGGAGATAGGCCAGTCCAGGGAGGAAGGACAGGTCAAGGGGGCGGGATGAGGTTAGTAGACAGGAAATGGGGGTGGGGCTTGCAAATCATATCCAGCCTGGGAACCCTGCAGCCCAATGGTATCAATGTGGATTTCACAAGCTTCAAAATCTCACCTCCCCCAACCGCATCCCAAAACCAGCCCAGCTCATCTCCGCCTCCCTAACCTGTCCGTCCTCTCACCTATCCCCTCCTCCCACCTCAAGCCCCACCCCCATCTCCTATCTACTAACCTCATCCCGCCGCCTTGACCTGTCTGTCCTCCCTGGACTGACCTATCTCCCACCTACCCCCCCACCTACACTCACCTTTACTGGCTCCATCCCCGCCTCTTTGACTTGTCTGCCTCCACTCCACCTATCCTCTCCTCTATCCATCTTCTATCTGCCTCCCCCTTGCTCCCTATTTATTTCAGAACCCTCTTCCCCGCCCCCATTTCTGATGAAGGGTCTAGGCCCGAAACGTCAAGCTTTCCTGCTCCTATGATGCTGCTTGGCCTGCTGTGTTCATCCAGCCCCACACCTTGTTATCTCGGATTCTCCAGCATCTGCAGTACCTTTTATCTCTATTTCCTGCCCTGTTTGTCTTACTAAAATGCAACACCTCGCATTTATCTGAATTAAACTCTACTTGCCACTCTTCAGCCCACGGCCCATTTGATCAAGATCCCGCTGTAGTCTTAGGTAATCTTCTTCGCTGTCCATTATACCACCAATTTTGGTGTCATCCACAAACTGACAAACATGCCTCCTATAGTATCATGCAAATCATTTATATAAATGGTGAACAATGGACTCAGCATCAATCCTTGCAGCACAGTGCTAGTTACAGGCATCCAGTCTGAAAAGCAAGTCTCTACTACCACTCCCTGTCTCCTACTGTCAAACAGTTTTGTATCCAACTGAATGGCTTCCCCTGGATATCATGTGATCTAACCTTACAAACCAATCTACCATACAGTTCCTTGTTGAAGACCTTGCTAAAGATAGGAAGGGGAAAGTGGTCCTGCAATCAAAATTTAGTGAGCTAGGAAGAAAATTAGCAAGAAGGACCTCTAAAGTAGTAATCTCTGATTACTCCAAGTGCCATGCACAAACAAAAAGACAAATGGATGTGTGCCTGAAATATGGCACAGGAGGGAGAGCTTTAGATGCCTGGGACAGTAGCATGGGAACCAAGAGAGAATATTAGGAAGCAATACCGAAGTGAGACAAATGATGGGAATGGCAGACGGCACTAAAGTAGAGAGCAAGTTAGTAGGTGGAGGTGCAACAAAGGAAAAATGAAGTTCCAATCAACATTACAATGCATTTCTGTGAACTCATGGAGTATAGTTAATAAAACTGAGGAGTTACAGGCACTGACCATCTCTTAAAGTTTTGATATTGTGGTGATATTATGATACAGTGGAGACATGGCTTAAGGAAGAGCAGACATATATCTAAAATCATCCTGGTTACAAGACGTTCAGAAAAGACAGAAAGGAACAAAAGGAGGAGGATTGGCATTTTTGGTAAAGGGAAGCATTGCAGGACTGGAGAAAGACGATGTTTCAGAGAGTTCAAAGATGGAATCAACCTGGCTAAAGCTAAGGAATAAGAAGCGTGTAATTATATTGCTCAATATAGTTCGTGGAAAGGACAAAGAGAAAAATAAAATTAATGGGTAAACATCACAGCGCAGTTATAATGGGGTCTTAAGTTACCCATATTTCGAGTTGGAGAATAGAAATGCGGAATAAGTGTTTCGTAGATTGTGTTCAAGAGAATTTCTTACAGCAATATGTGTCCAGTCCATCAAGAAAGGGGGTACTATAAGATCTAGATCTTGAGAATAATGTCAACTAAGTGACCACAACATGTAGCAGCACATGTAAACCATTCAACCCATCAAGTCTGCTCCTTCATTCAATGAGATCATGGATGATGATAAGACTGAACCCCACCTTCCCACTTTTTGCCCATAACCCCCAATTCTTTTACTGATTAAAACTCCATGTGTTCACAGTCTTGAATACACTTATTGACCCAGTCACTACAGCACTGCAGTAATGAATTCCACAGATTAACCACCCTCGGAGAAGACATTCCTCCCCATCTCTGTCCTAATCCGATGACCTCTTACTCTGCGATTATGCTCCCTTACCCGACTCTCTGCCATGAGGCAATACAACCTCTCTGCATATAATTTTTCAACACTCATAAGAATCTTGCATGTTTCAAGAATGTCACCTCTCATACTTCTAAATTCCAATGAGTACAAGCCCAAAACTACCCAACCTCTTTTCATAAGACACTGCCTCCATACACCAGATCAACGCATGAACCTTCTCTGAACTGTCTCCAATGCTAGTGTATCTTTCTTAAGATAAGGAGACGAAAACTCCAACTGTGGTCTAACTAGTTCCTTGTACAGTTTTCTCAAGGCCTCCCCATTTTTTTACTTATTTCCTTTGAAATGAAGGTCAACATTCCATTTACCTTCCCTATTACCTGCTGAATATGTATATTAGCCTTTTTCAACTTAGGAACATAGGAATTAGGAGTGAGAGGAGGTAATTCAGCCCTTCAAGCCTGCTCTGCAATTTTGCATGATCATGGCTGATCTTATCCTGATCTCAATTCCACTTTCCTGCTTGCTCCCCCCAGCCCTTTATCCTGCATTTTTTTTAAAATCAGAAATATATCTATTTCTTTCTTGAATCTGTTGATTGATTCTGCCACTACTGCACACTGGGCAGTGAGTACCACAGATTCACAGTCCTCTGAAAGAACGCCTGGTCTCGTGGCAGCTCTCAGGCTGGTCTTTCAGTGGTAGGTCTGGTGTCTCATGGCAGTATCTTGGCTCGGCATGCAAGTGGATCTGCCCAGGCATGTTCCCAATGCATCTGGGGAGATCGGACAGGTGGCAGTTTCAGCTACGGCGGCAGCACCAAGAAGATAGCTGAGGTCTTCCGGACAGCGAGATGCGTGGAGGACTCAAGGACTGTTGAACTTTTAACTTATTACTTTATTTTCCTAGCTGAAACTACAAAAGACTTTAATGTTAACTATTACCTTATTTAATTTTCTACTTACTCTATGAAGTAATGCTTAACTTTTTAACTCTTGTTTCTCTTCAGTTTTTTTGTACCTAGGTACCTTGGTACCTAAGATGGCGCCATGTGTAGCGACATTGTACACTTTTCACTGTACCCCTATACTTCTGGACTTGAGTACACTTCACAATAAAAGCTAAATCTAACCCAACCTAAGTAGTTTCTGCTCATCTCAGTTCTGAACCTACCTCCTCTCACTCTCTATCTATGACCTTTATTTCCAGACTGTCCCACAAACGGGAACATCTGTTAAACGTCCACATTATCAAACCCCTTTAGCATTTTAGCATACCTCAATCAGACCCCCGCATTCTTCTGAACTCCAGCGATTATTGGCTTGTTTAGAGAATTTGCTGACTGACAGAAAGCAGAGGACTAGGAAAAATGGGTCCTTATCTGGATGGTGAACTATAACTAGTGGGGTGTTGCAGGGTTCAGTTCTTGGACCTCAATTATGTACGATTCATATAAATGATCTTCAAGCGGGGACAGAGTGTAACTTGGCAAAACTCATGAATGGACAAACAGTGGCTGAACAATGGGCTATCTTCAAAAAGGACAGGCTTTGGGCACAGTAAAGGTACATACCTACACGAGGGAATGATTGGACTAACAAATTCAGAGCTTCCTGGAAGACAAATATGGAAGAAATTCAGCTAAAGAAGGAAATGTGCGCTTATAATACCAAGCTGAATATAGAAGGTACAGAAAAAAGCTGAAAAGTAAATAAGCAATGAGGAATTATGAAACAGGGTTTAGCAGCTAACATAAAATAAAATCTCAAGGTCTTCGACAAGTACATCAATAGTAAAAGTGTGGCAAAAGAAAAAGTAGGTCCAATTGGAAACCAAAAGGGAGACTTACATTTAAGAGGTAAGACACATGGCTAAGATGTTAAATTCATACTTCGCACCTGTCTTTACCAGCAAGGCAGATGCCTCCTCTGCCACGGTGAGAGTGGAAGAAACTCAAGTTACCAGAAGGATTTAAGATTGATAAGAGGTATTGGATATGCTGTTGGTACTTAGTTGATAAGGCACTAGGAGTGGATACAATGCACCTAAGGATATTGAAGGAAATTACTGTGGAAATTGCAGAGACATTGGCAATTATCTTTCAATTTTCCTGGATGTAAAGTTGATTGAAGAATTGCAAACATATTCCTTTGTTCAAAAAATGTTGTGAAGATCACCCCAGTAATTACAGATCAGTCAGTTTAACTTCTGTGAAAACTTATAGGAGTTATTCAGGATAGAATTAATTGTAATTTAGAAAAACATGGAGTCAGCAATGATTTGTTACAGGAAAATCATGTGGAACTATCTTGCTGGAGTTTATTGAAAAGACATTAGAGAAGGTTGAGGTGGGAAAGGCTGTTGTTGCAGTGGACAGGATACATGGCAGATGAACTTCAATGCATAGGGTATTAGGTGGAAAGAATACAGGTAGATAGTACAAACTGAAGGTCATTATTTGAACGGATGCGCAGGAATAGGGAAACCGAGCTTAAGTAATGAAAACATGCAGGATAGGTAGAGGGAGCTGTTAATAAAGCATGCAGTACTCTAGACCACAGTATTCATAAATAGGGGCACAGAATACAAGAGTGGGGAGGTTATGATGAACACATATCACTGATCAGATAGTACTGGCACTGAATATAGGAAAGATATGAATGCACAACAGAAAGTGCAGAAGATAGTTACAAGAACGGTTCAAGGAATAAGACAATTCAGAAGAGAGGAAAGATTGGAAAAGTTGGGACTGTACTCGGTCAGAAGGCCAACAGGAAATTTGTTAGAAGTTTACAAAATCCTCATGATTTTGTTTATTATTGTTACGTGTACCAAGGTACAGTGAAAAGTTTTGTTTTGCGTGCAGTACGGGCAAATCGCACCAAGCAAAGTACATAGGGTAAAAGAACAGAACGAAGAATACAATGTTACAGCTGCAGCAAAGGTGCACAGAGAGTGAGATCAACACTAAATTTAAAATTTGAGAGGTCCATTCAGAAGTCTAATAACAGCAGGGAAGAAACTGTTCCTGAAACTGTTCGGACGTGCATACAAACATTTATATCTTCTGCCCAATGGAAGAGGGTGGAAGAGAGTATAACCCGGGTGGGAGGGGTCTTTGATTATGTTGGCTGCTTTCCCTAGGCAGCAGGAAGTATAGATGGAGTCAATGGATGGAAGGCTGGTTTCCATGACGAACAGGTCTAAGTTCACAATATTCTATAATTTCTTGCAGTCTTAGGAACAGCAGTTCCCAAACCACACTGTGATACATCCAGATAGAATGCTTTCTGTGGTGCATGTATAAAAATTGGTAAAAGTCCCTGTGGTCATACCAAATTTCCTTAGCTGCCTGATGAAGTAGAGAGTTGCTGCGTTTTCTTTACCATTGCGTCAACGTGGGTGGACCAGCACCGATTGTTGTTGATCATCACTCCCAGGAACTTGATGCTCTTGACCACCTCTACCTCAGCACAACTGATGCAGAAGGGGGCATGCCCTGCATCCCACTTTCTGAAGTCAATAACCAGCTCTTTCAGTTTGCTGACACTGATGAAGAGATTGTTGCCTTTACATTATGCTGCGAAGCACACAAACTTCTTTCCTGTATTTTGTCTCCTACAACAGTGGTGAATCGTCAGCAAACTTGTAAATGCAGCTGGGGTGGAATTTGGCCACACAGTCAAGAGTGTATGAAGAGTATAGTAGGGGGTGAAGTACACAGCCTTGTGGGGCACCAGTGTTGAGGATTATGGTGTAGGAGGTGTTGTCGCCTGTTCTTACTGTTTTCGATCTATGGGTCAGAACGTCAAGGATCCAGTTACAGAGTGGGGAGCCGAGACCTAGATCTTGGAGTTTAGAGATGAGTTTGTTTGGAATTATGGTGCTGAAGGTGATACTGTAGTCAACAAGCAGGAGCCTGACATAGGTAATCTTGTTATCCAGATATTCCAGCATCGACTGTAAGTCCAGTAAGATGGTGTGTAGTGTGGACCTATTGCTCCAGTACACGAATTGCAAAGCATCAAGGCAATTTGGTAGGCTGGAGTTGATCTGAGTCATGACTAACCTCTTAAAGCAGGTCATAATTACGGAGGTCAGAGCCACTGGGCAGTAGTCATTGAAGCATGCTGCATGATTTTTCTTTGGCACCAGAATGGTGATGGCCTTCTTGAAGCAGGTGGCGACTTTAGATCGTAGTATGATCAGTCATGGACAGAGTGGATAGTGAGAAACTGTTTTCACATGTAAACAGATCGAGAACTAAAGCACACAGTTTTAAATTGTCTTACAAAAGAAGCAAATGCCAGGAGAGAAAGAAAACTCTCACACAGCAAGAAATTATAGTATGGAATGTCCTGTCTGGAAAAGCGGTGAAGTACATTCAACTGGTGCATTCAAGAGGACATTTGATGATTATTAAAAGAAAACAATGAGCAGGGTTCTGGGCAAACTGAAGCATTTTCAACTGATGCATTCAAGTGGACACTTGATTGTTATTTAAATGTAAACAATGTGCAGGGGTCTGAGCAAAAGGCACGAGACTGGCAGCAAGTCAAAATGTTCAGAGATCTAGTAAGGATAAAATGGGGCAAATAGCCCCTTTCTCCATCATTAAAAATCTGTGGTTCATTATTCCATAAGTAGTCAGTCAGTCATACTTCTGTGGTGGGCAAATTATTGGAGAGGATTCTGACAGACAGTATTTGTGATTATTTGGAAAATCACAGTTTGATTAGAGATAGTCAGCATAGCTTTGTGAGGGGCAGGTCATGCCTCACAAGCCTTATTGAATTCTTTGAGGATGTGACAAAACACACTGATGAAGGTTGAGCAGTGGATGTGGTGTATGTGGATTTTAGCAAGGTGTTTGATAAGGTTCCCCATGGTAGACTCATTCAGAAAGTAAGGAGGCATGGGGTTCAGGGAAATTTGGCTGTCTGGATACAAAATTGACTGTCCAACAGAAGACAAACAGCGGTAGTAGATGTAAGGTATTCAGGCTGGAGCTTAGTGGCCAGTGGTGTTCCACAGGGATTTGTTCTGGACCTCTGCTCTTTGTGATCTTTATAAATGACTTGGATGAGGAAGTGGAAGGGTGGGTTAGTAAATTTGCTGATGACACGAAAGTTGGTGGAGTTGAGGATAGTGTGGAGGGCTGTTGTAGGTTGCAATGGGATATTGACAGGATGCAGGGTTGGGCAAACAAGTGGCAGACGGAATTCAACCTGGAAAAGTGTGAAGTGATTCATTTTGGAAGGTCGAATTTGAATGCAGAATACAGGGTTAATGGCAGGATTCTCGGCAGTGTGGAGGAACAGACGGATCTTGGGGTCCACGTCAACAAAGCCCTTGAAGTTGCCACCTAAATCAACAGGGTTATTAAGAAGGCGTATGGTGTGTTGTCTTTCATTGGCAGGGAGAATGAGTTCAAGAGCCAGGAGGTTATGCTACAGCTCTATAAAACCTTGGTTAGACCATACATGGAATATTGTGTTCAGTTCTGGTCGCCTCATTATAGGAAGGATGTGGAAGCTTTAGAGAGGACGCAGAGGATATTTACCAGGATGCTGCCTGGACTGGAGGCCAGGTCTTACGAGGAAAGGTTGAAGGAGCTAGGGCTTTTCTTATTGGAGCGAAGAGGGATGAGGGGTGACTTGATAGAGGTGTACCAGATGATAAGAGGCACAGATACAGTGAATAGCCAGAGACTTTTTCCCAGGGCGGAAATGACTATCACGAGGGGGCATAATTTTAAGTCGACTGGGGAGGGTATAGGGGAGATGTCAGAGGTAGGTTCTTTACACAGAGTGTGGTGGGTGCATGGAATGCACTGCCAGCGGTAGTAGCAGAGTCAGATACATTAGGGACATTTAAGCGACTCTTGAATAGGCACATGGATGATAGTAAAATGAAGGGTATGCAGGTTAGTTTGATCTTAGAGTAGGATAACAGGTTGGCACAACATCATGGGCCGAAGGGCCTGTATTGTGCTGTACTGTCCTGTGTTCTAGTATCGAAAGTGCAAATGTCTTTTATAATTTCCAAAATGGTCAATTTGTTTCTTTTTATTACTAATATGAACAAAAAGGGGGACTTTTGCTAGATTATTCAACAAAATCAAAACTAATTTGTTTATTTGAAACAAACCTATTCTTTACACAAGTGGCAAAACTGGTTATCAACTAAGCTATTATGCAGAATTAAACTATGTCCTCATTCATCCTAAAACACATGCATGCAGGCATTCATCACAGACTGGATAACAAACACACAGCTCTGCAGAGATATTATGAATGAATACAATTCGAAAATACCCTTGTGGATCTACAGTCCAAACTGAAAAGGCAGAATGAGTTGACTTCCTTTGCATTCCTGTAAGAGATCATGTTGCTGTCACCTAAGGAGCAATAGAAGACCCTCTGTTTGGACAAAGTGAGTGAGAGAACATGAGAGACAGTGCAAGAGAAAGTGAGAGACATTTTCATTCCCGTCAGCTTTTCTCCAACAGCTAACAACTCCCATGTCTGTGATAAAGCAGAAACCAAACAACCAGAGAACGTTGCTAGGTGCTGACAGCATAGATCCGAGGAATTCTTTTAGGTTTGTCTGTAAAGGCATTAAGGTCATAAAAGCAACATTTCTTTTTAAAAGCTCTCATTGTCTCCTTTTCCATAATCATTTGCTTTTCCAGTCAACAGCAAGTAGCCCATTTTTCTCCATGACTCTTAACTTTCTTCCAAGGAATCACATGATAAATCCCTCTTCAAACCAGTGATGTCCAAACTGTTCCATTTTCCAATTCTAATGATCATAAATATCAGTTTCTAACACTGTGTACACAGTTAACTTTGATATCATCACACAAATGTAAAAATTGCATGAATTAATACTTTATGGTAAGCAAGCATATCCATTTGGAAGATCATTATTGCGTATATAAGTGATGGTTTTGCATTGTAGGATGCTTTATTTTCATTCATTTGCAAGGTCAAGTAGTAGCAGAAGGCAGGAAATATGAATCTAAAGAGGTAAAACTTCACTGGTCAGTTTTTCAAACATGGCTAAAACTAGAAACATACATCAGAACGCATTAGAAGACTCTGTTCCCTTTAAAGTCACGTACAGTACTGTGAAAGGCTACCTGACAATTTAAAATCCCATTTGGTCTTATTTCACATGATTGCTGCCACGCTGGCATGTGAGAACTATATAACTCAAAAGTAGTACCTCAAAAACTAGATGGGCTTCAAACATTTTTTGAGGGAACTACATTTTTACAACTTCATTAACTACAACTAAGAAGCTAAACAGACTCAGCCATTTACAGCACAAGGAGGGCCATTCTATTCATCGTGACTGCAGTCAAGAGAGATGTCAATACACTCATCCCATTGTCCAGCTCTTAATCTTTAGCGCTGAAGGATATGGCTAAGTGAATGTGTAAATACTACTTAAAGATTACGAAAAGTTTCTGATTCAACCACCCTTTCAAGCAGTGACTTCGAGACTGTCAAAGCCCTCTGTTTGAAAATACATTCTTCTCCATTGCCCTCTTGGCTTTCCATCTTCTACGTTAAATATATGCCCCCTGGTTATTGGCTGCTCTACTAATGGAAGAAATGCCTACCTGTCCACTCTATCTATGCCACTCATAATCTTGTACACCTCTATAAGGTGCCCTTTCAATATTCACGGCTCCAAGGAAAATAACCCCAGCTATCCGATCTTTTCTCATAACTCAGACCCTCTAGCCCAGGCAGCATCCTGGTACATCTAACTGCACCCTCTTGAGTGCAATCACATTTTTCATATAATGTGGAGACCAGAACTGTACTCAGTACGCCAGCTGGGGCCTAACCAGTGTTTTCTACAGTTCCATCATAACCTTTCTGCACTTGTTTTCTATGTCTGGCTAATATCCTTTTGCAGTTTAGGGCTATCCTCCTTACTATTTACTGCCCTATCATTTCCCATGTCGTCGGCAAACTTCTTGATCACACATCCCACATTTAAATCCAAATTATTAATGTACACTACAAATATCAAGGGGTCCAGCATCAAGGCTTGTAAAACACGTTTGGAAACTGACTTCCAGTCACACAAACTTCCCTTTATCGTCATCCTCTACGTCCTGCCTTTCGGCCAGTTTTGAATCCAATGTGGCATTTTGCAAATCTAGTTTACTTTGAGAATGTGTTGGAAAATTTGTATGGTAAACATCTTTATTTATAATCCTGCAGTGAACAGAAATTTTAAAAATCCATTAGAGCAGAGAGGAACCGAATTTGAAATATCAGCTATTAAAAAATTGGAGGGCAGCATTTTTTTTGGTTGTGTTCATTTCAACCACAACAATAGTTTACTAATCACACAAAAGCTAACAATTGTAAGTTTTACCTGAGGCAATCCCCACTGCCACTGGCCTGCGAGACAATGAGCTGGTGCCTGCAAGTAAAAACAATAAGTAATGATATACATGTTTTTTCTTGCAATAACAGAGTGACAAAATGTAAAACTTTCTTTAAGAAAATAAAGGAGTTCTGCAGCAGCCTTCTCAGATATCTTTTTCATTTCAATAATGGACACTGGATATGATTTGTTGCCTATTCCTTAATGCACTTGAATTGAATGACTTGATAGGCCTTTCCAGCGTCAGTGTCAATCACATAGCTATGGGTTTGGAATCCTTCCGTGAAAGGCATTAGTAGATCAGGCAGAATTTTATGACAGTGGTAAGTGGTTACTGTTAGACCAGTTTTCAAACCCAATTTATTTAGTGAATCCAAATTTCAACATGTGCCATGGTGGGATTCAAATTGATGTCCCCAGAATCTTAGTCTGGGACACTGGATTACAATGGCTGGACTTTGTCTAAAACCTTTTAACTTTACTATTACATAATAAAGGGAACACAATCCAATGACACCTTGAATTTCGTGGGCATTATTATCACCAGCAAGGTATAATTCTATGAATCCTCTCTCCCATTAGTCATGACAGACCTGGTGATGTAGTTTTCTAGAGTTCCTCTTCAAGTGACCAATAACATCATGCATGTGGCCACTTCTGGAAAACAACCATTTCTACAAGGTTCTATTTTCTTTTCTGTCAGTAGAAAAACTGAGCTCTTCTTGAGATCGAATTGCTTCAAGAATTCAATCTATTCTTCTTTATGTCTCTCAGTCTTCTCCTTGTGTTTTTACTTGGGCATTTGCCCGCCCCCTCCTCTGCAGTTTTTCTTTGGCTCTTTTTCCTTTGATCATATGGCTACTTTCTTATTTACCTTCGTGTTGGTACTGATTCCAGGTCAAGTATCACCTGGTCACACAAACCAATATTCCTTATTATTCAAGAAAATTTCAACTGATTCTTTCACAATTGATACGAATTTGATTTCTTTTCAAACAAACATGCTTGAAAACAAATACATACTTCACAGACCTTTTTCAAGAAATTACATGTTTACTCCACCTTACAAGGACAGCATTATACATTACTGTACTGCTTCCAGGTCAAAGGTTATCAAAAAGAGATTTCTGCCCACACGCTTATCTAAGCATTCTGGCAACTTGAAAAATGAAATGATCATGCGAGAATATATGTGCTTTGATGCCAACATTGCTAATTGCGAACGCCACATTCTAGCCAGCTATACTAACACTGCACAGGTGAACATGATATTAAACAAATTGCAGCATTTCTTCCAACACTGCTATTTAAATGTATGATAAACTGCTTACAGGTTAGTTGCTGAATTATTTATTCTGTCTACTGGTGCAACTGTGCATGCTTCTGGAGCTTTCATTAGCTTATAGAAGGTTTTGAACACTCCATAAAATATGTCTGACAAAATATCACCATCTGAAATGTACAATTTGTTTCTTCCACTTTTGTCTGAGTATTTTTTTTTAAATTTCAGATTTCTAGTGTTAATATTACTTTTTGTTTACTAACATTAATGCCCTCACCTGTCAAGATGATTGTAACTGTTAATATTTGTCCATCAGCCTCTTTCCAAACGGCTGCTTTGGGTACAAGTACGTTTGCAGTGTAAATCATTTAAATAACAAGTCACTGAAGCTTTCAAAGCACAGCAGAGCACTTCTATCTTACTCCTAATACCAGAGACAGCTCACAGTTTTATATGGGCTGTGGGCTTTCCAGTCTTCCAAGGTTCTACTGATTGTATCTATATTGCCTTTTATGAAACTCCTTTAAATTCTTCCCCTTTTATGAATGAAGAAGATTCCACTTCCTTGCCGTGCAGTTGTGTCCACCCACTGCAGCACATTAAGCTACCTGATACTCATTATCCTGGAAGCAATCACAACTACATCAATCTATGGCATTCTTTTACGTCATCTTTATCTAAGACATCATTTCAAGTCCAAGTCCGGCCCGTGGATGACCCAGGTTACTCAATCACAACTCATAACTCCAATCTAGAACAAAAACACATAGTGGAACAGACCTAAGGATCAAGAGGAAGGAAGCGATGATTAAATGCAACATTTATAGAAACAGAAACTACAACACCAATGATCCCTTTAGGTTCCACCTCGTCAAATTATTCATGTAGACTACCTCTAATCAAAGGACTTTTCAAGTGCTGACAATCCCATGCTCCTTACCTTTCCACTAATGCTAAGTGACACATTGCCTTCTTTCCGATAACATGAAAATGCACATTCTAACACAATTCAGAAATTAGTTACACAACACATGTAAGACTAAAGTGATCACCTGTAAAGTGCCCAACTTCCACGTGCTTTTGGCTATTTTAGTGCACCTCTGAGTTTCTTCCTCAGCAGCTTTAGAATAAGTGGAGAAACAGCAGTGATCTCCAATTGAGGAAACTGCAGATAGCCTTGGCAAATGACTTTGCCGTAGCCTAGGCCAAGATGGATACTCTAGAGTCATGCTTTCTGGTGTAAGACTACTCAGTTTTGGTTGAGCTGGTCAGAGAATTTTCACTATTATTGAGCATAGAGTAGTAATGTTACCACTTGGAGAAGACTGCAGAATTATTTATCATTGTGCCAATGACACTGTCTAGTATAACATCCCAAAAATCCTGTATCTTTAGAAGAAGTTTCAGGGAGTCTATTTCAAAGGCAGTAGCCAAAGACATAGTCTGATATTTCACTGCAGCATTTAGGCCATTGATGGAAGCTGCTTATACTGTGGTCTTGGCTTTGGTATTGCCTTATCAGATGCTTCATCGTGGTGGGTTGCAGAGGTAAGCAATGCTTGTAACCACTTGTTGAATACTGGTAAGGATAATCTCCAGGGTCTATCCAAAGCACTTTGCCAAATTAATGCTGGACTCCTTCATTATCCTCAGATTGCACCACAAAGCCTTTACACAAAATATTTGTTTTGTTTACACCTATCACTTGCTGTCTGTGGCCTAACCTAAGTTTTAATCTTACTCCATTGCAACAGAAATGATGTGTGAACTCAACTCCCAGTGAGCTGGCAGCAATGTTGTATTTTCTCTCCACTCTGGCTCATGCATGTTTTGCCCAGCACCTTAACATTTGCAGATACTCCCTCTCGGCTGGCTTTTAAAATACATGCAGTGACTATCTTTGAGCTGGTGTTTGCAGAGTAAGATTTAAGTGATAACAGTTCATTTTCAGCATTTTCTTCCTGAATGGATAAGATCCAATATTTGGGTGTCTAAAATCAGAAAGGAACAAGACTTGGGTTCTGGTGAGGGGAGAAGACCACCCACAGCTCAAAAGTCCAAAGACACTGTGAGAGGAGTGGACATGCAGATACAAACAGCATCTACCCCTTGAGTCCCACCAATGGTCACTGCCTCTTTTCATGATCCAGCATGATCTCCTACATGGGGTTAAAATTGTAGGTGTTCTCGTCCTCCTCCAGATCTATCCTACTGCCTTCAGTTATGCAGTGCCTTCTCCTGCAGTAAAGAGTATAAAATTATGTGTTAGTGATTGTTCTGTAATATGTATCATGTGGTTATCAAACCTGAATAACAGCCAGTGTGACAGAGTTGTAGGAATGACCTCTCTGATGTTTTGAAATAGTGCAAAATGTGAGGGTGAATATGATAAATTCAGGGGTTCAGGAGTTTGTGCTAGACAATGATAGATGGGTGATTGGGATATGGTGAATTAAGCAATGGTTGAGGTTTGTAGAGCATTTGGTAGTGTCATTTGAAGAACAAATTTAAGACTGTGCAAATTAGTCTGACCTTCATGGCTCATTAGGTCATTAAACTTCTTCCTGCCCTGCATCCAAGTCCATGGAACTACACTCCTGGCACTGATCTTTGCCTTTATTCTTTTCCTACCTGCCATCTCAGCATGTATCATCCATCTCAGTGGATGAAGTTCAATCCTTCCTTCCATATAAGTTACCAGTGCAATGTAAGAAAACTTGGTGCATATTCTATTGCATAGCCAGCCACTGCTCCAAATACCAGAATACCGGTTCACTTTATAAAGAACTTCCATTAACTGTTACAGCAGTAGTGCATCTCCATTTTAAAAATGCAGATTATTTAAGTAGCCCTCATCACTTGCAATATTAAGCCATCTGAGGTGTGCAGCCAAGGAATAGCATGGGAATGTTAGCTGCATGCAGAGGGTGAGAGTGGCTGAGGACAAAAAATTTCCAATTTTTTCCTGACAAACAACTGTCTAATTACAGCAGCCTTTAGACTTCAAGGGCAGAAACATTAGTATCCCTTTTGCTTACTTCCTATTACCATCATGCCTGTGGACTAATGAATTTTGTATTAAATCACCAAAGTAGCCTCAGCATTTCAGCATTCAATGCATATAACACATATAAATCCAGGATGAAATTCACATGAGGAAGAACATGACCTTGCTGGAATATGTACAATGGAGTGAAACAAAGGACAATGGCAGTGCTTCACAAATCAATTTTCAATGTGACCCCATCTTAACTCACCACCATCTTCTCAAGGGCAGTTAGGGATGAATAAAAGGGGTGTCTTCATTTGTAATGTTCACATCCCCTGAACAAATATCTTCCTAAAAACAAATCTTGAAAATTGTGATGCCAGTAAAATGAAACAGCCATGAAGAAACATAGTAACATTTGGTATGTTAAAGCTTACACTCGAAAGATCATACAGGCAGCCCCCAGTTTGCGAGTGTTCCATTCCCAAGCCCATGCGGATGTCGTTTTGTATGCAATACAGGACAATATAAAGTAAATTCATAAATACAGGAAACATTTGTATGTTGGATACTTAAAATTGCACCCCATTTGCATTGTAAGTATGAGTGTTCATAAATCGATGTTTGTAAATTGAGGACCCAATTTAATACATATTATTTAAACATAATATTTAGTGGTAATACACAAGCATCTATGTTTAGATGAGCTTGTAGATTTTTTGTTATTTTATCTACTCATGTAGATTTCAGCCCAGTCACTCATACAAGAAGCCCCACACGTCTTTATTTTATTTCTTCTCTTTTTCAAAATAGACTATTGTATGGTCTCCCCATAACACGCTTTTTGTGAAGTCCAATTTTTGAATGATTCATAATAAACTATCTACTGTATAGGGTTAAAACAAATGTGATAGTTTGTTCAAGCACTCAACGTGAGAACCATTCGCAACACACACACAAACAACAAAGAAGAAGAACAAAAAAGGAAAAGTTACAAATAAAAATTATTTTAGAAAAGATACTGGCACTGATTCACATGAATTAGAATCGAAGCAAGTCCCAATGCCCAGTGAATTTTTACAATTGTCTGGTCTGGCAGAATTCCTTTTCTCAGCAGCTTGAAAGCAGATGGATTGCAGTTGAAGATGCAGCAACATAACTCTTTGTAGGCAGGGAAATTAGTTCATTTCTTTTGTGAAATATAGAATTCTTTCCAGAAATGAGGCTTCAAACGATGTCAAGAATAGAGGCAGGTTTTGTTGCTGACTGCACCAAGTTTTAAAAAAATGCTACATAATTAAAGCTGTTCAAAAACCAGCAGCTTCAGTCACGTGACTTAGACTCCCAACTTATTAATGAGAAAATTCTGAAAAGATCTGGTCAAAAATCATTGTGCATTATCAGAAACAAATGTGGAGGCCATTAATGCCATCTCATGCATAACGGTGCTTCATTATTTTCTTTTGTTCTGAACTGGCTTAGCATAGACATCTTGCCTGCAGTTCCTTTTTGGTGGTTTGACTGGAATGTTTATATAGTAAGAGGATGGTAATATGGTTTTGACCCGGGTTACAGCTGAACAAAACTTTCCAGAATTTTTGGTTAACTAGCATAATACAATTAGCGGCAGCCATGACATCAGGCCAGAAAAACATTCATTTAAAAAAGATAAAATAATCAAGTGTAGTCAAGGAAAACAAAGTTTATGATCTTTCTTCACAAGCTACTAAGTGTGGCTTTGCACTCAGATCCTCTTCACCTACTCCACATGCACTGTTGTCCCAACCTACCTCTCACTCATTCATTCAGCAGCCCCTCTTCCCAAACTCCCATCCTTGCTCAACCCCTCCCTTCCCACCCACTCTCAGTCAATCAACCTTTTCCTCCCTCTCAGATCAAAAGAGAGAAAAAATAAACACAGAACTGCAGATGCTAGAAATCTAAAACAAATCAGAAGGTGCTGGAAATACACAGTGAGTCTGGTAACACCCGTAAAAAGGAAAGAGCTAATGTTCTGAGTCCAGTGACTCTTCGTCAAACTAATAAAATGTTGTTTCCATCAACTGATGGAAAAGCCTGTGTCAAGGATATATCATACATCATAAGCACAAATGTACAATAACCAACCAAAATGTTCTCTTCAAACCTTTTCTTTTGCTACTTTACTTCAAAGTCTGTAAAACACTGTACTTTTCTTTTTGCACCATGCAGAAGAAACTTGGACATATCTCAACACATGTACAATTAAAATCACAAGGCAAGTGTGTACTGTTAGTACCCTTGTTGATATTTTGTTATTCTTACTTTACTCGTTTATAAATTTTGGTTTGGAGCTGTCACCTGTGAGCTGAAGATGACCTTTGGACTGTGGGCAGCACCTTATATTAACAAGCTGTTGTTTGTTTGAGGCCAAGCTTGGAAGTTCATTGCAGGCTGGTTTTTGATCAATGTGTTCCATAGCCTCCAAAACCAGGGAAAGTAGCATGCCTAACCAAACAGCAGATATCTGGTGTTAACAAGAACTGCTGCCAGTAAGTCAAGGGGAGAACATGATGGTCAAACAGAAGGAGGGGCTGTAGAGTTTGAACTGTTTTTGTTTAGCCTGTGTTTCTCAGAGAAGGAGTTTGGCTGTTGATGTTGAAGTATGAAGATTTGTAAGCTCCCTGCCTAACCTCCCATTAACAGCCACTGAAAGTTCAGAGTGTAGTCTTCTGAAAGTTCCTTGGAGTGAAATGAAAAGGTAGCCCTGATTGACGTTTTCAGAAAAATCAACCAAGAAACAATTATATATGGCTTTGGAACAATACAGCGTGAATGTTTCAATACCCTGGCCAGTTTTGTTATTTTCTTTCATTTATCCCTGAACTACGTTTGTTTGCCTGTCTGCCTTCTGCGTAAATGGGGCTGTAAACAAAAGGTCACTGGGTTTAAATTACTGACATCAATTACTCTATTGTTTAATTTAGCTCTGCTAAACCTATTGTACTACTCACAAATAGTTAAGTCTTTTATTTATGCTACAAACCTGCTGTCTGGAATTGATTATTCACAGTCTTGGTTTCGTTATTCAACAAGTCTGGTTTGGAACCAGTGAGGTCAATTTTGAAGGTCTTTGAATGTTTTCATTTTACTGTGTTGTGAATACAGAGGCAGGAAGGCTGATTTGATTCAGCTGTCTGTTTCCAAGTCGTAACAGTGTTACCGATAAATTATGTCTTCAGTTATAATCATTCCCTATATCAAAATGGATTAATACTTTAAAGCTACACAAAGGAGCCCACATATTCTTCTTTCTCTGTCTCCAAAGCATACTCAAAGGGATTCTATGAAGTTCACTGGTGGGTAAGCATATCTTGATCTGACTCCAAGCCATAAAGACGCCAATTGATCTTATCACGAGATAGGCAGTGCCATAAAAGTGGGGGAAGAACTCACCATTGGTTGCCATTCAGTATCTTAAAGACAGAAACCTCATCCATAAACAAATTAGAACACTTACAAACAAACCCATATTTTTTATGAAATAAAAAAAATTTCAACATATCAAGGAAGTACATTTTTTGCACATTCACCAGTATTCTGTCACCTTAACATTCAAAAACAGAAAACAAAAGTGCATTTTAGGATTTAGGACTAACAGGGTTTCTAGCTCATTGAAAAGAGAAGTCCCTGAGATTGCCATACATCTAATGGGCATTCCTGGATCAAGAAGCCCCTTTGCCAGGAACATACTTCTCTAAAATCTAATACCTCCCGGGAACATTATAACTTCATTTTCTGCTTCACAAGAAGTAGAATATCATCTGAATAACACATGTTCTTACCTGATAATGGTATGCTGGCTGCTGATAAATTGGCTGAGCTTGATGAGCTACCATTACTGGTGAGCTTGAAATAGAGCGAGGCTGATGGAAAACAGTAATAGTAAATAGTACTTTAAAAGACGACATACAAAGAATACAAATACAGACTTGATACCATCAGATTCCCAACAGAAGATGTCTTTCACTTCCCAGCAGGCAATGAATTGAGGATTAAAAACAGATTATTTGACTCATTCCATTCATCCCATAATTTGTCAAAAAGTTTCTAATAGTCAGTTTCACAATTCCACTATTTCTCATATTGTATGTAATATTCCACTTTTCTAGAAGCTACATAATTCTCTTCCAAACAAATTTACAGTTTAATTGTAAACACTGTGTCATATTCCCTAACCTCCCATTTAAATGACTTCTTGATTATTTTAACTTTATGTTCTTTTGTAATTCTTACACTGACTGGTGTTGTTAAATTATCTATATTCCAGGTTGATATTTTGTGACATTGCTTATAAGAATATGAAACATAGAAGCACAAGTGGAAATCTGAACCCTCACTGCTGGTTTGCCGTTCTGGACTGATCTTCTGCCTCAGCTATACCTTTGCGCACTTATCTCCATGTTGCTTGATTTCTTCATCATTCATAAACCTTTCCAACTATAAACTGAATTTACTCTAAGACTAAAAATCTTTCGCTCTCTACGTAGAGAATTCCAATAATTCATAGAACAATGAGCGAAGATTTTTCATTTAATCCTAAATAACCAATTCTTAATCTAATACTTGACCCCAAGTCAAGTGAAAATATTGTCTCAGCATTTAACCTTTCAAGCTCTTAAGAATGTTATACTTTAACTAGATCACTTAATCTTTTTCACAAAATAATCTGACAATCCAGGAATGTTTGCTGCTCTTCCTCGAAGCCAAATATATCCCTCCTTCGCTAAAATGACTGGTGACACAGTGGCTCAGTGGTTAGGATTGCAGCCACAGAGGCAGGAACCTAGGTTCAATTCCACCCTTGGGCAACTGCCTGTGTGGAGCTTGCACATTCTCTCCGGGTGCTCTAGTTTCCTCCCAAAGTGCAAAGATGTGCGTGTTAGGTGGATTGGACATGCTAAATTGCCCATAGTGCCCAGGGATGTGCAGGGTAGTAGGATTAACTATGGGAAATGCAGGGTGAGAAGGGTAAGGGTAAGGGTAAGGGGGTGGATCTGGGTAGGGTACTCTTCAGATGGCTTCCACACTGTAGGGATTTATAAGACCTTGTCTGAAAGGCCCTACACAATTACAATAAAATTGGCTCATGTTTAATCCCTTGGTAATACAGGCTGATATTGTAGTTGCTTTGCTATTTACTATAGATGCATGTTAACACCATGTGGATCATGCAGAGGACTCCTATGTCCCCCGAAATACCAACACTTCCCAATTTTTACATTTTAAAAAAAACATTGTTTCTACTTTTTCTACAGAAGTGCATTCTTCCATCCAAAATAGATAATTTTACATTTCTGCATATTATATTCCACCTAAAATATTCTTATCCACTGACAACTTGTCTAAATCCTTTAGAAGCCTCTTTGCACATTCTCGTTTATTTTCCTAGTAGCTTTGTTTTGTCACTATACCGGATATTATACTTGATGACCATTATTATAGATTCTACGCAGTTGTGATCCATTAGTTGATCCTTGTGGTTTGTGAAAATTTATAGCCAATCAACCCACAACTGATCCATTTATTCCTACCTTCTGTTTGCTGCATGATAACTAAACCTCAATCAATTCTAATCTACCTCTTGTGCGTCATCGATCAAAATTTCTGACTATACACTACGTTCATCATTTCCTCACAATCTACACTACTAGTTAATCACTAAAGAAGTGTATAAGATATCAAATATGATTTCTGCATCACCTCTGTCCAAAAGTCTGTTGATTTAAGTATCCTATTATCATATTCTTAAGAATGGAATCTAGCACTTTCCCCTACTACTTATGTCAAGTTGGCTGGCTTAGAGTTGCTTGTTTATTCGTTCCCTTTATTCTAGAATAGCAGGGTTAGGTGTGCTACCCTTCTATCACTGGGATTCATTCTAGGATATTCTAAAAAATGAAAATGAATGAATTCATTAGATCAGTGTAGACAATCAAGTTCCATTAATTTGTCCATTAATTTGGACAAATTACATTTACTGGAAAAATGTACCAAACTCACTTCAAATTTCCAACTTGCTTTCATCTTCACCTGGTCTATCTCTGATTCCTCCCTTTCCTTGCTCACCATCTCCATTTCTATTTCTGAGGATAGATGGCCACCAATATCTATTACAACTCCATCAACACCCACAGTTACCTAGATTATACTGCTTCACACCGTGCTTCCTGTGAATACACAATCTTATTCTCCCAGTTTCTCCATCTCAGTTGTATCTGTTCTAACGCTGCCATTTTCCACAGGGTGCCTCAGAAATGTCCACCCTTTTCCTAAACCAAGGATTCCCCACTACGGTGATTGACAGCAGTGTCTGACCCACACTTCTGTCCCCATCCCTTCTCTTAACCCACCCCACACTCCGGTCCTGTCATGATATGTGTGGCTTTCAGCACAGCCAACCCATTCTCTTCTACTTTTGGCTCTCATGACCAGATATTCAGCTTCTCTTCTGTCCTGGACCACTATCAATTATCTCCTCATGTGCCTACCCATTACATATCTTTCTCTCTCTTTTGGGCTCTGCCTCCAACTATCCATTTACCTAATCTCCCCCCAGTCTTCAGTATAAATATCAGTTTCTCCAAGCTGGTATCAGTTCTGAAGAGTCAGTGGACTTGAAATATTAACCCTACTTTCTCACCAAAGACGCTGCCAACCCTACTGAGTTTTGCCAGCAATCTGATTTTGTTTCAGATCCCCAGCATTAACAATTCTTTGCTTTATTGACCTCTAACTCACTTTTATTCAAAATGAAAGAAGTGGCAATGAACAGAGATTCTTTCAAGCATTATTAGGGAGGAGTAGAGTATTCAGATTAAATACTTTATCTGACCATTCTTGCCATTTTAGTTAACATTAACGATAAACCTGGACCCATCCAGAGTTCTGTATTACCGGAGTGAACTAATCATAGTAAGAAATAAGTCTAATTGTACAGTTTCAAAAATAATTGTAGCTAATTACCAGATTAAAAAAACAAAATACTCAAATTCATGTTTACTCACAGGCCAAGGCTGTGGAACAGAAGTGATTTCTGGACTATGGAAGTAAGCCACTCCATTGTGGTATGTGTAAGGATACCCCGTTGAAGTGGTCAAATACATTGTTCCAGCTGCTGGCATTAAACTTGTTCCTATTTAGCAGACAGAAATGTGTCTCAGTATAAAAACAAACAGCAAGTTACTGCAAGAAACATATATAAGTCCTGTGGTAAAATAGCATCCAGAAAATGAGCTTCTAAAAGACATAATTCAAACAAATGTTGAAAGAACTTCTTAGCAAATTCAAGTAAAGGTTATTCTAATTAATCAAAGCCATCTTGCTGAAGTGGTAGTATTATCAATATGATTCCATCAGGAATATTGCTGGCAATCACAATTACATTTTCATCTGAATCAGGAATCACAACTGCATTTTCGTCTGGAAGAACCCAATGAAACAAAGTAGCAGAATGTTAAAAGAACATTGCAGATACTGGAAACCTGAAACAAGAATAGAGAAAAATAGAATTATATAGCAGGTTAATCAGCTTCAGGCTGGATTTTTCTCGCAGGTGTCAGGGCAGAAAGGAGGACTGAAACCTGAAAATGCCAGCAGTGACACTGATTCAAAAATCTGGAAGGCAGACCCCAACTTACTTGTAATGCTGTAAGTATTGCAGGATACAATGGCAACCTCTCAAGAACTGAACAAATAACTGTAAACAGACTATGGCCACGACTGCCATGCCATCACTGCAGAGAGGAAAATTCTTCGCAGGAAAGCCTGCTGTTACAGCTGTAATCCTTACAAAGCTGTGGATTCATGCTGAACAAAACAGAAGTTGCTGGAAAAGCTCAGCAGGTCTGGCAAAAAAAAATCAGTTAACATTTTGGGTCTGGTGACCCTTCCTCAGAACTGTTCTGAGGAAGGGTTACCAGACCCAAAATGTTAACTCTGATTTTTTTCTTCACAGATGCTGCCAGCTCTGCTGAGCTTTTCCAGCAACTTCTGTTTTTATTCCTGATTCACAGCATCTACAGTTCTTTCGGTTTTTATTATAGGTTCATACTGGATTGCCTTGTAGGAGGCACTTCTATGGCCCACTAAATTTGGTCTTCGCCCCAAACCAATATTCTATCTCCACCCACCTGGCTAATACCAGTTTTTTAGATATAGGCTGTAGCTAGATCTAGAAGACCTGCCAGCCATCTGGAAAATCTAGACAGTTTGTGAAGAGTGTCCTCAGGTAGTGCTTCAATTGGTTTAATTGATTACCCATTCACTAGATCAGAAACGGGAACAGAGAAGCACAGTGGCACCCCAACCACTAGCAATAAATTGCTTCTTTTCCTGCTACCACATCAAGAATTAGCCAATATTTCAGGTACTGATCACCTATTTCCTCACCTTTCAGGACTTAAGGATATGTTGTGCTGTGTCAGAATTTTCCATTCCAATCAGAGATAAAAGGTACTGCAGATGCTGGAGAATCCGAGATAACAAGGTGTGGAGCTGGATGAACACAGCAGGCCAAGCAGCATCATCGGAGCAGGAAAACTTGACGTTTCGGGCCTAGACCCTTCATCAGAAAA
>JAHRHZ010000145.1:23583388-23687099 GCA_024137785.1 Ginglymostoma cirratum | reverse complement strand
GACCCTTCATCAGAAATGGTTTCTGATGAAGGGTCTAGGCCCGAAACTTCAAGTTTTCCTGCTCCTATGATGCTGCTTGGCCTGCTGTGTTCATCCAGCCCCACGCCTTGTTTTCCATTCCAATGTCCAGCTTGTTTCAAGTCACAACCTGCCCCAGGTTTTCCAAATCTCCTATTTTCTAGAAATCTCTTGCTTAAGCAATAAAACACTTGCAATTACATCTACACTTTAATTAACCTGTCCATTACTTGCCTGACACAATGCCACATTATTTTACTGATACTAGTTCTGCGCTTATATATTGAGCAGTGTAACGGTGACCAACAGCATTTGCCATTAATTGGTTAAAAAGTCAAGGAATTTGTAAAGTAAACCAAGATAGTAAATGAGTTTTGATTCTCTGCAAATTCCCAGGACAAGTTTCAGTGGTCTGCTTTGTCTAATGGACTTGAGATGTTATTGCAAGTTAGTCACAGCTGTTTAGGGTTCATAATTAGAAATGTGAGGATCAAGGGCATGAGACCTGGTTCTAACAAAATACAATGTTTCCTTTTTCTGTTAGCCTATTGCTTCTTTACCTTTGTATATATTTAACTAGAATTCACAAAGTTGCCTTCTCAAAGGGATTCACGACTTCCTTTTACACCCCCTTCCTTCATTGGTCAAGGATAAGCCATGTGGCACAATGTGCAAAACATCCCCTTACACAATTTGCAATTTCACTGCACTGTCAGCAGATCAACATTCCAGAAATTTGTGCTGAGAACTGTGTATGTTAATTTGAACAAAAATCAAATTAACTTTTATCACCAATCTGCTGCTGCAGCAATTTCTAACTTACCAATTACTAGCCAATCTCCCATGGAAATACAGAAGAGAAGTGAAGACCAAGGATATTGATCAGACCTGGCAGTTTCAAGGACGGTCGGACATTTAAGCCAAGGTTAGATGAAAACAGGAGTCAGATCAGAATGGAAGAATGGAGAGAAGGCAAAACTAAAGGACATTTTGAGGATGCAGGGGAGAGAGAGAGATAGGAAAGTACTGAAAAGGGAGTGGAGATGAGGAAATCTCGTGGAGGCAAGAGTGAAAACAGTAGAGAAAATGAAGGGGAAGTAGAAGAAAAGGGATGTAGAGAACACATTTAGTTGGGAAAAAAATTGGATTTTCAGGGTAATCATCCCTTTGTTGTCTCACTGGGCTAAGAGTGTCTGTTGGGTGATGGCATACGTCCAATCAAAAGAGAAAAATGTTGTAAATATTCAAATCTGGCAGCATTTGTGAAAAACAGGAACAGCATAACACTACAAATTATCATTCTAGATAACAAGCATGGGGCTGGATGAACACAGCAGGTCAAGCAGCATCATAGGAGCAGGAAAACTTGACGTTTCGGGCCTAAACCCTTCATCAGAAAAAAATTATCATTCTACATGAGAACTGAGAAGATTAGAAATGTGTAATTTTTCCCAACTTTGATAGGGCAAGAATGGAGCTAGGCTGGATAGACTGGAACCAGTGGTTTGCAGCATAAACAATAGTTGAACAACGGCTACCTTCAAAGAAGAGATGGTCAGATATAGTCAAGACATACTTGTTCTAAAGGTGTTAAGTTTGGGGGTTCAGAACTTTTAAAGATGAATCATTGGAACTCAAAATGTTAATGTTTTATTTTTCTCTCTGCACAGGTGCTGCCAGGCCTTCTGAGTTTCCCTAGCATTCTCTGTTTGGTGTTAGGAACGTGATAGGTAATGGAAGAAAAGGGACAGTAGCAAGATGGATACAACAATTGGTTCAGTGATAGGAAATAGAAAGTAATTGTTAATGGGTACTTTTCAGGTTGGAGGAAGGTTTGTGGAGGAGTACCCAGGGTTTGATATCGGATCCTTACTTTTCCTGATATATAAATGACAAAGCTCTTAGTGTGCAGGGGAAAATTTCAAAGTTTACAGATAACACAAAATATGGACAAATCATATACTGTAAGGAAGACAATACAGAACTTGAAAAAGACATTGACAAGTTGCTGGAGTCAACGGTTAGTTGGCAGGTGAAGTTCAACGTGGAGTACTTTAAGATTATACATTTTGGTGGAGAGAACATGAAGAAATAGTATAAAAGGTATGCAGGAGTACAGAGACCTGGATGTATATTTACATAAGTAATTAAAGATGGGTGAACAAGTAGTGAGAGCAGTCAATTAAGCATACAATATTCTAGACTTCATTAATAAGGGCACAGAGAACAAGAGCCAGAAGGTTTTTGCTGAACTTGTATGGTACATCTACGGTATTAGACATTAGCTGGAGTAGCATACAGTTCTAGGCATCATAATTTAGGAAGGGTATGAATGCATTCAGGAAAGTGCAGAAGAGGTCTATAAGAATAGTCCAGGCATAAGAAACCTAGTTAAGTGAATCGACAGCAAGTTAGGGCTGTTTTCCTTGGAGAGGAGAAGGTTGAAGGGAGATTGGTCCTATTCAAAGTCTTGAAGGCTATAGACAGGGTAGTGATAGGAAGAAGCTGTTACCACCGATAAAAGGATTGAGAGCTAGAGGAGAGTTTTGAAGTAGTTTGCAAAAGAAGCAAATTCAAGGTGAGAAAGGACTTTATCACCCAGTGAGTGGTTTCGGATTGGAATGCACTGCCTGGAAGTGAGGTGGAGGGAGGTACACATTGAGTTATTTGAGAGGGCATTGGGTGAATATTTAAATAGAAACAATGTACAGGGTTATGGAGCAAAGGTAACATTTGGCACTAAGTCAAACTACTCATGGAGCAGTGCAGGCACAATGGACTGAATGGCCTCTTTCTGCATCATAATAATTGATTTACTGATTCTGTCATTGTTTTCTGGGTAAGGTGATGGCTTAACACCAGAATTAGTGTTTATAACAGAACAGAAAATAAAAGCTTTCAAAAGTTTACAACGGAATTAAGCCTACCTAAATAGTTGCCTTCACACTGCACTTGAAACAATTCTGAACAGCACTTTTCATTGGAAACATGCCCCCCTTCATGCCTGCAGCTTGAAGGTATGAAGCTTCTCCTAACCAGCATCTGCAGCCAAGTTAGAAGACTAGAAGTTCTAAAATGTACTGGTGGAATTCTGTGTAAGCAATTTTTCTCTTAGATTCCAGAATTCCCCTGAAAGCTATTTTCTAGCAACAACAAAAACCACAACAACATTTTGAGCTGAACGACATTTAATATTCCCATTTCATTATAGGTATCATTTGACAACGATCAGGATGCTTTGTATACCCTCAATCCAAACATGTTATTTTCATCCTTTCACCCAAGACATCCAGTTGTCAGCTTTGTTTCTTTACTCATTTGTTTTTTCTGATGTTTTTCTTTTTCTTCTTCTCTCTAGATTTTTCCAAGACACAATCTTTTGTTTTGACCTCCCAGCTCTGCTTCTCTTTCAAGGTATGTACAATATTTAAGATGCATTTGTCACCCGTCACTCACAACGCTTTGCCACGTTTTCAGATTTTAGTGCCATAAAATCTCTCAACAAATCCAGAGGCTAGGGATCTTTATGTAGCTACTAATCTAAAAATGTGAAATGGGAAGTATTTGCTGGTCAGATGGAGTTAAAATTGCTCCTTTTCCCTCAAGGTGACCCATTTACAGCAATGATACATAGAAACAATTCACAGGTTTGTTACACCACAAAAGGAGACCAC
Organism: Ginglymostoma cirratum; assembly: GCA_024137785.1. NCBI lineage: Eukaryota > Metazoa > Chordata > Chondrichthyes > Orectolobiformes > Ginglymostomatidae > Ginglymostoma > Ginglymostoma cirratum. The sequence goes on along the minus strand of JAHRHZ010000145.1, from coordinate 23,683,407 downwards.
TTAGTCATTCTGTGTGTGCAGCTCTCCAGATGAACATCTCACTTAGTACTAGTCCTGTCTTCACCCCAAAGCTCAGAATAGTTATTTTAAAAGGAACAGTCAAATTCCCCTTAATGCCTTGTCTGAACCTACCTTCACCACACTATCAAGCAGTGCATTCCAAACTTAAGCCATTTGCTGTGCAAAATATGTTTTCCTCATGCCTCTTTCGCTTCTTTTGCAAATTATTTTAAAGCTATGCCCTCTTGTTCTTGTTCCTTTCATGAATGTAAACAATTTCTCCCTTTTTGCTCTGTCCAGACCACTCGTGATTTTGAATACACTGCAGCATTTAAGGGACAGAATGGTTAAGGTGCAAAAAGCTCTTTATTTGAAGCTAAATTATCCTTTGTAAAACAAATCTTTTGTTGTAAAGCAGCACATCCTCCTCAAGCAATGCTATAGGGACATTTGTTAAAATAGAAATTCCTATCTCCTTTCCTATGATTTCTGGTCTAAACGACCAGTCTTTCTGATTTTGCTCATATGCATGTGGTCATCGATGTGTGGAACCACAAGAGATGGGTGAGATTAAAAATGAATATTTCGCGTCAGTATTTATGGTGGGAAAGCACATGACAGCTAGGGTACTTGGGGAAATACACAGTGCCATCTTGAAAAGAGTACATATTACAGATGGGGTGGTGCTGAAGGTCTTAAAACATATAATGGTAGATAAATCCCCAGGACCTGATCAGGTGTTTCTCAGAACTTTGTGGGATGCTACGGAAGAGATTGCTGGGCATCTTGCTGAGATACTTATATCACTGACAGCCGTGGGTGAGGTACCAGAAGATTGAAGGTTCGCTAATATGGGTGTCTATTTAAGAAAAGTTGTAAGGCAAAAACCGCAAACTATGCACCAGTCCGCCTTACGACAGTGATGGACAAGTTGTTGGAGGGGATTAGGAGGGACAGGATTTACATGCATTTAGAAAGGCAAGGGCTGATCAGAGATAGTCAACATGGCTTTGCGAATAGGAAATCAGGTCTCACTAACTTGATTGAGTTTTCTGAAGAGGTGACAAAGAAGACTGACACAAGCAGAGTGGCAGGCGTTATCTATATGGACTTCAGCAAGGCGTTTGACAAGATTCCACATGTAGACCAGTTAGTAAGGTTAGATCACACAGAATCCAGGGGAGCTAGCTACCTGGATACAAAATTGCTTGAAGGTAGGAAACAGAGGGTGGGGATAGAGTGTTGCTTTTCGGACGGGAGGCCTGTGACCAATGGTGGGTCACAAGCATCAGTGCTGGGTCTAGTGCTTTTTGTCATTTATATAAAGATTTAAATGTGAATATAGGAGGTATCATTAATAAATTTGCAGATGACACCAAAATATCTGGTGTACTGGACAGTAAAAAAACATTATTTCAGAGTACAACGCGACCTTGATCAGATGGGCAAATGGGCCGAGGAACGGCAGATGGAGTTTAGATAAATGTGAGTGGTTGCATTTTGGTAGGGCAAACCAGGGCAGGACTTATACAGTTAATGATAGGGCCTAAGGAATATTGCCGAACAGAGACCAAGGGGTGCAAGTGCATAGTTTCTTGAAAGTGGAATTGTAGGTAGACAGGGTGGTAAAGAAGGCGTTTGGCACACTTGCCTTCATTCGTCAGAACACTGATTACAGGATTTGGGATGTCATGTCGCGGCTATACAGGACATTGGTGAGGCCACTTTTAAAACACTACAATTCTGGTCATTCTTCAATAGTAAAGAGATTAAAACTTGAGAGGATGCAGATGTACAAGGATTCTGACAAGACTGGAGGGTTTGAGTTTAGGGAGAGGCTGAATAGGCTGGGCCTTTTCCCCTGGAATGTCAGAGACTGAGGGGTGGCCTTATAGACATTTATAAAATCACGAGGGGCACGGACAGGGTCTATTTTCTCAGGTGAGTGAGTCCAAAACTAGAGGGCGTAGGTTTAAGGTGGGGGAGGGGCAAGATTTGAAAATGATCTGAGGGGTAACATTTTCACGCAGCAGGTAGTGCATGTATGGAACAAGCTGCCAGATGAAGTGGTTGAGGCGAGTACAATTACAACATTTAAAAGGCATCTGGGTGAGTATATGAATAGGAATGGTTTAGAAGGATGTGGGTCAAATGCCATCAAATGGATCTAGGTCAGATTGAGATGTCTGGTCAATGCGGATGAGTTGGACCGAAGGGTCTGTTTCCATACTGTAAGCTCTATGGAGTTAAGGAAAGAACGTGAGAAAAAGAACAAAAAGGGCAAGCTTGTAATAGGGTTCAGGGGAGCAGAGATCCAATCACCAAATGGTTTATTGAGGTACAAAGACAGAGAGTGATAAGAGAACTAAAAAAGCAAAGATACATCTAGAGCAGATGTAAATGGTACATTCCTGAATATGAACCCTCTGAAAATAAATCAGACACAAACAAGAGAGATCAAAAAACAGCAAAGGATGGAGGAAACAAATGGGATGGTTGAAATCTAAAATACATAAACTTAATACTGAGCCCAGAAGCTGTAAAATGTTGAAAGTTAAAGAGCAGTTCCTTGAGCTAGTATTCAGTTACAGTGGTCTATGACAGGAAATGAAGACCAATTGATCAGGAAGGAAAATATGTACAGAAACAAAATAACAGGTGTCTGAAAGCTCAAGGTCATGCTTGAGAACTGAATGGTAGTGTTCTGCAAAGTGACCAATAAATCCATATATTTGTTTTTCTTTATTCATTCATAGGATGAGGGCATTGTTGGCTAGGCAGCATTTATTGCCCAACCCTAACTGCCTAGAGAGCAGTTAAGAGTCAACCACATTGTTGTTGGTCTGGAGTCACATGTAGGCCAGAAAGACATTAGTGAACCAGATGGGTTTTTCCAACAATCGACAATGGATTCACGGTCATCTTTAGACTCTTAATTCCAGATATTTATTGAATGCAAATTCCACCGTCTGCCATGGCAGGATTCAAACCCAGGTTCCCAGAGCATTATCTGGGTCTCTGGATTAACAGTCCAGTGATAATACCACTAGGCCATCACCTCCCCTAATATTTGGTATGCCAAAGTAGATGAGACCACACAGCAGTGAATACAGTGTAATAGACTGAATATAGTATAGTCAATCGCTGTTTCACCAGGAAGGTGTGTTTAATTCCTTGGATGGTCGGATGAGTGGAAGTGAAAGGGCAGGTGTGAATTGTGTACTTGCACAATACCGTAGCAATGAGAAAGAAGGCTGGGGCAGCTCTAGAGTGGAGTAGGGCAGTCGTTCCCAACTTTTCACTGCCAAGGCATGTTTCAATGAGATGTAATTCCACCGCACACTCACTATTTTGTGGCTGAACTGATTGTTCATAATCATTTACCGATAGTTACCATAGTTATGGCCTTATTATAGAAGATTGCAACATAGTGCTTACAACAAGCCTAAGCAGGATTAAAAGTACTGATGTTCAAATCCCTCAAAAAAAACACATGGTCTTCAACTGTGAGCACAAAAACAGTTTTAAGATCTGCTCAACTCAACTATTTCTAATTATACATGACCAACAGATCAGAGCAAAATATAAAGTACATAACCCAAAATTTACTGGGTCGGGGAAACCTGGGCCTGGCGGCATGCAAATGGGGAAGAATTAATGAGGACCACCTGCAAGTCTTGCTCCACTCATAAGTGCTGTTTCCTGTTGTTTTTCATGTATGCCAATTGAAAATGCTAGCTCCCAGAGGTCTGTTGTTGCAAACAGTAATAGTATGGTCAGTGACCTTCGGATATTCATACACCACAGTCAGCAAAGACACATTCATTGCATGGGCCATCTGAAGCTCTGTGTATTCTTCTTTTTAACAAAAACTTTTGTGATGAATTAGAATATATTGAGCCGAAAGGATCAGCTATTCAGTCACAGAGTCAGAGATATACAGCTTCGAAACGGATTCTTCAATTGTACCAACCTCTACCACTTTCTCTGGAAGCTCATTCAATATGCGCACAACCGTCTGGGTGAAGAAGTTGCCCCTTAGGTCCCTTTTAAATCTTTCACCTCTCACTTTAAACCTCTAGTTTTGGACTCCCCTGCACGGGAAAAGGCCTTGTCTATTTACCTTATCCATGTCTCTCATGATTTTATACACTTCTATAAGGTCATCCCTCAGCCGTCGTCTTCCACATTTGTTGAGGGAAAGCAGAATTCAAACTGCTCTTGCAATACTTTCAGGTATTTGAATATGATGTCTTGCATCTTGCTGGCTGCGGCTGCTGCTGATGATGCTAGTGGAAACATCCCAATTGAACCCCTGTCACTGTCTCTTACCAACGGTCCACTTCTGACGTTAAACCTTGATGTTTCTCTGTGATTGTCAGGGTGACCTCATTCGTTTCCTGCATTTTAGTAATCAGCTCATTCAGATGCTGGAAAATGTCTGCAAGACATGCTAGTTTGGTTTACCAGTAGTCAGTAGACTCTAAACTCTCTATAAGGCAGTTTATGTATGGTTGAAAACTCTCTCAGCTCTCCCCGGAGCTCATGAACACGGGAGAGAACCTTCCCTCGCAACGACCATTGCACTTTGGTGTGTAACAATAAACTCTGATGCTTAGCCCCCATCTCAGCCCACAAAGTAGTGAGCAAACATGATTTTAGTTGTGATTTCCAGCAGAGGGTGACATTGCTTCCTTCCAGATATAAATGGTATCCTAGGAGTTACAAGGAATCAAGAAATTAAGGAAATTAATACCAGAGAAAAAGTCTTGCAGGAACTCAAGAGATTAAAATTGGAAAAATCCCTTAAGCCTGACAGCTTCCAGTTTATGGTTCTAAAACAGATAGCCACAGAGATAGTGGATGTTCTAGGTATGAATTTCCGAACTTCTTTAAACTCAGGAACGGCCCCATCAGGTTGGAAGTTGCCAAATGTCACCCTACTTTTTGTGAAAGAAACAGAGATTAAACAAGAAACTACATGTTAAACAAATATCAATTGCTGGGAAAATCTATAACTAAGCCTTAAAAATGCATTTCAAAACACACAGTATGATCTCAACAAGTCATAGAATCATAGAGATATACAGCATGGAAACAGATTCTTTGGTCAAACTCGTCCATGCCAACCAGATATCCTATACAAATCTAGTCCCATTGCCAGCATTTGACCCATATCTTTTGAAACCCTTCCTATTCATAAATCCATCCAGATACCTTGTAAATGCTGTAATTGCACCAGCCTCCACCACTTCCTCTGGCAGCTCATTCAATAAATGCACCACCCTCTGCATGAAAAAGTTGTCCCTGGCACGGTGGCTCAGTGGTTAGCACTGCTACCTCACAGCGCCAGGGACCCAGGCTCAATTCCAGCCTTGGGTGACTGTCTGTGTGGAGTTTACACATTCTCCCTGTGTCTGTGTGGGTTTCCTCTGGGTGCTCTGGTTTCCTCCCACAATCCGAAGATGCGCAGGTTAGGTGGATTTGCCATGCTAAATTGCCCATAGAGTTCAGGGATGTGTAGATTAGGTGGGTTACAAGGGGATGGGTGTGGTTGGGATACTCCGAGGTTTGGTGTGGACTTGTTGGGCCAAAGGGCCTGTTTCCACACTGTAGGGATTCTTCCAATAAGGTCCCTTTTAAATCTTTCCCCAGTTTTGGACGCCCCCACTCTGGGCAATAGACATTGTCTATTTACCCTATCCAAACCCCACGACTTCACCTGATGAAGGAGCAGAGTTTTGAAAGCTTGTGATTTCAAATAAACCAGTTGGACTACAATGTGGTGTCATGTGACTTTTGATGCTGTCCACCCCAGTCCAACACCGGCACCTCCACATCATGATTTTATAAACCTCTATAAGGTCACCCCTCAGATTCCGAAGCTCCAGAGAAAACAGCCCCAGCCTAATCAGCTTGTCCCTATAACTCAAACCTTCCGACCCTGGCAACATCCCTGCAAATCTTTTCTGAATCCTGTCAAGTTTACAACATCTTTCCTCTAGCCGGGAGATCAGAATTGAACGAGACATTCTAAAAGTGGCCTAACCAGTTTCCTGTACAGCTGCAACATGACATTCCAGCTCCTATGTTCAATGCACTGGCCAATAAAGGCAAGCATATCAAACACTTTCTTCACTGTCCTATCGACCTGCGGCTCCACTTTCAAGGAACTATGAGCTTGCACTCCAAGGTCTCTTTATTCAGCAACACTCCCCAGGAACTTACCATTAAGTATATAAGTCCTGCCCTGGTTTGCTTTTCCAAAATACAGCACCTCACATTAATTTAATTTAAACACCATCTGCCACTCATTGGCTCATCTGATTAAGATCCCATTGTACTCTGAGGCAACCTTCACTATCCACAACACTTCCAATTTTGGTGTCATCTGCAAATTTACTAACCATACCTTCCACATTCACATTTCAGATTATTTATATAAATGATTTATGGCGCAATGCTGGTCTGAAAAGCAACCCTCCACCACCACCCTCTGTCTTCTACCCTCGAGCCAGTTCTGTATCCAAATGGATCATTTTCCTGTATTCCACGTGATCCAAACTTGCTAACCAGTCTATCATGAAGAACCTTCTTGAATGCCTTACTTAAGTCCATATAGATCACATCTACCAGTCTGCCAATCCTCTTCATTACTTCTTTAAAAAACTCAATTAAGTTAACGAGTTACCATTTCCCATGCACAAAGCCATGTGGACTATCCCTAACCAGTTCTTGCCTTTCCAAATGCATGTAAATCCAGTCCCTCAGGATTCCCTCCACCAACTTATCCACTACCAATGTCAGGCTCACCAATCCATAGTTCCCTGGCATTTCCTTACCACCTTTCCTAGATAGTGGCACCACATTAGCAAACCTTGTCTTCTGGCACCTCACCTGTGGCTACTGATGATATAACTATCTCAGCAAAGGGCCCAGTAATCACTTCCCTAGCTTCCCACAGAGTTCTAGGGCATACCTGATCAGATCCTGGGGATTTATCCCCCATTATGCATTTTAACATGTCTCGTACCTCCTCCTCTGTAACATGGACATTTTTCAAATTGTGGCTATTTATTTCCCCACGTTCTATATGTTCCATATCCTTCTCCACAGTAAACACTGATGCAAAATACTCGTTTAGTATCTCCACTCTCTCCTGCGGGTTCCACACATAGGCAGCATTGCTGATCTTTAAGAGGTCCTATTCTCTCCCTAGTTACCCATTTGTCCTTAATGTATTTGTAGCATCACTTTGGATTCTTCTCAAATCTACTTGCCAAAGCTATCTCATGCCCCATTTTTGACCTCCTGATTTCTCTCTTAAGAGTACTTCTACTGCCTATATACTCTTCCACAGATTCACTCAATCTAGGTAGTCTGTACATGACATATGCTTCCTTCTTATTCTTGATCAAAGCCTCAGGATGATCTCTTTCCTCGCTATTTCCCTGGGTCTACCTACACCCCCAACTAATTTAAATCCTCCTGAGCAGCTCTAGCAACTCCCCCTCCCCGTATATTAGTTCCCTTCCAATCCAGGTTTTCTTCCCCCCTTTATTCATTAACAGGATGAGGGTGTCGCTGGCTAGGCAGCATTTATTGTCCATCCCTAATTGCCCAGAGGACTGTTCAGAGTTAACCACATTGCTGTGGGTCTGGAGTCACAGATAAGGATGGCAGTTTCCATCCCTAAAGGACATCAGTGAACCACATGGGTCTTTTTTCCTGACAATTGGCAATGGATTCATGGTCATCATTAGACTCTTAATTCTAGATATTTTGTTGGATTCAAATTCCACCATCTGCTGTGGTGGGATTCGAACCCAGGTCCCCAGAATGTTATCTGTGTCTCTGGAATTAACAGTCCGTTAATAATACCACTAGGCCATTGCCTCCCCAATCTGTCCTTCTTATACAGGTCACTTCTAGCCCAGAAAAGATTCCAATGATCCAAAAATGTGAATCCTTCTCCCCTCACCAGCTCCTTAGCCACGCATTCATTGCTCTACCCTCCATAAAGTTTTATTCAGAGAAATCCTATTTGACAAATTTATTGGGAGTTTTCGTTTAATTAGTACGGTGAATAAAAGAGAACCAGTAGATCTCCAATGTCTGTATTTCCAAAAGGCATTCCTTTAGATGCTGCACAGGAAAGATAAGGGCTCATGGAGTTAGGAATAATATATTACCAAGGATAGAAGACTGGTTAAGAGATGGGAAGTAGAGAGAAGATATAAAACAAGTAATTTTCAAGAAGACAGGCAGTGAACAGAGGAGCGACACAAGGGTCAGTGGTGAGGCCTCAATTATTTACAATGTACATTAGTAACGGTAAAGTCATCATAGCCATAGCAGACTGTATGGCTGCTCTCCCATTAAAGAGAGGTAAAAACAACTGGTGGTTGTTTAACCAGAGGGTCACCATGCCTCAGGTGAGCAGAGAGGTTGAGAAGGAGAGTCCTTCATGGCAACCTCAGTCAGTGCAGGAATTGAACCCTCATTGTGGCATCACATTGCATTACAAAACAGCCATCCAGCCAGCTGAGCTAACCAATTGCCTAGATTAATAATGTTGATGCAGAGACAGAGAGTAACATATTTAGTTTGCTGACAAGCTGTGGTAAGGACACAAAGAGGTTGCAGGGAGATATATAGTGGTTGCAAAGATATATAGGTTAATTATGCAGGCAACAAGATGGCAGATAGATTATAATGTTGGGAAGTGTGAAGTTATTTACTTTGATTATAAGAATGGAAAAGGCAAAATACTCTTTACAATAAGTAAAACTTGTTTATGTTAAAGTGCAAAGAGAGTTGAATGTACACGTACAAGGAATGCAGGAAGTTTGCACGGAGCTACACCAAGCATTTCATAAAGCAAATGGCTTGCAGACTTTTATTGCAACGGAATTGGAGTATTGCTGTAAATTAGTCTTGTTATCATTATATAGGGTTCTGTTGAGATCACATGTGGACGACTGTGCGCTGTTTTTGTCTCCACATTTAAAGGAAAGTTCCACTTGTGTGGGACTCAGTAAAGGTCCACTAATCCTGTGGACGACTCATATTGGGAGCAAATTAGATCTATATTCTCTGGAATTCAGAATATTGAGAAGTGGCCTGACTGGAACACCAGCAGCAAAGTTTGGGGTGGCAGTCAGAATGGCTTCCCTCTACCAATTCTGAATCCTTCAATCAGAAAAGAAGTGCCTTTGAAACAACGGACTCTCCCAGGAGCCAGCAAGCAACCCTGACTCAGTTTTCGTGTGATCCGCACATGACCAGTCCACTGCTCACCACCAGGTTGGTATTAGTAACTACAGGATGAGTCCCTTAAGTGGAATTAATGGCTTAAATTGGTGGTGAATTTAATTAGGGTGGAGGTGGGTGGGTGGCAGCAATCTCCCAGCTACAAGATCCATGCCCTACCCACCCCCAACCTCTCTCTCATTCACTCAATCCCCACAAGCGAGGGCGTCAGATTCCACTCTTCTCACCAGGAACAGCCATTGGCCTATGCAGGAATAAGTCCAGTAATTTTACTGAAAACATTACGCTGTGACTATGCAAAAACATTTTTAAAAGTTCTACATTCAAATAATAGGAATAAAAAGCCTTGAGATGGGCAAAATTTTAAAGAAAGGAATGTTTATTCTGAGCAGAAATGTCTTTTAAAAATCAATATTAATAACTCACAAATCTGCAGTACCTTTTATCTCCTCACATCAAGCAACCACATGGCTTTGGTCTTTGAGAATGTTGATTTCATTAGTAAATTACTCATTTTGCACAGAATTACTACGAAACTTAGCATTGACTAAATTATTCCTAAAAGCAGCAACAACTGTAGTAAATTTTCCATTCCTATCCACCTGAAAAACCGATGTGACTTCAGAGGAAGATCCTTCCTACTCTCTTGCCCATTTTCTCAGCAAAGTTTGAGCAAATAAGAATTCTCATGACTGGTACTGTGAAACACTATTCTTTTTCTGTGTAGTCACAAATAATTAGGTAAATTAGTATGTACATACGTGGAATCCCCACTTGTTGCTTTCTTATTGCTGGGCCAATATTCAGTTTTTTATCTTTGTAATTCAACTTCTCTGCCTGAAATGGATAAGATGCAGAAGCACAACATATCAGTCATGTCTATAAGAAATAACACCAAGTTTATAGTTCAAAATTGCTGTATGGAAGGATGATTTAAAAGCAAAAACAGAAGTTGATATCATATTTATAGAAAGTAACATCTAAAGAAAGTAATGTAAAACATAGTTTATTGCAGTGAATTTGGAGAACATCATTGTAAAATCTATAATCATTTTGCTATAAAATAAAGAACATTAATCAGCCATTATGAAATACAATACTATTTACGACCATTGCCACTGGAGGTAGGTAGAGGTAATGTTTTCACCATAACATTTTATTTGTTGGTTGTTAATATAGCTCAAAAACTAATGAATGGATTTCAATGAAACTTGTGCAGAGAATGGAGTGGTTATTAGTGAAGATGTAGACTGGGATTCTGGATTAATTTCAAATTATCTATCCAGTCGCATAGACAGCAGGATAAATTGACTTTCTTGTCAAAATGTTATAGGCTGCTTGCTCAGAATGTTGTGGATTGTTTTGTCTGTTGTGGTGGAATTTGTTACAGCCACCATAATATGAGAAAAGATTTCACGGATGTAGATTGGCCTGAATCTTCATTTGTCAGATGGATGGTCTTAATAAAAATATTTACTATTTCAACTTTGCAATTACAATGCATCAATCATTAGGGAAAAGCCTCTTGTGATAATATTGAGTTAACAGTGTGGCCAAGGTATCAACTCTACTGATTGCTGTTTTCAATTGTATTGATTCTGTATTAATTTCTTGCAGATGTTCTGCAGTGAAATATAATAATTAGTTGAAAGATACATAACAATGCTATAATTATTATAACAATTAAACTAATCGATTTAAAGGAGGCCTGAATCAAAGGAGCCGTAGTCCTTATTCCTCAAATGAAGCTTTCCTGAATGTTAATAATCTGTGGTAATATTATCATCTCAAAATTGATATGGATTTTAGAACATTCTTACATGAGATCCCTTTCAATGACTCAAAATGGCTAGAATTTTTTTTCCCACTCAGAATGTATTATATTCTACTTCGGTATAAATACTTTACACAGTCCGAGAAGATTCTTGAATGGTGTACATCAAATGTGGAAAATTTCAGCAGGAAAACAGCTTTTGTTAAACTAGTGAATAATCTGCCTTTCGCTTTAATTACTTATTCCACATACAATGCAAATGACTTTCAAGTAATTTGAAGACAGTGTATTTCCTGACTGCTAACTGCAGCAATTGTGAGAGTGATACTGCAAAACGGTCTCCAAAGGTTAACAGCAGGAAAACTGAGAGCAATTTCAATCAAGACTTGAGCTCTAGGATGATCTCCATCTTCTAAAGGAGAACAGAAAATACAAATAAGAATCCAATGAGTTGAAGCAGAATTGAGATCCAAATCCTTCCAAGATTATGTATGTTTTAGAGAATGTTACAATTCTTTTTCTGGTAGTCACTCGAAACAAGGATGGCACCTGGCCTGTGGCAAGAACCTCCACTTGAATTTGGGCATTCTTCTAATGTGGGCAGCTACTATACAACACTGGTTGATCAAGAGATTATTCTGTTCCTCCGCTAGCCAAAGGATTAGTTGGAGGATTTGTTGATTGATAATGAACCTGTTTGGCCACATTGCAAACGTTTAAGAATATCACATGATTTAGGATGCATGTCTATCATTACCCCTAAGAAAAATTTCTCAGTGCAACAAAGACTTCCCTGAAACTGACACCTGCAATCTTCTAGCACTTGACACAACATTGCTTTTATCGTAGATGTTCTAGCAAAGTAAAGAATACTGTACATTAATGTCTACCATACTATAATCATCATTTGTTTCGCCACCCAAACAACAGTCCTGTATAAATGAGGATCTGGCAGCATTTAAAAGCCATTGGAGACGCATATATTTAACACAGCTTTGGAAGCTCAAGCCCATCCTTCTGAATCAACAACCTCTGACTCAATGAAGCAGCAGAGACTGACTTTAAAAGAATAAAATTTAAAGCAGCAATAACGTTACAATTCAAAACTATGCTCACAGAAAAAAAATCTTGAGAGTAGAATGTTTTTGAATATTGAACGCAGACGGTGAATTAAATTTAAATGATTCAGACAATAGCTGCAATGAGATTTAACATCTTCTTTAAGAATTCAACTTCCACATACATTTTAACTCCAAACTACCACGAAGTTCACTGATAGAAAATATATTATCGAATGAGGTATTCCACTTAGAGCCAAATAAACACATGTTCTCTTAAGCAATTGGTATAAATAAGTAACCACTGGTTGACCACAGTATACTTCGAGTGTATTTTAGCTTTCTGTGGTAATTCCACTATTTATTAGAGGTGGAATTTGAATCAAGCCTTTGGAAACAAAGCATAAACCCGGGCCTATAGATTATTGGCCCAGTGATATTACCACTACACCACCATTCTCCAATAATTCAATCATAATAACCAACAACAGCTTCATCGTCACCCTCATTAAGACTGACTTTCAATGGGTATTGAACTACTGTGGTGGGATATGAACCGCTGACCCGACCCCGAGCTTGCGTTCTGGCTTACCAGCCAAATGATGTTTTCAAATGCACCACGATCTCACAAAATTTAGTCTACCAATATTTTTAATCAACCTGTTGGGCCATTTTATGACACACATTCTGAGCAGATGAGACTTGAACTGGGCATCCTGGATCAGAGGCAGAGACATTACTACTGTGCTACAAGTGGCCATCACCCATGTAGATATTTTATAATCAACCTTTTCAGAATTGTACTACATATCCTTGGGGCAGGTGGGATATGAAGCCAGGCCTTCTGGTTCAGAGGTAGGGGCATTACCACTTTGCCACAAGGTCACTATAAGGTGCCCATTAATTGTTAAATTATTCCTAACAAGTTTCCTGCAATACAATTAAATCCCAACTTGCAAATAGTAAAATAATCCATAGATCACATTTCGTGCCTTTATACACCAGGACCCAGCACCAATACTTTGCATTTTTCAAACCCCTAACGATATCTCCCTTTTAGCCATAGGTGGTTTTCCTTCCCATTGACACATATTGGAGCAGTTCCAAGCAAAGAGAAAGATAAAGCCTTGCTACTCCCTCCTAGTATAAGCTCCAAGATATAAAATCCTTGATCCCTACTCCAGAACCTCAGAAGAGATCATTTCTGCGGATGTCAGAAGGGGCTTTGTTTAACAGAAGAATGACTGGGAGACGATACCATGACACCAACAATTAAGCACGGGCCAAAGATTTTTGTAGGAATGGACACAGAGAATATAAAAATCCAAAGTTCCCTTATGTTTGCTGTCCTCTTTGAGGCAAACCGTTCCAGGACAGTGAAGGAGAATATATTTGAAAGGCCTAACATGCCTATTCCTAGTCTGTCAAAAAAACTCCTACCCTGACGTTATTTGGGATTGAAAGTCTCAGTTATGGGGAGAGACTTGATGGGATGGATTTGTTTTCCTTGTAGCAGAGGAGGAGGGGGTTTCTGGTTGAGGTATATAAAATTATGAGGCATTGACAACGTAGATTGAGAACAATGGCAGAGGCGTTTAAGACCAGAAGGCATACATTTAGAAAGTTAGGAGTAACTGATCTAGAGGATATCAGAAGAAAACTGTTTTTTACCCAGAGGGAGATAGAATTATATAACGCCCTGCCTGAGAGGTGGTGGAGGCAGATACTCACACAACATTTAAGAAGCATCTGGTGAGTACTTAAAATCACAGCACACGGTAGGCTATGGGCCAAGTGCAGGTGAATGGGATAAATATAGTCTAGTACAAAAACAGAAATTGCTGGAAAAACTCAGCGGGTCTAGCAACATTTCTGGAAAGAAAACATAATTAACATTTCAGGTCCAGTGACCCTTCTTAAGAATGGTTTTGAAGGTTAATTTGAATAATGCACCATGAAGTATCTCAACTACCTCCTCATTCACGTGAATTTGTCACCTTCTGCTTTGGTAAAGATGGATACAAAGTATTCAACCACTATCTCTGCTTCCATGCATTATGGTCAGAAGTCCAACACTGGCATCTCCGCATCCATGGATAAAGGCACTACTTTTCTACTTATTTTAAGGCTTTATTTTTGGTAAATACTTGGAAAGGAAAACTAAGTGAAAACACACTTGATCCCGAAAGATAAAATTATGTACAAATGAAGCAGTTCATTTGTTTAATAAGGTGTAGAGCTGGAATAACACAACAGGCCAGACAGCATTCTTGTGAAGGGTCCAGACACGAAACGTCAGCTTTCCTGCTACTCTGAGGCTGCCTGTGTTCATCCAGCTCTACACCTTGTTATCTCAGACTCCAGCATCGGCAGTTCCTACTATCTCTGAGTTCATTTGTTTACATGGCTTGAAGATATTTGTAAAGAGAGACTCCCATTCTCCCTAGTGAATTTTTAATAAGATGGAACTGGAATTTGTGGACAACAATTAAACAAAGACATCAATCTTAATGTAAGAGATTTTGTAAAATGAAAATTTTGGCTCCTACCTCCTGTAAGATCTTTTGAGCATCTTCCTGGGTCTCAAAGGTAATAAACCCATACCTAAAACCAAGTATGGGCAGAAAAGTTAACACATTTGGAGAAATACACATAGATTTAAACAAATATGGATGTGACAATGATACAAAACATTTCAAATATTTAATCAGTGAAAACTGTGGCCCAAATCTTCCAATCAGGGTCAGATACGTTATTTCCAATTGTTAACCGACAAGAAAGTACGCATAACTTTGTAGGAGCTCTGCAGAGGTTATGAGACACTGCCAGTGAAGCAGTCTAGTCCAGGCCAAAAAATCCATGCAGCCAGCAGCAGAGTGGATCAGCGTCAAAACCGCACCCCTCTTCTTGACACCAGCTGCCACATTCCAAGATTTAAATGTCCTGAAGCCATAGGTAGTTGCAGAGCAATGGTGAAGTGTATGAAGTAGGACGGGGCAGAGCACCAGGTGGGTATTAGAGAGTCACACGGATGATGTTGAGCTGCAGATGAGTGGGTGAGTGCTTAGGGTAGGCTGGTGGCAGGGAAGAAGAATCTGGGTTGAGTATCAAGTCAAGTCACTATGAGTCAGGATGTCAGGTCTTCAGGGAGTTGGGAGAGATCTGGTTGGGTCCTAGGCAAGTGTGTTAGGTGGCTGTGGGGCTTATTAGCAAGAGTGATGGGGGGGGGGGGGGTCAATGAGCAATTGCAGGGTCAATTTTATAGTTAGTAAAGGAGTTAACAGCAGATTTTAATGCCTCTGAATTCTCTTAGCTAATTATTCAGTAAGTCAGGATCCTCCAAAGTGTCCCACTCAAATTCAAGAACTGCAGACATTTTCAGAGGACTCCAGTCACTGGATAATAGTTCACTGGAAGTTTCGACTTCCTGAGTAATTTCAATATGTCCCACTGGAAAATATGGGCCTTTGATAACAATTGAATAGATAGCAAAATGCAGTTATTAAAACAAATTATTGGTTTAAAAAGGCTTTAAAAATAAAAATGCTATGAATCATTACACCAGATTTATAAGTTTTAATTCCCGGAATTTACAATGTTCACTTCTAGATAAGCGCGGTCTTCATTAATTATGTAATTTGAATAATCCCGGCCAATATTCTGCCCTGAAGCAATGAAAAAGCACTTGCGACTGCCAATTAAAATGTTGTCACAATCATAGAGTCATACAGCATGGAAACCACATTCCCAAATTAAACAAGTCCCACCTGCCTGTGCTTGGCTCATATACCTCGAAACCTTTCCTATTCATGTACTTATCCAAATATCTTTTAAACGTTGTAACTGTACCCACATCCACCATTTTCTCTGGCAGTTCATTCCACATATGAACTACACTCGTGAAAAAAGGTGCCCTCATATCCTTTTTAAATCTTTCTCCTCTCGCCTTAGAAATATGATCCCTGCTTTTGAACTCCCCAACCCTAGGGAAAAGACCCTTGTCATTCACCTTTTCTATGGCCCTCATGATTTTATAAGCCTCAATAAGGTCACACTCAACCTCCTATGCTTCAGAGAAAAAAGTCCCAGTCTTTCCAGTCTCTTTTTAATTTCTCAAACCCTCCATTCCCGGTTATATTCTGGTAAATCTTTTCTGAATGCTCTCCAGCTTAATAATATCCTTCCTGTAACAGGGCGACGAGAACAGCACACAGTACTCTGGAAGAGGCCTCACCAACATCATGTACAACCTCAACATGACATCCCAATTCTATCTGTGGGTTGTTTCGAATCACACCTAAATGTTTTGACAACTTCTCTCGGTAACATCCTTGATTATTCAATGGTCACCAAACTAAAGTTTATGCCATGATTTTACTACAGGGCAGTGCAATGCAGCAAGCCCAAAGTTGATTTCAGCCTCAGTGATGATTTCGTGCCATGCTGTTGGCATTATTTTGAATTACACAATAGCTGCCTTACTAACTAAATGATCCTTCCTTAATTTATGACGTTAAACAAAATTTAAAAGCAAGCAAACAAGCTCAAAGACAAAAGTGAGTTTTGCATTTACTTTAAGCACTATAAAATTGAGAATGTTGTGAATTGGATAAACTGATGTACAATTATTGAGTAAGGCTGCAACACAGTGGAGTCTGATAAAATCTCTTTTCACTTTGAGTGTTTTAAATGCAACATAAATCAAAGTGCCCTGATACCAAGATCACACCCCCTTCCAAGAAATTACTATGAACTCTACATGTCTGCACTTCCTACTCACTCACTTGGAACACATCACCATTTTATCTCCCCCACTGCTAATCACTGTGCCAGCCAGTTCAATCCTTCTCTTTGTCATATTCCAAAAGAAACTATACCAAAATAAGTTGGAGAGAGCCAAGACAGCTGAGTGAAGACAGTTGTATATTCATTTCCCTCAAGGAGAGAATCCTTTTTCTAATGGCAGAGGACCTTGATCACTCACGTGATGATGCAAAGGCTTTCACGTCCTAGCAATTAAGTAAGATCAATTGTCACATACCATGTTGCTCTTCCATTACTGTGAATGTATTCTTAAAATGCTCAAGCTTCTAACCCATTTCGCAACACTTTACCATGTGTGCAGAAGACACTGGTGCCTGCAGCATGCTAGCCACCATGAAATGACCAGCCCCTCAGGATATCAACTCCTCCTCCACTGCTTGAGGAAGAAGCCACAAATCTTTCAGAGGAAGCACCAACAAGGTTGCCTCCTTCAACCTTCACCAACTCATGCTGACACCTCAGCTGAAGTGGGGAACACTTATTGGTGAGTATATCACTGCCACATCTCTGAAACTGCCCAAGGATGAACACCCCAGATCCCTGGCACTCAGAGGGATGCTGGAGATCAGGTACCTGCTCAGCCTCAGGTAGGAGATGATCCCATTGTATTTGGCATTAATTAACACATTAAAATACACAAACAAGAACAACAGGCAGGTTTGTCGGGTAACTGAACTGAACTTTGGAAAACTCAACCAATATCATTTCTAGTGTCACATACAGGATATAAGCCTCTGAGTACCTCTATAGACAGGTTGCCTGCTGCCTTGGAGATCCACGTCCAGCGCACTCCATCTTCACCAGATATATATACAATTCTGCACTACATCACTCCAGTCACCAGCACTCAGTACCAACAGCAAAGGAACAAGAGAACAGGGGAACTTTATGCTACTCCAGGTCCCCTTCCTCACAATGAGAAAGGCTGGTGCCAGGCAGCAGCAACCAGAGGAGGAACCACTTACGAGAGCTCAAAAGGTCCACTCAAAAGCCATTCCAGAGCTGCACTGCCCTCCAACTCGACCCTGTACATAATCCTCAACCTTGTTAAGAGTTCAAGCTGAGGAATGTAAATTTGCATCCATGCAAGTGCCTTCAACAGGTCAAGACCCTTCAGCCACAAAGACCCTGGGGTTGCCCGTCCAAAAACTCAAAACCAAATGGGCTCCATGTACCCCAGACTCCACCAGAGCAGCTAAATGTAGTGGGAGGGAGGAGGAAGACCTTCTGAGGGCAAATTGGTGGCATGGGAGAATCATCATTACATTTGCAATTATATGTTTATTTTACCATCAGCTCTTATGAATGATTGTCATTTTAGTTGCATCTTTAAGGAATGGACATAGAGAAGTGTGTCATCTTTAGCACCATATGATGTTCTAACCCTGTCCAAATGACAGCTTTCCTTTTAATCAACTTTATACTAGCATGAAACTTTGTCATGATTGAATGAGGGAATGTAAGATGTTGTGAAGACTTCCATCAGTTTGTAATGTTAGCTTTCATTGAATACCTATAATAGCATACAAAGATCAAAGCAGTAAAGATACATATTAAGATTCTTGCCTCTTCAGCCTCAAAATATTTACAGTCAAAAAAAAGATTTCATGCAACTCTGTTCCACTGAAAGAGATTCACTGAGAAATCCTGCCTGTGTGGCTTTTGCTGACATTGCTTCAACTGTAGAACGCTTTTTAGAAAGTGCTGTTCCTTCAGAAGAATGTCCTCATCATTTTATTGTAATGCTGAAGCTGTCAGAATCTCATTGACCATCACGTAAGTTTGGTGCTTTCTCCAACTGTCTGGAGCAAAGAATCCTAGGATTATGCATTCTTCATCTGAAAGGTACTGCAACAAACTCCCAGACATGACCTGCATGGCAACCTGATGCAGAGGAGACATCTTGTGGTCCACAGCCTTATTGGAAGGAGTTGCACTGCAGATATGCTAGACATCATGACATGATCCGTTGACCACAAAATCTAAACAGAATATACTAATATCGTCTGTCTCTCATCTGCTTGGCATTCCATGGAAGACAACTGACTGTGCCTCTGATGCATCTTCACCAAATCACGAGAGCACCTAAGACTGGGAACTTCACTTTAGGAAGGTGCTTCACATCCAATGGAGGTTGATGATAGCCCTGAGCTTCCAGACAGAAGTTTCTTGTACGCTTTTGTGGACATTCTCAGTGCAGCAGCCACAGAGTCAACCACCGCTTCTGTGCCTGGATCCATTCGAGACAGTTCCAATGAGCCTAGTGGGCAATACCAAAAACAAAGCAGCTCCTCAGTTACATATCATTCAGCTGTTGCAGCACACACAAACAACATTTGAACAGTGTCCTGGGAACACTGGATCATGCAGGCCTCCAATAAGGAAGATAATGAAATGCTTCTACATGGACGCTGCATATCGGTGAACTGAATCAGATGTTATGTACTCAAACCTTCCGGCAAAAGTACAGTATGGATCACATGTGCAGCAGCAATAATGAAAACTTCTCCCACCATCCTGAACTAAACCACTATCCAAGAAAGGCAACAATCCATATAAGGATATTTTAAAGTACAACGTACCTTGTGCAGGGTATGGAGCCATGGAAAGTCCTTGCAACTTTTGCAACCAACATAAATCCTTACAGCTCACTTGACATTATTTACGCTGCACAGTAATCAGTCGGATTAATGAGTAATGTTGAACGATACGGCCAAGATTACTTGTGGCCAGGATTTTTAGTCAACGCAGTATGTCCTTGCATGAGGTTCACATACAGAATTATGTGATAATAGATGCCTTTCACCTAAACTTGATTGTGCCTGTTTAATGCTATTCCACTTGAAAGGGCCTCAGCACACAAAAATAGAACCCTCTCTCTCAGGGAGAAAAGAAAGATTACTCCACTCACCCTGGGGAGCCATTTTTCATTTTGATCGCACACATCTGTTATGAGGATGAAGGAAACACAGGCAACACATCACAAAGTAAACTGTAGGTTCAGCCCCTCAATCTAAGCGGCCCTCAAAACTTCCCATTTCTTTGTCTCTTCCCCTTCCTGTCAACTCTGGTCTTTCCCAAGATCCCACTGACTCTTACTGAACTGGTCATTTCCCCAATTTACCATGAGCCCCAGCATACAACTTTAGTTATGCCAATCATACACATACACTATCACCCTATCAGAGAGTGTAATGGTGAGTGATGAATCTCCTTACGCAGTACAATTGCCCTCCCATGCTCCATCGTCTATCCTTACGTGTTAAATTACCTTTCACCATTATCATCCCCTCTGCATCCCACATGCTGCATCCATTTCCCACAGTTGACTTTTGCAGTGTCCCCACGATACAACTAGCCCCTTAATTTCCTCCCTAGACTTTCAAAAAACAGAACCCGTGGCTTCGTGGACTGACTGTGACCTACCCTACTGACAAGCAAAAGCAACAGTGATTGATGCAGCTCCTTGCTTACTTCTAATCCCGGGACTGGTTGCATTGGACCTGCAGGATGGACTATGGCACATTTCCCAGATTACATTAATAGGGACCACCTGACTGTGTCAGCCCGAGTGCCTGAATGACTGTATTCAAGACTGGACCGACACTGGATGGTTCCTTTGACTTACTGTATCAATGGCCCCTAAATAAAGACAGTCATCCTTTACTAACAACTACTCCCCTTCGGCTTTCAGATATGGCCATTTGGTTATAGTACATTGTCTGTTGTCATATACGGTGCTGAGACATGCTCTATGTCATGACATTTTCTTACAACAACATGTCCACTCCCAGGACTGATTACTGCCAACAGCCATGATAAGCTGTCTGGCTTTGTTTAAGTGAAAAAAGCAAGGCAAAGATGCTGTGAGCATCCAAGGTAGCACCAATTAGAAAGGCACTGTCAGTGAGCAAGGGACTCTGAAGTGTATCCCGTTCCAATCTATAAGATGCGCACAAAGTGGCCCATCAAAAGTATTAAAATGCAAGGAGCCACGTTCTTCAAAGGGCAGTAAAGAAGTGGAGAATATATTTTAACTGGATCAGAGATGTTACATGGTGATATGGTGACGTTTGTGCAGGCAGTCACTGACCATGGAGCGCTCCCTGAGATGTTGATGTCTGTTGGCCAAGATGCAGGCATGTATAAACTAAAGGTGAGCTACAGACATCAGGTACTTGCTCTGACTTCCATGTTCAGGAATTGCCATGGTCTAGTGTCTCTCCTCTGCGTGCAACAATAGCAAATTGCATATAAATGAAGCAAAACATGGTACTGATAAGATGTTAATGCTTGCGAATAGACTCCTCACTACTCACTAGCAAGATTCTTGTCTAACCGTTCAAACCTTCAGCGGAAAATTAGACTTCTTCCTCTCAGTTTTCCAGATCTCACCATGTTTGCCCAACTGACTTAACATTACTGACACCATTCAGAGGCTGCCCTCAGTACTTGGCCAATCATCTTCAGTTGCTTCATCAATGACCTCCCCTTAACCATAACGTCAGAGTCTGGATGATAGCACAAACATCGTGATTCCACAAATATTAGAGCAGTCCATGTCCATTTGCAGCAAAAACCTGCACAACATCCATTCAGCTGATAAGTGGCAAGTACTTTTCATTTCACACAAGTGCCAGACAATGACCACCTCCAAAAGGAGGGAATCTATCCATCAGGCAATGACGTTAAATGGCATTGCATTCTTGGGGTTACTGGTGAACCAAAACTGCATTGACAGGCCATACAAATACCATGGCTACAAAAAAAAATAAGGCAAGGCATTCTACTCTGGGTAACTCACCTCCTGTCCAGGCGTGGGCTGAAAATTGGTAAGTAACATTTGCGCCACACAATGAACACCTCTAATAAGAGACAATCTTACCATTGCCCTTTGACATTCAAAGGTGTTACCATCACTGTTTACCATTATCAACATCCTGAGGGCTTACCACTGACCATACATTGAACTGGACTATCCATATAAATACAGTGGCTACAAAAGCAGGTCAGAGACTAGGAATACTGTGGCACGTAACTCACCTCCAGACTCCCCAAAAGCCTGTCTACTTTGTACAAGTCTAGTGTCAGAAGTGTAATGGAATATTTTCCATTAACCTTGATGAGGGAAGCTAAAATAACACTCAAGAAGCCTGACACTATCCAGGACAAAGCAACCCACTTGATAGCACCCTATCCACCACATTCAACATTTACTCCCTTCATCACTGATGCACAGTGGCAGCAGTGTATGCTGTCTACAAGATGTACCGCAGTAATACACCAAGGGTATTCTGACAGCACTTTCCAAACTCATGGCCTCTGCCATTAGAAGCACAACAGCAATATATACATGGGAACATCACCACCTACAAGTTGTCCTCCAGGCTACACACAATGCTGACTTGGAACCTCATCGCTGTTTCTTCACTGTGGCTGGTCAAAATCCTGGAACTCCCTTTCTAACAGCATTGTAGGTGTATCTACACTCCAAAGATTGCAGTAGCTCAAGACAGTAGCTCATCATCACCTTATTCAGGGCAACAGGATGGACAATAAACACTGGCCTTGCAATACCCATATCCCATGTGCAAATAATAAAAAAAACATGCACAGCAATTCATTAATCTCTGATTCATTGATAGGAAATGGATATTAGAGTCAGGAAGAGAATCATGTACCAAATTGAAAAAAGGCATGTAAGTAAGTTGTCCAATTCCCCGTCAGCTTGTTAATATTTCTGAGAGGAGTAGAATGGATATGAATTACTGGTCTGTTTGATTCTGTTCAGCAGATCCAAGATATCTATGGGTTATTCCAGGCACGTTTGATTGTTTAATCTAGTGTTCAGAGAAAATTCTTCTGAAATGGGAACACTGAGCAGAAGATCTGGACAGCCAATCATCTAAATTACAAATCATAATGTAATAGCAATTTCTGAGCTTTCTACACAATGGATAAGTACTAGGGGCCAAAGGCAATAAGATCTTTTTCATAGAATTCATAGAAACTCTACAAAGTGGAAACAGGCCAACAAGCCCCACTGACTTTTGAGAGCATCTCCCCCTATCCCTGTAACCCTGCATTTTCCATGGCTAATCCACCCAGTTTACACATCCCTGGACACTATTGGGCAATACAGCATGGCCAATCCACCTAACCTGCACACCTTTGGACTGTGGGAGGAAACCAGAGCACCCGGAGGGAACCCATGCAGACACAGGGAGAATGGGAAAACTCAACACAAACAGTTACCCAAGGCTGGATTTGAAACCGACTGAAACTTCTCTGCAATATAATGGAATGATAGTCCTTTCTATGAGCTGTAGAAAATGTGGATGTTTCTAGGCCCCTTCAAATCTGTGAAATTATGAGACTTCCAAGTGCAAACCCAAGTGACTTCACCCGGCGAAGGAGCAGTGTTCCGAAAGGTTGTGACTTCAAATAACCCTGTTGGACTATAACTTGGTTTCTTGTGACTTCTGACCTTGTCCACCCAGTTCAACACCAGCACCTCCACATCCAAGGAGGACAAAGGCAACAGATACATGAGTTCCCTCCAAGCCTCACACACTATCCTGACTTGGAGGGCCATCACTATTCCTTCATTGTCATTAGGTCAACATCCTGGACTCCCTTTTGAGCAGCATGGTTTGGGGCAGTTCACTACCACCATCTTCAGGGCAACTGAGGATGACCAATAAATGTAGGCACACCCACGTTTGATGACTGAAAAATAATTTTTAAAACTCATAGCAATTCAATAAATCATTAGGTTTTCCTTCTACTTACAGAATCATTGAATCCCTATAGCGTGGAAGCAGGCTATGCGGCCCATCAAGTCCACACCACTCCTCAGAAGAGCATCCCACACAGACCCATTCCTCCAACCTATCCCTATAACCCTGCATTTCCCGTGGCTAATCTACCTAGCCTCCAAATACCTAGACACTATGGGCAATTTACCATGGCCAATGCACCTAATTTGCACATCTTTGGACTGTGGGAGAATACTGGAGCACCCAGAGGAAACCCTTGCAGAAAAGGGGAGAATGTTTTGTAAACTTGATTTAGTCTCAGAAAATAAGTAGGTGGTCTATTACCATTGAGACTATGGGCAAACACATATGTATCAAATCACTAAGTGACTTCTGCATTTTGAGCTTTCAGTGCATAGTGTGTATAAATTCAGAATGAAGTCCATTCTAACAAGAGAACATGACATTGCTGAAGTACTTACATGCAAAGTGAAGCTGAGGGCTATATTAAAGCTTGACAAAATATATTCTAGTGCAACCTAATTTTAAATCACCACCAGCTACTTAAGGACAATTAGGGATGGGTAACTAAGTTACAGGAACAGAAAACAAAAAGGGAAGGCAGATTAAACAATGGCTAGTAGCAAACTGGGCTACAGTACAAAACAAAGCAAAATGTTAAAAATACTTAGCTAAAGGTATTGTATATGAAAGCTGAAAATCTGAATTTTAGTTAAGATGCATGAATTCAAAGCACAAATAGTTGTAAATAGGTACGATATAATTTTGATAGCAGCGACATGACTGCAGGGTGACCAGAGTTGGAGAACTGAATATGCAAACAGTATCCTATATTTAGGAAAGACAGGTAAACAGGAAAATGTAGCTGCGATTGCAAACTTAGCTAAGTATCAAGTTAATGCAACTGTGAGAAAGGATGTTGGCTTGGAAAATCTAGATGTAAGAGGCAGTGAGTGGAGCGTGCTACGTAGCTGTCATTTGCAGGTCTTTAAACGGTAGTGGTTAAGTAGGGGACAACATTAAACAGGAAATTAAAGATCAATGCAACAATACTGTAATCACGGTTGACTTTAATCTACACTTGGACTGCAGAAACTGTGTGCAATAATATACTGGTGGATAAATTCTTGGAACATGTACAAGATTTTTCTTCAGACCAATACTTTGAGGAAACAACTTGGGAATAGGCTAGCCTAGATTTAGCATTGTACGATGCGAAATCGTAGAATCAGACAAGTTTTATGGTGCAGGAGGCCATTCGGCCCATCATGTCTGCACCAGCTTATTAAATAGCACGACTACCAAGCACCATTCTCCTGCTTTTTCCCCATATTATTTGCACATTATTTTTATCTAAATCATCCAATGCCCTCTTGAATACCTCAACTGTACCTGCCTCCACCAAATTTCTAGGAGGATACGGCATTTACTACCTAATTGCTGAAAGTTTTGTCTCCCTTCACCCATGTTTCTAAAGTGCTGACTACTTTAAATTGCTTCTCCTTGTATGAGTGGTAACACTTTCTCCCTATTTAGTCTATCAAGACCACACATGATTTTGAAAATCTCCTTCAGATCTTCTCTTAGCCTCTTCTCTCCAAGGAGAACAGTGACAACTACTTAAATCTCTTCTCATTCCTAGAACCAATCTTGTAAACTGCTTCTGCACTGTCTCAAATGCATTCACATCCTTCCTATAACGCAGCGCTCAGAGACGTACACAATACTCCAGTTCAGGTCTAACAAGTGTCTTATACAAGATCAACATCACCTCCTTGCTCTTGTGCTCTACATCCCTGTTAAAATATCCGAGGATACAGTATGCTTCACTTAGTGCTCTTTCTGTCCTGCCACTTTCAATGATCTGTGCACATATATACTCTGGTCCCTCTGCTCTCACTGTTGGAAATTGGGGTCCCTTAAAAACTGAATGCAAGTACTACTTAATGTGTAGCATGAGATTTCATTTAACAGCCATTACAGCTGTAATTAACTTTCTGAAATTCTAGCATGGGAAAATAAAGGAAGAATTCCTAGAAATACAGAGGTCACAATGCGCACTGAACTAGAGTCAACAATTTATCTGCTGCTAAATGTACCTTATCATTAGTGTATTGCTTTAGAAAATTATTAATATTTGTTATTCCAAATGGTAAACTAACCCTCTGATAGAGGACAAAGGGACAACTGGTCATCTGGTGTGATGGGTAGGTGCTGCATGGCAATATGGCCAAGTGTTCAGACAATTGACTGATACAGAAAATAACCTGCCCCTAGAAATTACATAACAGTAAGTCCTTAGAGGCAGAGGCAAGTTCTGATCAGACAGACCTCAGACAGCTATCTCCACCAGACGAAACACGGACCAGAAGAGGAGGACCAAGACCCAGGGAAGAATTCCTTGGCAGCTCGGTTAGAGAGCAGGATGCTACGCCCCCAACTTTAATGAAGATATTCCGCACCAACAGCCTGCGTGACTTCTAGTATAAGTGAACCATCCCCAACTGTCATGGCTGAATACTTTCTTTAATTAACTAACATATGCTGCTCTAAACTGCTACTCCTTAACAAACTCAATACTGCTACAAATCGATGACTGCTGGTTTCAGGTATTTTGATTGTGACACCCTCCCAAAATCAACAGCACGTCCTTCAGAACTGCATCTGCAATTTTATATTGCCTTTCAGTATTCTTCCTTGCAAAATGCATTGCTTCTGTGTTGAACCTCATCTGCTAGCTATCTGTCTGGTCCATCAATTTGTCTATATCCTTTTGGAGTTCTATACTGTCACAGTTTACAATTCTTCCAAGCTTTGCGTCATCTACAAACTTTGAAATTGCCCCCTGAACAACAAGATTTGGTTCATTAATGTAGGAGGAAAAGCAAGGGTCCCAATAACAACTCCTCAGGAACTCCACTACAAATCTTCCTCAAGTTCGAGAAATATCCATTGACCATTACTGTTTCCTCTCTCATAAGAATTTTGTACCCATGTTGCTACTAACTCTCTAGTTATCTAACTAACAACTTTGCTCACATGTCTGTTGTGTGGCACTGTATCAAATACAGTCTGAAAATCCATATGAGCCAGATCAACAGCATTACTCTCATCAAGCCTTTCATTCCATCTTTGAAAAATCCAGCAGGTTAAACATTATTTCCTCTTTAGAAATAAATCAATGCTGATTTTTCATTATCAGCCCAAATTTTCCATGTAACTACGAATTCTATCTTGAATAACTATCTCTGGAAGCTTCCCACCACTGTTGTTAAACAAAGTGGTCTGTAACTGGTGGGCTTATCCTTACAGCCTTTCTTGAACAAAGCTGAAATATTTGCAACTTTTCTGTCTTCTGGCATCTCCTCTGAACCTAGGGAATACTGAAAGACTGCACTTTCCATTCTCCCTTCCTTCGAAATCTTTGGATGCACCTCATCCGGTCCCAGTGGCTTATCAAACTTAAGTACAATCAGGAACAAAGACAAAGTTGCTGGAAAAGCTCAGCAGGTCTGGCAGCATCTGTGTCGGTAAAAACAGAGTTAACGTTTTGAGTCCAGTGACCCTCAGAACTTCATCTCAGAACGCAGAACAGACCCAGTTCTGAGGATGGGCCACCGGACCAGAAACATTAACTCTGCTTTTTCCTTCACAGATGCTGCCAGACCTGCTGAGCTTTTCAAGCAACTTTGTTTTTGTTCCTGATTTACAGCATCTGCAGTTCTTTCAGTTTTTATTAAGTACGAACAGTCTTTCCAACACTTCTGCCCTTTCAATTTTGAACCTTTCTAGTGACTGGTTGGCTCTACTGTCACCAAAGTCTGGGTAGCATCTCTCTCTCTTTGGCAAAGTTTTCATTTAGCATCTCACAAGCTCCTGCCTCCAAGTGTACATCCCCTTGTTGGTCACTCATCAGTGTTATTTCTCCTTTTAACACCTTTTTACTACTTAGGTGGCCATTGAAGACTTGAAACACCTCTTTATATCGGCAGCCAGCCTTTTCTCATAATTCATTTTTGCTTCTCTTAATTTGCTTCTTCACTTCTCCTCTGAACATCCTCTCGGATCTCAATTTTATCTTCTGATACTTGTCATAACCAAACTTCTTCTTTCTCTTAGTTTCCATCTCTTTTGTCGTCCAGAGAGCTCTGGATTTGTTTGTTATACTTTTCCTAATTGAGGGAATATCCTTGACTACACCCAACCTATTTCCTCTTTGAAGGTAGCCATTGTTCAGTTACTGTATTTCCTGTCAGCCTTTCATTCTAGTCAATCCTGCCCAGCTCTGTTTAACGCTCCATTGGTTTTTCTCACTCTACATTGTTGCATGTCATTTTCCATTATTATCCTGAATCTTACTATACAACGATTACTGTCTCCTAAATGATACCCAACTGACAATTGATTCACTTGACCCACCGCATTTCCAAGAACAACGTTCAACAATGCATCCTTATTGGACTGAAAACATACTGCTATAGGAAGCTCTCCCACGTGCAATGCAGGAACACTTGCACTTTGCTGCCACATACACTACAAGCATCCCAGTTATGTTTTTGGTAACTGAAGTCTCTGATTATAACTACACTATAGTACTGGCACCTCTAATTTCTCTGCAAATTTATTCTTCTCCGTCCTTTCCACTAGCTGGTGCTCCATAAACTACACCTAACAATTTAATAATACCCCTTTTTGTTCCTTACTTCTAGCCAAATTGATTCTGCATTCCTCTGAGGCATCCTTTTTTTCCAGCACTGTCTCCTTAACTGATACTACTATTCCTCCTCCTTTCTGTTCTATCTTTTCTGAATACTTTGTACCCAGGAATATTTAACACCCACCCAATCTTGCCATTTCTTGTTATCACCACAATCAAAATTCCACATGGTAATCTGCACTTGTAACTCTTTTGTACACACCATGCATTCACGTACGCAGACAGTACCCTGATTTTAGACCTGAGTTTTTCTTTGTTATTCTGGCTTCATCTACTAAGCTGTTATTACCTGTCCTAGTGCCAGTTATATCTCTAAGTATTCTGTGAACCCTTTTCCTCTCCTCTACTACTCTCCCTTGGCTACCATACCCTTGTCAAGCTACGTTAAAGCCCTATGAACAGCACAAGCAAAATATCCTGCAAAATACTCAGTCACAGCCCTGCTCAGATGCAACCCATTCAGCTTGAACAGCTGCAATCTTCCCCAAAACCAGTCTCAATGTCCCAGAATCTAAAGCTCTCCATCATGCACCATCTTTCCAGCCATGCATTCATCTGCCTTATCTTCCTATTTCAACATCTACTTGCATGTGGCACTGGAATGATCAGAGGTTACTACACTGGACCTGGTAGCTAAACTTTCTACTTAACTCTCTATATTGTGACTGCTGGACCAGATCCCTCTCCTACCTATATCATTGACACCAACATGGACTACGACCTCTGGCTACTCACTCTCTTCTAGAAGGATGTCCTGCAGCCACTGTTAGTACATTCTGGATCCTGGCAGCAGGGAAATAATATACCATTCCTGACTCATATTGACTGTCACAGAAACACCTGTTTCCCCAACTAATAAATCCTCTATTGCTCCTTTCTTCTACTTCTCCTCCTGTGCAGCTGAGCCGATTGCAGTGCTATAAACATGGCTCAGAATGCCTACCTGAAGAAACAGCACCCTCATCAGCTTCCAAAATGGAAAATCCATCTGTAAACAGAATGCCAAGGGGTTCCTACGATATCTGTCCATTTCTCTCGCACTGACTTGCGATCAACCATTCCCTTCTTTCTCCAAGCTGTCGAGTTGAGGTGTGACCACCTCTCTTGAGCATGCTATCCACTTAACTTCCAGCCTTATGGATGTGGCACAGTATCTCCAGTCATCTTTCAAACTCCAAAACTCAGAGCTCAAGTTTCTGCAGCTGGAAGCAGTTCCTGTACATATAGTCATCTAGGACCCTGAGACAGTCCTTGACTTCCCACATTTTACAGGCAATACATTCCATTCAAATAATCTGTGCTGTCATGTCTTAACCTTACTTAGTTTTAAACTTACTTCCCTTATTCCACTTTTCCTACTTGTATTCCTTTATTACATTGGCACTGACCTTCACTCATTTCTGTTGTTCCCCAGTTAATCCCTTCTTCCAAAAAATACACATTTTAAAAATCATGAACCAATTAACCCACCAATCTCCTGTGCTGTCACTGTTTGCATTTTTCTCCCCCCAGTCAGCTGAAATTGCAGCTGTTAAACTATGTCTCATCCCTCACTGCTGTGTTGAAGCTGAAGTGCTGGGTCCCTGGTTCGAGGCTTCAATTTATCTACTTGCTGACTCCTCTCTGACTGCTGTGTTGAAGCTCTCCAAGGAACTATGACCATACATGATAAAATTCTTCATTGTAATAGAAAGTGAAATTATTCAATCCAAAACTAGGATCCTAAATCTAACATATGAAGGTTTGAGGCCCAAGTTGTGGTGGTAGGTTGGGTAACTTCATTAAAAGGCATAAGGCATGACATAACAAATGCATGTATTGCAACAGTCCATTCTGGCGTAAAAATGTAACAGGAAAAGTGACCCAGCTATGGTTAACAAAAATAAATTATGGATAGCATTAGATTCACACAAAGCTGATACAAAACACTGTAAGCCTGAGGACTGGGTGCCGTTTAAAATTTAGCAACAGGATTGATATAGAGGGGGAAAACAGAGCATGAGAGTAAATTTGCAAGGTACATAAAAGCAGGCAGTAAGTTTCCATATGTACATAAAACGATTAGTGAAGACAACCCTTATAGTCTGAAACAGGAGAACTGATAATGGAAATCAAGAAAATGGCATGCATTTCAACAACTATGTCAACTTTGTCTTTACAGTAAACAGCACCAATAATTCCCCACAAACGCTAGGGAAGTAAGAGTGTTTTGGGAGAGAGAAATTGAAGGAAATTAGTTAAAAAAAAGTGGAGAAATTAGTGGAACTAAAAGCTGATAAATGCCCTGGGCCTGATGATCTATATCCCCAGGCATTATTCCATGCACAGACTGATACATTGGTTGTTGCCTTCCAAAATTCTGTAGATTCTATAAACAGCCCCAACAAGTTGGAGAGTAGTAAATAACACCACTGTTTAATAAAAGGAAGCTGCGAGAAAACAGGGATTTACAAACCAGTTAGCCAAACATCAGTAGGTAAAAAAGCTGATGTTTATTATAAAGGTTGCAATAATAATAAATGGGATCTGGAAGTTCCATTTGGACTCTCAACCCTCACCAGTGGCTAAGCTGCCAAAGGCCTCAATTCCTCTTTCATAACAGGTCCTCATTTCACCGCCATTTCAAAAGAATAAGTCTACACCCTCTTTCAGCGACCGAGCCTCCATATCTTTCTGGGGTACAGAATTCTAGGCATCCACGCAACCCCAGCAGAAGAAATTCCTTCATATCTCAGTTTTAAATTAATGCTCCCGTATGTTCTATAACTGTGTCTCCTAATTGGACACTCTCCATTAAAAAATAACATTTAGGATACATCTACCTTGTCAAACTCCTCAGAATCCTATATGTTTCAATAAGATCCCCCCTCATTCTTCTCAACTCTATGAAAGCCTAAACTATTTAGCTATTCTTGATCAGTCAACCCCTGCATCCCAGGAACGTGTACAGTGAATCGCTTTAGAACTGCTTCTAATGTCAGTACATCCTTTTTTAAAATACTGGGACCAAAACTGTACCCAGTACTCCAACACCAACATCCTGTACAGTTGTATTATAAGCCCCCTATTTTTGGACTCCAAACCCATGGCAATAAAGGTCAAATCTCTGTTTGCCTTCTATGTGCTAAGCTTTTGTGTTTCATCCTCACCCATAGCCAAGTGTCTCTATATTGCACTTTTTTGTGGAGTCTCTCTTTGTTTAAATAATAGACTGTCTTTTGTTCCTTCGCACCATTTTCAATAATTTGCCACTTAAAAATTAAACTAAATCAGTGTGGGAGGGCAAGCTAAACTAATGTACACATTAATGATGGATCCCAGGACAAGGTTTTGATCAGAATAACTATCAAAATGCTATTTACACATCTATTTCCATTCTACTTTACTATGAATTATCATGATTACTCCCTGAGCATAAAACCATAAACATCTGACCCCAATATTATAATCTAGTGGCCCTAATTGGTCTGCTGTAATGCTCAAGTTAACGCTAGAACCAGGTCAATCAGATCCCTGACAGAATACTGGCTACGTGGATTTTTAAAAAATTTTGTACCAAAGCAGCCAATGTTGCAGTCTTTGTTTTAATAATCAATGTTTATTCATAACCAAAATGAAGATAAACAAGGAAATAAAAACGCTATTCTGTAATGATACATATTCCAAGTAGATATACAAAGTAGAAACAACCCAAGCACTCTAAATATTGAAGATAGCAACAATATTGTATTGAAATCAAGAGACCCTGGTACAGCTTACAAACTCTGTTACAATTATAAAAACATCTAGTGCTGTTCCTCTAGTAAGATCCAGTCCAGCTCGTTTCCAACAGAGAATTTTTAAAAATGATTTGATGGACTTGAAGTAATTAAAATGTAAAGTCATCTGCTGGAATTGTAGATAACTCTTTATTCATTACTATTATTTTGCTCCAGACCTAACTTCCTTCTAGTGCTATATTATCCCTGACGGAGCTTCAATTTCACTTCTTCCTAAAACTTCAGAAACTTCACTTCTCTTCTACCAGCAGTAAGTCAACATTCAAGCTTGGGGTTAATGATAACTTCTCATTCTAAGATAATTTCATGATTTTGAACTGCTTTTCTTCAGAACGCTGCTTAGCATATTGTTTAATTGAAAGAGTGAGCATTTTAGAACTTAATACGTGCTTCACCCTCGAATGATTTCCCAACACAGTCTAAAAGTGACAGTCAGAGATCTCCTCCTAAGCCCTGAGTAGTTCCCTAGGATCTCTGGGTAACTTCCCTTCACTTGGAATTTTGGATGCCACAGTTTTATTTTAAAAAGCTAATCCAAACACATTAACTCCAAATACACAAACAAACCTAATATGTTTAACTTAGAATTAAAGAACCCAAACTTGCAGTAAATGATATAAATAAGTATGTTTAAATCTCACAGTTTAACCACACTGACCCTTCAATTTTAAACGGTGTCACCTCAGCAATCGGAGCCACGAGGTCTGCAGTTATGACCAAACTAATGGAACACTGAAACAGAAGTCCTCTCAGGCGATACCTATGTTTCCTGATGCCTCCCAGTCCAATGTCAATCAGACTTATACCAGAAACAATCCTGTTTTAATATTATAGGGAACTGTATTGATGTGACTACAATGTAATTATTAGCGTCACAGTCATAGAGTTATACAGCATGGAAAGAGACACTTTGCAGCCCATTTCTGGTGGCCAGAGATCCAATTCAGTTTGGTCAATATAAGTGTGAACCCAATATTCTGAAGTACCAGAAACCCTGACCTACAGCATTAGAGGTGCCACTCTACTAAAGATGCTTCCAGAACCCATTCTTGATCAACAGATCCTGATTTTTCTCCAGAGTGCAGGATGATTTTTTTTGTGTTTGAGATTTAGATAACAATTAGTAAAATTAAGTGGTCAATTTCTGAATGACCTCCCTTTGGGTTGCTCCACCTGCTAGGTGGAAATTTTGAAGAAAAATTGTACAGAAATTAGTTGAAGAGCTAGTGGCTGCCTTGCATGGTAGGCCCGACACTTTTTTGATGTTAGGCACTTATCTGGACAGCATGAGACTCAACATGTACGTGCGGCACTTGTACGGCACTGGATAAATGCTCTTCAGTACTAAAACACCAACTGCGGGCACTGCCGGTATTGTAGTAGGTCTTTGCAGAGGATTGGAAGTGGATCCTTCAGAGTCAGGTAGTTGAGGGTGGGAATGGGAGAAGTAGTTGACATCAAGGCAAGGGAGTAGCTTTCGAAAGAGTTCCACTTCCCAATACTGAATCCCTCAAATCAGTCAGTCAGAAAGGAAGCCATCCCCTGCAGAAGACTGCAAAAGTATCCAGCGGGTTCCTGAACGGCCTCCCCAGTGAGCACGTCCACCATCCATCACTGGTTGAATACCAAAGTGACGGAATGAGGCCTTTAAGATGCCACTTAATGGCCTCAATAGGCCTCTGGATTGGATGGCTGCTAGCCTTCTTGCCACCAGATTGAAAGAAGGTGATATCTCTATCCTGTTTCCTCTTGCTTCAACACACAGACAGATCCCCCTGCCTCTGGGAAAAGGAAGTGGCACTAAATTCTAGCCATTTTTCCTTATGTCCCAACGTTGCAGAAATCACCTAGTCTGATCTAAGAGAGTTATGCTTATGTCAGCAATCTACACGATGTTTGTTCACGGTGCTTTATACGTTACGAGGTATTTCACAGCAGCTTTATTAAATAAAACATAACACTGAGGAATGTACAGAGATGTCAAGGGAAGTCTCCAAAAGCTTGGTTAAATACATATGTTTTAAGTAATTTCTTAACAGAAAGGAAGTGAGGTAGAGATGTTGAGGGTTGGAGAGAAGTTATTCCAGAACTCAGGCTGAGCTAACTGATGGCATGGCCATCAGAAGCAATTAAAATTGGGAATGCAGAAGAGTTATGCCGTGCTGAATCTCCTACACTGTAGTGCAGTTGTGATTTAAAGACTCCAATATTCGCAGTAGATGGAAGAGAAGCAAATTTTGGGGAGCATTCCCACCTCAGGTTCAAGGCACAATGGCACTCCAGACAGTCTTAAAGATGCAGAAACTGGAGTTCCATCTATGAATTCTAGGTTGAAATCTGTGGGTGCTCTTGCCCCAAACTCATTGTGAGGTTGATACAGTCCACATAACTCTTTCATTGTATTGAAAAAATAAGAAGTTTACAGTCATGAAAGGAGTGCTTGTGTCAATGCCCATCAGACATCTGAAACAAAAACAGAAATTACTGAAGGGACTTAGCAGGTCTGGCAACATCTGTGGAGAGAAGGCAGAGTTAACATTTTGGATGTCGTGACCCTTCTTCAGAAATCCTGAACAGTCAACATCCCCACTTCTGATCTTATAATGGAAGGAAGATAATTGATGAAGCAGTCGAAGACTGCTGCATGGGCGAAGGACACTACTTGAAGAAATTCCTGCAGTTCCAAGACTAAGTGGCATGACCTCTAACAACCACAACAATTTTCCCCTGTGCTAGGTATGACGCCAAATAGCAGACAGTTCCCTTCTAATACTCATCTATTCCAGTTTTGCTGGGGTTCCACAATGCAACACTCAAACAAGTGCTGCCTTAAATGACAAGGACAGTCATTCTTACTTCACCTCTAGAATTCAAGTCTTTTACCCATGTATTAACATGGTAGTAATGAGGTCAAGAGCTGAGTGATCGTGGCAGAATGCAAACTGAGCATCAGCAAGCGGGTACAGATTCCTGCTTTCTCAGATGGGTGAATCTGAGCTGGTGGTTTTGTCAGGTATTGTGACAGACTGGTATGTCTAGTGACTGAAGCTATGAAAAATCTGGACGCTGATGATCAATTGTATCTTTCTAAATATTCAGCATTTCAGAGATACAAAAAGGGCAATCATTTTAACAGAACATGCTCTAAATTGAAAAGATGTGACTAGATTGCCTGGAAATAAATAAATGCATATACCTTATCACATTACCAACCTGAATCTGACAGCTTCGCTCTGACTTCTGAAACTCGCAATTCCTCCCAAACTTGGCTGCTCAGAAATTGAAGAGTTTCTTCAGGTCTCCCAAGACTTGCTGCATGTTATTCCTCTAGCTTTTTGTTACTGGTAATGTAAATGTATTCCTCACAAAGGAGAAACAAATATTTTGTTTCCACCGTTGAGTAGGGCAATTGTTCTGAAGAGGTTAACGTTCTTATTACATCGAGCTCCACCCCAGTTTGATGATACCACAGTTTCTGGGTGGAAACTGCTCTGTTCAGGAAAACTACATAAAGGGAGCAACTATACTCTGTACAGCAGCCGGTGTCCTTAGTAATTATGACTAATTGTAGAGTACATTGTACCTATTGCCATCATGCACCAAACCACTTTGATATCTAAGACAAGCACCTCTTTTCTTTAGACTCACCAGTGACCTTTCCTCCAACACTAATAAATACAGATCCTTCACTAAGGAAAGAGAAAGAAGGATCGGTGGCAGTAAACTTCTCAAACCAGAATAATGTATGTTACCAGTGATGGAATCTGAAAATATGTCAAGGTACCAACAGCACTTTTGTGAAGATCCTCACCAAACAACACTGCATGGGTCCCTCTATACAATTTATTGTGATAATTCTCTCTGGTACAATAATTTCTTTATTCTCCATTCAAATATACCAGGAACTGTTGTTATGGTACAATGGATCTCAGTTGCAGCAGGAGGGTCAGGATGCCAAAACCAGTCACATGGGGGTGCCTCAAACTCATACTGTGATAGGACCAATCACCCAGTAGTGATTATTCATAAACTGGCCAATCCATAGTCAGAGGGGAGTTTACCACCCACTTAAAGATGACAGAGGGCTCTGACAGCTCAAGGGCTAATAGAAGGCCATAAAGCATGGAAGTAACTGCAGCTAGCCATTACACATAAAGGAGGGAGAAGATACTACCATCTTGACATGCTCTCTCAGAACTGTTAACACTTCTGCATTGAAAATAGTGTTGGGCCATCATTGTGGAGGGGAAACTCCTCAACAGGTTGGCCTCTTACCACAGTATGGTAGGAAGGTGAGGAGGGGCCGAAGGCTTTTCTGGGCGGTAGCCTCCCCACTTTATATGTCTAGTACTGGAAAGTGCTTCTGGCCAGCTGTCGTGTTTCCAAAACAGGAGGGGCAGTGAGGTTTGGAGACACAGGGTGCACAATATATGGTGCCATGCAATTACCTCTACAAGTGTTCATAAACTCGGAAAAAGATTCAACCCATTTGGGGGCATCTGCATTTATTGACTGTTGCATTTCTTTTCCTTTCACGTGCTAGTACTGGACCACAGAGGTCATGTTTGATTTTGAACAGATTTAATGACTCAAAAGTTGGGTATCCATGGGCAGGAGCACTGTGTTCAAACACAATCTTCAAATTCACAGTCAGCATATCTCTTCATGTACCATTATTATCAGACAGGTGATCATTCCTGGTTAAATGAGAAATGCAGGAAAGCATGCTAGAAACAATACCAGTCAAGTAGTTGAATCAGTTGTAGTAGTTGAAGGTTAATTTTTCAGTCATACTGTGGAAACAAATGGGAACACAGAGGTACAAAGGCAGGCAAAAAGTACAGGATATGAACTATTAGCAAGATAGCACCAGCCTTGGGTGAAATACAAGCAACTGTGGAAAACTGTGGGAAAGCAGCAGATTACACAGTATGCTTAGTGTAGTGTAATGTTTTGTATAAAGCTTTGAGGTGTTTGTAACCCAGACTTCGCTGTGATAAGACTGGCTCTCCCTGCATACACATGAAATAAACAATCTTTAACCTTATTTCCTGACTCCTTGGATCAATTTCTTGAGTTGTCCAATAGCAACCAGATATACCCAAAAATGTGGCCTCAACTCAATGTAACTACACAGGACTACTTACATGTCAAATAGTAGAAGCATGCAAAAGGTGATAATTTCATAACCAACAGATCAGAACTTTGCAATATCTAGTCATAAATCGTGCTGGACAAATAAACAATACACTGGAGGACAGGCTCCATGCATATCCCCAAACTCAATGCTGGGACAGCACAGCACATTCATGCAAAAGATGAGGTACGTGCATCCATATTCAGGCAGAAGTACTATGTTAACCTCCTCCTAAATTTCCCACTATCACAGATGCCAATCTTCAATCAACTCAAGGAACTGCATGTGAGACCAAGGAAATAATAGAATTTTACAGTACAGGAGGCCATTTAACTCATCGTGTATGTAAGCAGCTCCCAAAAGAGCTACCCAGCTAATCCCATTCTGCAGCCTGATCTCCACAGCCCTCTAAATTCATCACTTTCAAATTATATCTGTTTCTTTTTTTTGACACCTCCAACAGAATCCACTTCCATCAGTCTCCCAGGCAGTGCATTCCAAAATCCTAACAACTCTGAGCACAGAAGTTTCTCCTCCTCTAACTCCTAGCTCTCTTGCTGACAATCTTGAAATTTTGACCCCTAGTGTTATTGACATAACAACTAGTAGAAAAGAATATCCTTCTTTATTCAGTCAAAATTGTTCATAATTTGTTTCACCTCAATAAGGGCACCTCTTAATCTTTTCTGCTCCAAGGAGAAGAAGTCC
Organism: Ginglymostoma cirratum; assembly: GCA_024137785.1. Taxonomy (NCBI): domain Eukaryota; kingdom Metazoa; phylum Chordata; class Chondrichthyes; order Orectolobiformes; family Ginglymostomatidae; genus Ginglymostoma; species Ginglymostoma cirratum. The sequence continues at coordinate 23,645,358 of JAHRHZ010000145.1, read as the reverse complement.
AATTTCTCTAATCTTTCCTTGTATCTAAAATTCATTCTAGTGAATCTCTTGTAAACTCTTTCCAGGGCTTTAACATTCTTCCTTAAATAAGGTGCCCAGAACTGAACACAATGCTCCAAATGTGGTCATATCAATGATTTGTAGATGATATTCATACTCTATGCCTCTATTTATAAACCCAAGGATTCTATAAATCTTAACAACTGTTTCAACTTATTTGGCCACCTTTAGAAAATCATGCACATGAACCCTATGGTCCCTCTGGCCCTATACTCCCCTCAAAATTAGGTCATTGAGCCTGTATTGTCTCAATGTGTTTCTTCTGTCGAAATGTATTACTTCATATTTCTCTGCATTGAAATTCATCCGCTAGGCGCCAGCCCATTTGGCCAACCTGTCAATATCTTTCTGAAGTTGCTCAACATCATCGTCACAATTCACTATTCTCCCTAGCTTAGTATCATCTGCAAATTTAGAGATTTTGCCCTCAACATTCAACTCCAAATCATTTACATAAAATCAGGAAAAAAACAAGCATCCCAATACCAATGCCTCGCAAACAACGCTTTCAACTTGACTCGAATCTGAGAAATGCCCATCCAAAGCTATCCTGCTTCCTATCTTTTAGCCAACTTTTAAACCATGTTGCCAAGGACCCATCAAGTGCAAGCATTTCTAATTTGCTAACCAACCTGCCATGTGTCGCCTGATCAAATGGTTTCTGAAAGTCCAAATACACAACATCCACCTTCATCAACCAGGTGTGTCATCTCATCAAAGAACCCAATTAAATTTGTCAGACATGACCTGCCCTTGAGAGAACTATACTGGCTGTCTAGTATTACCTTATTTTTCTCTAGGTGTACATTTGCCTTATCCAATGTAAAGGCCGTCATCAGTTTTTCCACGAGTAGTGTCAAGCTGATACGTCTGTAGTTTTCCGTGTTACCCTTTGTCCCTTTCTTATCCCACTGGATTCTGCAAAGGCTATGGGCCTTTTGGCAACATTTTGGCAATACTGCTGAATACTTATTTTTCAGAACTGGCTGCACCCCGAGACAAGCTGCTTATGTCAGCTGCAACCTTCTATCTGTCAATGTGGAAAAGTGTGTAGAAAAAGCAGGATAAATCCAACCAGCTTACCACCTCCCAGTCTACTCTCCATCATCAGCACAATGATGGAATGGTTGTTGACAGTGATATTAAGCAACACTTGCAAATGATGCTCAGTTCAGTTGCTGCCAAGGCCACTCAGCTCCTGACCTAACTACAGACTTGGTCCAAATATGGACAGAAGTTCTGAAATCCAGAGGTGAGGTGAGTTACTGCCCTTGACATCAAGGCAGCACTCAACTGAATATAACATTAAGGAGCCCTAGCAAAACTGGAATTAGTAGAAATCAGGGGAAAGCTTTCCAACAGTTGGATTTACACTAAGCACAAAGAAAGATGAATACGATTATTACAGGTTAATAATTTTGGTACCAGGACACACTGCAGAAGTTCTTCAAGGCAGTGTCTTCAGTCCATGCAGCCATGTTCAGCTGCTTCAATGACCTTTACTCCGTCATAAGGCCAGACATGGAGATGGTCACTGATGATTGCACAATGACTCCTCAGAGACTAAAGCAGGAAAACTTAAACAATATCCAAGCTTTGGTTAATAAGTGGTAGTAATATTCGCACCATACTATTCCAGACACTGACTGACTATCTCCAACAGTAGAGAATCCACCACCATCAACATCCTGGGGATTACCACTGACCAGAGACTGAACTAGACTAGCCATTGAAATACCCTGGCTACAAGAGTATGTCAGAAGCTAGAAATTCTGCCAAAGCCAGGGAGTGTGATGAAACACTCCTTCATCTGCCTGGATGTGTGCCGCTTCAACAACACTCATGAAGCTTGATAGCATCCAGGACACGGTAGCCTGCTGACTGGTACCCCATCCACTACATTTACTCATTTCGCCACAATGGTAGCAGTGTGTACCACCTACAAAATGCACTGGAGCAACTTACCAAGGCTCCTTTGGCAGCACCTTATAACCTAGAAAGGCATCAGAAGTATAGGAGTACCTTTACCTGCAAGTTTCCTCCAAAGACACACACCATCCTAACTTGGAAGTATATTAGCATTCTTTCTCTGTTACTGGGTTAAATGCTAGGAACTTCCTTGTTACCAGAACTGTATGTATACCTACACGCCAAAGACTGCAGCCATTCAAGAAAGCAGCTCATCACCATACCCAAGGTAATTACAGATGAGCAACAAATGCTGGCTGAGCCACTGATACCCAGATTCCCTTGAATGAACAATAAAAAAAAGCTTTCAAACTGAAGACAAGCAGATTGAATAAGTCCAACTTTGCACACTTGTCCACTTCAGCACAAAACTAACCACATTTTTTGCTTCATCCTGATCCAATTTAATCTGTTCTTCTAGATGACATACATAGATTATTTCCTATCTCCACGCAGAAATATCCCACAGAGAAGAGTATGCAGGAATAAGCAAGAGACAAGGGTTAGGCAATGATCATCGCCAACAAAAGAGAATCTAACCATCCCTCCTTACATTCAAAGAGATAATCAAAACTGAATTCCCCACTATCAATATCCTGGGGGTTACCGTTGACCAGAAACTGAACTGGACTAGCCATAGAAACACTGTCTACCAGAGCAGGTCAGAGGTTAAGAATCCTGCAGCGAGTACCTGACTCCCCAAAGCACATCTACCATCAACATGCCACAAGTCAGGAATCTGATGGAATATTCTCACTTGACTGGATGAGTGCAGCTCCAACAACACTCAAGAAGCTCAACACCATCCAAGACAACGTGGCCTGCTTGATTGGTACCACATCCAAATATTCACTCCCTCCAATATGTTGCTCGGTAACAGCAGTGTGTACCATCTATAAGGTTAACTGCGGAAGTTCACCAAGAGTCCTCAGACAACATCTTCCAAACCCACAACCACTACCATCTAGGAAGACAAGGCTAGTAAATACGTGGAAATACAACCACCTGCAAATCCCCCTCCAAACCATTCATCATCCTGATTTAGAAATAGATTAACGCGTCTTCAGTGTCACTGGGCAAAATCCAGGAATTCCCTCCCCAATGGCATTTTGGATATGCTGACAACAAAAGGAAAACAGCAATTCAAAGTGGCAGTTCACAAGCACTTTCTCAAGAGCAATAAATGGTGACCCAGCCGGTGCTACCCACATTCCATGAGTGAATGTACATTTTTCTTCTAATTACTGAGCTCAATTCTGCTGCCAGTTCTTACCAAACACAGGTATTAATCAGAGAAAACATGCCCAATGTTCACAGTGCTTGACATTTTTTGATGTTTTCACTACTAGTACAAGATTGTTCAGGTTACAGGCTCTCCTCAATATAGGGTCTTTCTGTCAGATTTGGAAGCAGAGGTCCAGCCATACATATAGTTCTAACAGACATACAAAGTGCTTTCCTTCATCTCAATTCAGAAGATATACATTCTGAAAATTGATAGGGCAAATGTAATTTACCTTTCTGTGTCCGAGCTAGATCATAATGCAACTTCCTAATTCAGGTTAAAGCTCTTTTCATTGTTTCTAATATAACAATTTCACGACATTACCTATCTGCAACGTCTGAGTGACACAGGAGACAAGAAACATTTTGTATGCTGCCCCATAGGTTTGGAAAAACATATTTATTTAAAAATGCGTAATTCCTATTATATAAAAAGTTAGAATGTGAGGTACTGGGCTTGGCAACTTTATTCAAATATGATTTACATGAACATATGTAGTACCAGCAAGAGTAGGCCATTTGGCTCCTCTAGCCTGCTCCATCATTCAACAAGATCAAGGCTGTCATGACTGCAGCCTCAATTCCACATTCCTGTCTACCCTGATAACAATCAACTCCCATTGAAAACTGAAACAATTAAAATTGTTTTTCATGCAAAGTCCACATCACAGATTGTAGGAAATAAACGACTTCCAGTTCTCTGGAAATGTTACAGTTTCTTTTGAAATATCCATCACCAATACAGTTCCCCTTCCAAACGTGATTCCTGTCCTTTTACTTTAAATTAGCCTGTATAAATGTCAACATTCTTCAATTATCTGAATCTATTATTCTGAATTTCTACATAAAATATAACTTAATGTCTTCTATATATAGAAAATTTCTGATCGTTGGCTGTTGGAAACAGTTTCCTATTTATGGCAGAAAAATCTTTCATCAGTGAGATTTTTGTTAATAATTCTCCTGTTCCAATCATGAAATTGCTTGGTACATCTCAAAAAACCTAAATATTTCCCCATTCCTTTTACTCCTCCTTGAAAGTGAAACCTTGAAACCAGAATACCTGGTGTTTTACTTCTAGACAAGGAACTTCAGGGATTTTCTACTACTTTACAACCATGACACATAAACATGCCTCATGTGACCAGACTACAACCTCACACATAAACTACGTGAGGCAAAGGTGGAATCGGGTTTATGTTATCTATGAAATCTCGGATACAAGATGGAAACACTAAGAAAAACTATAATTTCAGCTCTTAACACTAAACAGAAAATGGCAGTTTATTTATTCCCGAATTATGCAGAATCCTGAAAATAACTGATGATATTCTTGCAAACCTGAATGAATAGTTTCAGTCTCATGCATTTCTGATTTAATTTATACAATGAAGCTCCCTCTGTTAGCCATTCCTGACACTGTTTTTGGAGGCGATTAATAAGTTTTCAATTCAAAATTACTTCGTACTCACCCTTTTGAAACACCAGCTCTGTCATTTACAATTTTGACTTCTTTAACTGTTCCATACTGGGCAAAAAATTTTCTTAGGTCATTTTCATTTGTCTGTGGGGGTGAAAAACAGCCACCTGAAACACAAATATTCTCGTACCTACAAATTTCTATTTAGTTGTAATTATTTTTATTAATGAATTAGAATATACAAAAAAAACCAACTTTAAAATCGATCCCTCCTACAAAAATCCGATTGGGAATGACTGTTCCAAATCTTGGGGCACTGGTTGGATTGTTATTGTTCAGCGGCACTGGAGAAACTGGGTTTGGTGATGGAGATGAAGAATCCATCTGCGGCAGATTAGAACTTTGCTGCTGTAAAAGAGAAAGGATTCCTTTATAAGCCCATAAACAAACCAGAACTATAGTAAATGCCATCACTGACAAAATCAGTTCCTAGTACAATGTACTGCAAATCTGTAGTCACATTCTAGGCTTTAGTTTCATTAGTTTTATAATGGCTGTTTGAGTGGAATCAGCCAAAGCTGTTTTCAAATCCAAATTTTAAATGTTGTTTCAAAAGCCATAGTCAAACGACGTTACATTTCATATTTTATTTTGAGATTGTTAAATCCTATTTTCTTTCTTCCATACAGGTCTCACCAAATCACGTGCCTTCTCCCAAGCTGGCAAAAATCCAATGTCAGATTATTTTCCTTTGTGATCTACTAATAGATTCACATTTGTAACGTGTTGTGTCTGAAATCTCTCACCAAGCCAAAGCACAAAGGTCCCCAGAGACACTTTCTCATGATGACGAATCTAAATTCAGGAAGCCACGAAACTGAAAATTTCCAAATTAATTTATTATAGAACCTGCAGCAAAAATGAAGTTAGCTTCTTGGCTTCAACTTTCAATTCCACCCTTTAAGAACACAAGAAACATAAATAAGAAAAGGTCATGAATTTCATCATTGGTCATCTTCTGGTAGCCTATTCTTTCATCTTACCACTGAATAGTATTTTGAAGAAGCCAGAGCTGCTTCCTTGTCTCTACTAATCTAGTCAACAGGCGGTTCTAAATGGTTATTATCATTCAAATATATATAAATTTTGGTTTTAAATATACTTTTCATAATTTATGTCTTCAGTTCTATTTTCTGAGATTACATTGCAACAATCCTTAATTTTTGAAGAAGAATTTTTAAAAAAGTTCTATTAGGTATTTTACAAGGTCACTATGAATGTTCCTATAAAACTACCAACGTCACATTCAATAATCCCATGCATCGGAACTACAAGTATAGGAGATAAATATTTTGGCTATTCTATAATGTGCATTTTGTTCTATGAACCTCAGCCAATTAATTCAACTTCATAAAGAAAAAAAGATACAACTTTAAAAGATAATAAACTAAGAAATTATTTTTCAACTGCTGTGAAAAATCTAGTGAAAATTTTACAATATCAATAGTTTACTTACAGTTGTACATATAACTGCATGAAAATAAACATATCCATAAGGCATCTGATAAGCTGTAGCACCAGTCATCAACCACTTTGCCACATCTACTTTTGCACAAATCTACTACTCTGACCCCACCACTTTTTTCCAAAATATTCCTATTCCAATCTGTGAAGTCCGGTTGCAATTGCCAAAATAATAGCAACGTGGATTAGAATAGACTCTTGATTCAGAGCCTCCAACATTGTTCTCTTTTGCTAGCTGTTGACAAGAGAAAGTGCACATCCAGGCTTCACTGCACCGATATCCCTTTACAATTTAGTTAACATTTCTCTCTTCCTCTCAGTAGATATCTTTGTGATTCAAATTTGAATATTATGAATGATAAACAATTATAGCTGTGGAAGTATAAAGAATGGCCACTGCAAACTTTAGGGTCATTTCACTTGGAGGTGTTGGGCAAGCGTGAAGTGTGCCACTCTCTACTTCTGCAGCACTGGAATGCCGACATTTACTTATTAGTGTATTGTTTACAAAACCCATAGTAAATTTTCAGAGTCAACATTAATTTCATTGCACAGATAACACAATTGGCTGATTATTACAACTGATTTCTTTCTTTAAAACTTGACTTGCTAATGAAATACATCCCTTTTATATAGCCAATGTGAATCACACAATGCTCTTGAATCAATAAGGATGGTTTTTGCACCTTTGCAAAATAGCCAGTTGTTCTGACACCAACCAGAGATCCTGCTGATGCAGATGCAACAAAAGAGCGACTGCTTACTTCAGGTGGATGGAGAAGAAGGAACAACACAGGCTCCAGCCATGTCAAAAAGCATAGCTTTGCTGATATCAGGACAGCACTACAATTCTGTAGGTATCATAATCCAATGAAGGCAAATAAAGTAGCCAGTAACGCTCCATAACTGCTGAATGCATTGCATATGCATATCATTTTAGCTCAAGTATTCCTGAGATACAAAAAGCTCACAATGTGCATCTGATGCCTTCTTTTTTGCCAAAAATCAGATGACACCAAGTTACAGCTCAACAGGTTTATTTGAAAACACAAGCTTTCACAGTCTTACTCCTTTTTCAGGTGTTAGTGAGAGAGGTACTATCAGACACAGAATTTAAAAGTAAAAGATCAAAGGGTTAAAGCACTGATTGAGGATGTGTCAAACAAGCCTAAGATGCAGTTAAATCTTTAATCAGTTAGAAGGTTTTAACTGATTAATATGTATATGTAAATCCCCGAATTCCTTTGAAGTCACTGTCCTGAGAGAACTAAAGATTTTATCAGTGTAAAGAAGAGGTGACATTTTAGTTCAGACAATGCATATGAGGCCTTGTTTGGAATCTGTATGTGTTTTGGTTTGGAGTCAGACTGGTTTTATTCCTAAAGTCAGAATTTATAAAATGCCACACTGACTGACGATCTATAAATTGTGTGCTTTTTAAACAAAATAGAATGTATCTGCAAATCTACCCCATAGATTCACATTTACTTGTGTGTGAGGGAGAGTGAGACAGTGTGTGTGTGAGAGAGTGCGTGTGGGGTACAGAGAGTGTATAGCGAGGATCTGTGTGAGGATGAAGCAGATGAGTTGTAGGATGGCATCTAGAAATTGGCAGTTGGTGGTATTGAGTACTGAGGCTGCTCGGAGAACTGGCCGATAGATTTAAAAAGGACATTCAGAAGGTCTCCTTAGTCCACGGACTGTCTTTGAGCTGGCTGGTCACAGCCCATGTGCAGTGCACATTTTAACAAAGAATGACTAGGTGACAGGATACAGGCCTCTGTGCAGTTATTTCAGCATGAAAGCACAAAATGTCATTAGAAATATTGACTGTATGCTGCTTCAGTGCTTCTCACATGACAAGATGGCAATAAATGACCAAAAGTCTTCACCATGTACAACCTCGCATGCCACAAGAACTGGGTAGTGGAACTCATGGAAGCCGTATTACCTTTTAGGGACAGAAAAATCACAGCGCCAGAGCCAATTGTAGGCAACTCCTAAATTTGAATTTTTGTTCCTTCTTTAGTTTAGGATTTCCCTGCCAATGACACATTTAAATCTCCATTGCTCCTCCAGAGATATCACAAAAGCAAAGAAAGATGTGCCAGAACTCAACTTATAGAATTATAGACTCCCTACAGTGTGGAGGCAGGCTATTTGACCCATCGGGGCCACAATAATCCTCCGAAGAGCATCCCACACAGACCCACCCACCCTACCCTATCCCTACAAACCCTGCATTTCCCATCGATAATCCACCCAGCCTGCACATCCTTGGACACTATGGACAATTTAGCATGGCCAATCCACCTAACCTGCTGGAGGAAACCAGAGCACCTGGAGGAATGTTTCGTAAATTTGGTAAATTTCATTAACATCGGGAGAATGTTTCGTAAATTTGGTCATACTGTTTATTTGCCTTCTCTCTCTTTCCATCAACTCCAAAGATTTAGCCTCAGAAAATAAACAGGTGTTTTGTGGTTATTGCAACAATTGGCTCACCGAAGACAAAGTAAGAAAAGTGAGGAGTTTCTGAGCCTTAATGAAAGTTTAAGGCTCCACAATGAGCAAGAGCTGAGCCCCTGGGCCATTTCTAATAGATCATAGGGGCTGCTTCCTTGTCTTTCCCTGCAGTTAATGTGCCCTAAAGCTTTACAAGCATTTGTTTCACTCTAATGAAAAGACGTCTATGCCATTTGTGGATTATTAGTAATTACCAATTAATTTAAAATACAAAAGAATTTTACAAACCCAGTGTCACACTGGTGCAGTAAGCAATATCTAAGGTGACAAGTGAAAATTAAAACTTATGATAGATTACCATCTCGAAATGGCGAAAATTTTGTGAACCATTCATGAAATTTGGAAATGTCTAAATGATCATGCTGCAGTGCTCTTTCACATTTAATTTCAATTCTTTCAATTTAATTTGATTACAACGTTCTCCAAGAAAAATACAGCTTTATCACTTTTGTACAACCGGTTTCATTCAAAAATTTTTACATTCAATATTTTAAAATATCTAAATTTACATCTTTCACATTTTCCCTAGCTCGACAGTTTGTTTTGCTCTAGCATTCACCTAATGTCCCACGTCAATAAATTTAGAAAACCAACTGAACTTCTCCTTAAACACGAGAAGCTCTTACCTGCACTCCCAAGAACCATGCATAATTCAATTCCAAAGCTTCAACAAGTGAATCCATGATTTTCCGTTTTACAACAAATTTAAGCATCTCAGATTTTGAACTATTCACGTTTAGTTAAAGAAGAAAAACAACTCAGTTTAAAAAAAATCCAAGCGCTCCATTAATAGCAACGCAATTGGTAATGCTGCCTGAACTGGTCAAACGATCCATAAAAAGACATCTACAAACTTGCTTGTGTATTTGTTACCCAGGAGGGTGAAACTTATTCAAACAATAACCCCCGTTTTGGTGCCCCCGCCCCCACAGCAGCGCAAGCGCCAGTCCGGCAGCCGTTACCCCTGCGCACGCGGTTGCCACCAGCTTCCCATCCAACCCCCCCGCTAACGGCAACGACGCTTGGGTGTACCTACAGCGACTATAGTTTTTTTTTCAAATTAATAAATCACAAAAACCAGAAGCAACAAAAATAAATCTGTTATTTCCAATTATGAATTTGGAGCTCCGAACAGAAAGCGGCGCAGCGAATCTCGTTTGACCCATCCCATTCTATTAAAAAATCGCTCACCCTTTTTTTGTAAATGAAATAATTTATTCAATACCGGTTTATTATACATGTAGTCCAGCCACGCCGATTTACAGCCCGTGGCAACCCGCTTAATCTCCGTGGGGATCGGACCAAACTGGTGAGAACTGGAACCAGTGCGCCCGCGCAACGGCTTTTGGCGGGAATCTGCGGAAAAGGCGACGCTCACAAACTCCCACATGAACAAATAAACCAACAAAAAAAAACCCCAAACACTATGGAGATGCCAATGTCGGACCTACTTAGTACGGCCGTTACAAATTAAAACCCACCATAAACATCGCCGGCAATGTAAGTTATCAAATTATACAGTACCATTCCTTCTCCCCCACCCCTCCCCGCGCCAACATCAAATAAATCACCAAGCAACTGCGATTGTGGAAAAGTACGGAATCTATTCAAAAACAGATCCGTTCAAATTGTCACGCACTTCAATCTTGTTTACAAATGTGATCGTACTCGGACCGCGTGAACGCTGGCTAAATTTCGCACCTCCGTTCCCGCAAATTAAGACCGGGACCACGTGATCTCGTCAAATAACACCAAATTCAAAAAGAGACACACCGAAAGTGAAATCCTCGCCTAAAATCTCGGTCGCCGTGATGGCTCCGTTCACACTGGCGTCGTGATTATGCAGCGGCGGCTTGGCCATGTTTTGCCAGCACACCTTCCAAGCTTCGCCCACCTCCCAGAACACAAGTTGCAATTGTTGAGGTCTCTGTCTCTCCCAGATGTATTGATAATTTACATAAAAATATCTGTGAGTGAAGCAATCAGCCGGCGGTGTAGCTGCGATCGCAATCCCATTAGAATCGGACTGGTGGTTGTGGCAGACAACCCCTCTTCCCCAAGTGTGAGGAAAGCAACTTCACGGCTACCCTTCCTACCCCCCACCTCCCATCCAGCTTCACTCCAGCTGTGGCGACGCTGCCCGGGCCACTCACCGCTCCTTCGGTGTCCATCTACACGAATACGTTGGTTTCGGGGGGGGGGGGTATCACAAAATTTTACTCAGCCCTCAAAATAAAAGCCCGTTGGTTCTGTACTTAGATTTGTGGGCAACTGGCAGCACCTTAAATTACCGGGTCATACCACATCGAGTCAGTGACCGGGGCGGCCAAACCCCCACTGGCTCCACTCACAAATCAAGCCAATCAAATCCCAGGGCCACCGCGTCCGCCTCAAATATCATTAAATATTCAGTGCAAGGGACCGCTTATTTGTTTCCGAAGTAATGTGAGACCTTGCATTCAAGCAAGAATAAAAAATGTGATTTGTAATTTTCATTTTAGACAGCTTTACTTTCCTGAAGACACCACGCAACTGTTGTTGTTGTCAATCATCTTTCAGTTACTTCTGTGCCCGTACAGTTAGCGAGGTCAATCATGGACTTTAATGTGCGCTAGTAAGTTGGATTTGGGTTTTTGTCATAACGGTCGTGTTGAGAAACAATGCGCACGACGACCCGAAACTACTAACTGCAGCATGCCTGGAGGGCTCGGTAGTAGGTAAAGGGGGCGGAGGTTGCAATTCGCCCACAGGAATGGGTGTGAGGCCGAACTTTTGCTCCCACACCACCATTCGTGCGGCTTTGACCTCCCTTGCCCAGCATTCCTCTGAAGTATCAGTTGACGGATTAACGCTTCAGTAGAAAATTGAAACGACGTCTTACTTCTAACGTGTCAAACTGTTTGAAAGCACTTTTATCATACATTTTGCTTTTTTAAATTATTGAACGGTAGCATGCATCCGACTGGCCCAAACCGTATTTGTCTGCCTTTTAATTTGTGTTTCTAAACGCAAAATGCAATATTTGATCGTAGTGCCATCTACGCATACATGAATAATCAATCGCTTAGCAAATTCATGATCATTTCGTAGACAAAAAAACAAGTGAATGTGGAGATGTAAAGTATATTTCATTCAATTTTATCAGTTCAAACTAAATGCTTGTAACATTTCTTTCATAAGGAATTGTGAATTAGCACCCTATGGGTCAAAATACACATAAACACTCAAAATACTTTGCTTTGGAGAGAATTGGATAAAGGATATACATCTCTCAATCCTTTATCACTGTTATCAATCCTATTTTTGAACATTTTGAAGCCAGCAATGATTAAGTAAACATTTCAGAAATGTCTAATAGCTTTAAACAAATTTTGAATGGACTTTTGAATGACCATGCATAGATTATTTATTTAAAGAAACTGTAGTCCTAATAATTAAGTTACTATGTATCCTAAAATGTTCTGATTAGGAGAAAATTATTTGACTCACTCATGGGATGTGGAGGTGATGAGTCACTTTAAAAAAAACATGCTGGATGGCGCAGGAGCAGTACTGTTGGGATAGGAATTCCTGGATTTTTGATCCAGCAATGTATTTCCTAGTCAGGACAGTGTGTGAGTTGGAGATAAACTTTCAGGTGAAATGTTCCCATTCACCTGCTATTCCTGTTCTTTTAGGTGAACATAAGAAGTAGGAACAGAAATAGCTCATATGGGCATTGAGCCGCCCATGCTATTTAATTGATATTCAAACCCAACACCACTTTTCCAATGCTCCTCATATCTTTTGATTCCCTGGGAGACCAGAAGCCCATCTATCTCAGTTTTAAATATATTAATAGCAGAGTATTCGCATACAGTTATTGTAGAGAATTTTAAAGATTTGGAACCCTTTGCATAAATTTTTCCTCATCTGTCCTACATTATCAATCCCTTTTCCGGAGATGGTGCCTTGTGTTCCAGACTCCGCAGCCAGGGGGAAATAACCTCGCAGAGGTTACCCTATCAAGTCTCTTCAGAACTTTAATGTTTCAGGCCCAATATAACTCTTCTTCAGAACAGAAAAGAGATGGAAATGTGTTGGGTTTTATGGTGTTGACAAAGGCAAGTGGAACAGAAGGGAATATCAGGGAAAGATTAGAGAACAAAGGAGAACGGAAATAAAAGGTGTTTCAACTTGCTTCACTCGCTGTAGGAAAGCCATCCCATCTTAGAACTAATCTGGTGAACTTTTAGTGTCCTATCTCTAAGGGACATATATCCTTCCCAAAAAATAAAAACCAAAACTGTTCACAGTACTCCAGATTTCAGAACAACACAGCCCCTTATTTTTAGCTCAACCAAAGTAATCTGCTATCTGGTGGCATACCAATACAGGCAAGGAGATATTAGAAATTTTAAAATTCTTTTTAAATTGATGCATTATTAAGATGGCTGCCAAGAGGATGAGGTGACCTTTGCAACTTTCACACAGATTATCAAACTTCTGGAAAATTCCAAGTAAATTATATGGTAGGGTGCAGTCCCTTGAAAGCATATGCTTAAACAACACTTGTGGAATTACACACTTGCTGTTACCAAAGTTTACTCCAAAACATGAAACAAGGGACTTCTAAATTCTATGTCTCCAAGTTTGCAATGTAACAGAGAAAAGGTAACGGGATGATTCATAAACAAAGATGAAAGGTCACTCTTACTTGCTGTTAAATTTCAATAGCCAATAATCATACAACTGAACCGGTCCTCAAATGCTGAAATTCTTTATCACAAAAGTCAGAGCAAACCTGGCAGTCTGCAGAAGAGCACCAACAATACATCAGCTGTAGCAAAATGCTGCACCACAGTTGCCTTTCAAGAACCACAAGACTAAGATTCGTTTAATAAGCATCCGCCCCTCCATCCTGAGTACAAAAGCTCTAAGATTACCTGTAAAGAAATTTGACCTCCTGATACAAGTCACCAGTGCCTATCAACATTTGGATTTATCAGGGGAAATGTGTAAATAAATAATTCTCTTGGTTTAAACTCACTCCAGCTGGCAACTTTTCTTTTTCAAGACTTAACCACACACATTACAAACATAATGATTTCAGTTTATCTCTGTTTATTCTGTCTAATAACACAGACATTTATTGCACTGTCCTTTCAAGGCATTCATTTCTAGGGATTCAATTTTCTAACCATTAGTCCAAAATAGTTTTTAGCTCCTTGGGGTTTACTTCTATCATCTCCCTTTTGTAGCCTGGTAACATCTAACCCCAGGACTCTCCATCATGGTCAGAATATTACTGGAGATTCATTTTTGAGTGCATGCTAGATAAAATCTTCCAGTTTCATTTTAACTCCTTGGCAATTTTGCACTTTCAATCTGATTGTAATTTTCCACCAGCATTGCAGTGTATTAAACCATATAACTTTTAGCCTGTTCTGAATCTTGGCAGACGAACTGTCTGTGACTTATCAGGGATAACTTAGTCCCTTTCTCTCACAAAGCATTTTTCCATGGCAACGTAAATCACATGGGCCTTCTATAACAGGTAGAAATGCTGTTTAGCTATCCTTGAGAGTCCTACTCTTTTGCACCTTGGAATTAAGTACAACCCAGCATTCTTAACACTTTGCTAAGAAGTTGGAGACACACAGTCTATCAACTGTTAGCACACAGGCCATTGTCATTGTTTCTGCATGTAAATACCTTATAGCTTCCTATACCTTATATAGTGAAGCACATGGTCCCATTTAATCTCTATCAATCAAACTATCCAGGCTAGCTGTCTGGCTGTTTAGCACAGGTCACATGACCACCTTTTTAACCTTAAATTAAATACTCAGTCTCAAAATACAACAACAGTATAAACCTCATAATTGTAACATGGCAGATTATCTTCCAATAAAGCCAACTTGGCATTTTCCTCCCTAATTACTTGTTGCACGTCAGCTTTTAAATTTTAATCAACCCTCAAGGCATGCTATGATACACCTTGGAGAATGTGAAACTTGAAGTCAGGACTTCTGGACCAGAGGTAGAGACATTGCCATTGTGCCACAAGAACTCACTCATGCTAACTTTTTATGTTCTTTGAATATCAACATTTACAAATTTCAAGATTTTTTAAAAATTCCTTTTTTATTCTTATTTCCAAAGTGAATAACCTCATGTTTCCCACACTATATTTCCTCTGCTATCTTGTTTCCTCTGCTATCTGATGTAGCCTTTCAATAACTCTTTGTAGCTCTTTGTGCCTTTTGATAGCATACATTTTCATCTTTCATCAGCAAATTAACCCCCTGACTCATTAAGTCATTTTAATAGAGTGTAACTAGCTGTGGTCTCAGCATTGAAATTTGTAGCATTCCCCTAGTCGCTATTATTCCAATATTACACTACCCATACCTTAAAACAGTTGGTTTGGGCATGCAAGCAGGACTGGATATTGTTTTTTGAAAGTGTTTCAAATGGCAGGAGGACGGGTGCACCATCTTTGAGGGATGTCATTTTCCCATAAAGGGAACACACCAAAAAACAGTAGCTCTCTTCTTTCCAATACTATAAAGCCCAACCCCTTTGTCTTCCTCACTATCCTGCCTCACCTCCGTGGGGTGCCAAAATAACTTTGCCCAATTCCCAGAGCTAAGGGACTGCTGGGACCACAAGTGCTCCGCACCAATCAGCTTGTCAGCAGAACCAGAGGGTACAAGTTTCTCCTACTGGGGGGTGGAAGATCCACTCTGCTTCAATTTAACTCACCCGAGCACTTTATAGCTGTTGGGTAGCCAACATTTCCACCAGAAGTCCTGGGCCTGTTGGCTGACCACTGACTTTTGCTGTGGGATTGTCGAACTACCTCACCCTTTGTTATTTTGTGCCCTATGTTAACTTTGTCTGATCACATTAAATTTTCTAAACGCATTATTAAGACTTCCTTAATAATAGACCCCAATATTTTCCAAATGACTGTTATAAAGCTGACTGGCTTGTAGTTCCCAATTATTTTTCTCTCTGCTCTTTTTATGTGGGATGTTAAATTTCTTAATCTCCAATGCATTGGAACCATTTCAGAATCAAGGTAATTTTGAAAAATCATGATCAAAGGATCCATCGTTTTTGCAACTGGCACTGTAGGACATGACTTTCTGATAACACACTTGGCAATTATGCACCAGTGTTCAAATACTAATAAATCCTGATGAAAATCATGGAACCATAGAACTCAGGAAGACCGTTCAGCTAATTTGTTACATGCTGCTGACTGTTTTTAAGAAAATATCTATTCCTTCCTTTCTCAAAATCCTTTTATATTTTTCATTGTTAGACATTTAGTTTCTATCAGAGCATGGTTCAGCTTAGTGATAGCATTCTGAGTCAGCAGGTGAAGGTTTGAGCCCTCGTCCACGTGTTCCTTTATGAGTGGAAGCTAGAATATTCTGGAATTTAACCCAAAAACCACTAAAAATGAAAGAAATAATTGTGAAAAGGTGGAAACAGATATGGTAATCAACTTAGGTTTGGTTGAATGTCTGTTACAAATAATGAAATAGACTGCGAACAGATGTAGTGAGAACAGTTAAGCTTTATTTGATGATATGAAATGTCACCATTGGTGTCCAAACTTTCAAATACTGTGGCTTTCTCTTCTTTTACTTTTTATTTAGGAATTTCCTTAAAACTTATAGCTTTGATCGTGCATAATTTTAACTCTCCAATTTATGTAAATTCTATTATTGTTCAGGTATGTTTTAATGTTAGTTGTTTCCTCACTTTATTAGCTTAGTATTATTTCTTCATTATATTTTGTTGCGAGTCACAATATCAACCAATGGGTTGAATCTGACTAGTAACTGGTTAAGAGTCTTCCTTGTTGAGTTTCATGGAGCATTTCTCGCCCTGAGGTCTGGCAAGTTTTCTTGCACAATCATTCTAAACTCATTTCATTAACCACATACCAAGCTCCTATGGCGGCCTTTTTATGTGATGCTAGCCTGATTCCCTCACTTGCCATGTGGAAGCACTTGCCACTGGTTGAGTATCCAGCATCCATGGCACCATTGCTACATTTAAAAGGCCATTTCACACCCAGTCAAGTGCTGGCATTCTGAAACTGACCTGCATGATTAGAGACATTAACTCTGGGCATGGCACACAAAGGATAATTGCTTTTTGGACAAGGACGTAGAGGTACTGGTGGATAGGATGGTATAGAGGAGAGACATCCTTATCTCCAGGGCCAGCAGAGGACGCCACAATATCAGCTCGTCCCAGCTTGGTTGGAGGTTACTACCTGTGTTAGTACAGTTTCCACAGTCTGGCAATGCACCCAGCAGTGCTGGAAGAAGGTCAGTGACATTCTGTGCTCCATCTGGGTAAGTGCCACTATCTTCTCTTTGTTACCTTTCAATCGCTCTATCTCTGCTAACACACTGTTCCCATCAAGGCTGATGATGTACCACTCCCATTGTGGCATTCAACATCTTTCCTCATTCACACTCTCTCCCCAAATTCCCGACACTACTGACTTTGCATGCTGTCTGTGCAGCCTACTCACTCACTAAGGATACCTCATCCCTTTTCCCCCTCTGCACCAGCATTAACAATTGCGCCAGCCACTTTCATGTCATTCTTTCCCTTCTATTGTCTCATTCCAGGAAAAAATAGCCAATAGGGCCAAAAGAGCCAGAATAACTAGTGAGGTTTTGGATATTCATCTGTTCACTGTCTATGGGAAGAGGATCGTGGTTCTAACAGGCCAATACTGGGACTGCTCTTGTGAAGATTCCAAAATGTCCATGATTCAGCAAATTGGTAAGAAATATTGCTCATCATGCTACTCTCCCATTACCAAAATCTTTCCCAAAATCTTCACTCCTTGGCCGCAACACTTTCCATCTTTTGTCTCCTGTACATATGAGCAGCAGTTGCCTGGTCTCTGGGCATAAGAGGAAGACATTCGTGCAAAACATTTCCTCCTCCAACTTTAAGGAAGAGAGCATGGAAGCCTCAGGATACACCAGCATGGCCAACTCCTGCACCTTCCACCAACTCAGAAACTGTCAGACACTGAGTATTTTGTCTAGATTAGAGGTGGGAACACCTGCTGATGAGCACTGCACTGTCCTGTTTCTGCAGCTGGTCAAGAGAGAATTCTTTGTTGTTCATGCAGATGGAGAATACTTTCTGTTTAAATAATTGGAAAACATTGTGCTCTGCATGAAATCATATGTGACTGACAGTAAGGTGTTGGCACACTTTATTATTCTGGGCAACGTTAGCTGTGGTGCTTGACAGGCCATATCCTTATGTGATGAGAATATGATGAAAAATGCATTAAAACAGTATAATTTTAGAAATGCTTACTCTGTCTGATCTTCAGAATTAAGAGTCTAATGATGACCATGAATCCATTGTCAATTGTCGGAAAAACTCATCCACATAACTCATCACATTTGACTCAAAACATTAATTCTGTTTCTCTTTCCACAGAAGCTGTCAGACCTTCTGTGTATTTCCAGCACCTTCTGTTGTTATTACTTCAGGTGTCAGATCTGTGAAGGCTGGTACACCAGTTAAGCATTTCTGGCTAGGAATGGCTCTTGCAGAATCAGTAAGTTGATATCTTATATACCAGTATCCTCTAATTTTTCATATATTTAAATTAATGAAAGAAAAATCACACAATATTTGGACCAGTGCTTCTCCAAACACCATTTCTCACCAGGAGCACCCAAATGGAGAATCAGATTTGTTATGTTACAACATAATTTCAAGGCACATTTTGTTGATCTTGCATATGTTTTCTTTATTATCCCTACAAGACATTTCTTTCTTGCTAATATTCTTTTAAAAGAGATTGGCTCTAAAGTTTTCAAAAGCAATCCTATATTAATTGGCCATTCACTTCTAACAAGTATTTGCCATCGGCACAATGGTCAACATTTTTCCTTCAAAGGCTGGAATAATGCTATTGTCATTGAGATTAGCTAACTCAATACAGTTAGCACATGTAATTAAAAATAAAGTTCAAATGTGTTGCACATATTGCCAGTTATTTTTAAAACTGTTTGGATCATAACAGAAGTATAGTGAAGGATTTGAGGTCAGCTGTGCAAACTGATTGTGAAATATCAACATATTTTTCTTCCAATTTTCTCTTTCCTATACTGAAAGGAGTAACTTACATGAGGATACAATTGTACAGTTATTGGCAATCTTCATTGTGACAATTAACTATTTTACTATCCAAGAGAGGGAATCATCTTGTCTGTACCTGACTGTAAGCTTATATTTTCCAGCAGGAGTCAGTGGATACCTATGAAAAGTAGATAAATTACCTGACATTTTCCCTAGTTTACAAATGTTTTCTTATTCCCTATATTCAGCAACATGTCATCTAATTATATGGAAGAATCTTTTCAAGATTTCACCTTTTGCTTGCCAAGTGACATTGGCCCCAGGTCAAGCAATGCATTGATTTTAGTATTCTCATAGTTTTCAGTCCCTCCATGACCACTCCCTCCCCAACTCTACAATTCCTTCTCTGTAATTCCCTGGCTCCATAACCTTTTGAGATATATGTGCCCAACTAATTTTGGCCTCTTCTTGAATATTCCTAATTTTATTGCTCCATCATTGGTCGCTTTATCTTTAACTGCCAAGACCGACACTTAGGAGTTCTCTCTATTATCTGTGCTGCATCTCTACCTTACTTTACACTTTTAAAATGGTCCTTAAAATCTTACCTTCTTGACCATTATTTATGTCATTTATCCCAATATTACCTTATCACCTTTATGGTTCAAATCTTAGTTTTATTGCTCCTGTGTAGTGCCTTTGGATAATTTATTAAATTAAAGGAAAGATAAAATATAAGCTATTGCATTTAGGTCATGGTGCAAATTTTAAAAATTTCAAGAGTTGGTGAAGTCAATGTTTGAGAGGGATGGGAACACAACAAACATTTGGGAATTTGAATAATGATGAATACGCCATCAAACAGTCATCGATTGCTGAATGATGTCTTTCTAATGAATATTTATCCCTGCTCCAGACTTGTTGGAAGTTTGCCATATGTGGACTTGGATGTTCCAAGCATATCATAGATCAGAATTGTCCAATACGTGCTCCATTCACCACATCTGAACAATTTGTCACAAGCTTGAGCTGACAAGTAACATTCGCACTACACAAATGCCCAGCAATGACCATCTCCAAAAAGAGACAATCTAACCACTGCCCGTTGGCATTTAATGCAGTTACCATCACTGAATCTCCCACTATCAACATCCACTATCAACCTGTTGCCATTGACTAGAAAACTCAACTGAACTTGTCATATAAACACAATGGCTACAAGAGCAGGTCAGAAGCTAGGAATACTGCGGCGAGTCATTCACCTCCTGACTCCCCACAGCCTGTCCATCACTTGTGCAAGGCACAAGTCAGGAATGTGATGGAATACTCTCCACTTGCCTGGATGAGTGCAGTTCTAACACCGCTCAAGAAGCTTGAACATCCAGGACAAAGCAGCTTGCTTGATTCACACCACATCCACAAGCATCCATCTCTCCGACCACTGACCCACAGCAGTAGCAATGTGTACTTCCTACAAGATCCACTGCAGAAATTCACCAAAGATCCTTAGACAACACTTTCCAAACTCAGGAGCACTTCCAACTAGAAGGACAAGGGCAGCAGGTATACGGAAACACCACCATCTCCGGGCCACTCCCATCCTGACTTGGAAATATTTTGCTGTTCCTGCACTGTTATTGAGTCAAAATCCTGGAATTCCTTCCTTAAGGGCATTGTGGGTCAACCTACAGCACATGGACTGCAGCAGTTCAAGAAGCCAGCTCACCACTACCTTCTTAAGTGTAACTAGGGATAGTAAAAAAATACTGGCCAGCCAATGACACCCATGTCCTATGAATGAATAAAGAAAAAAATTCATCATTTCCTTTTTTGGACCAAACAATACTAAGTTGTAGTGATGGGTATAAATATGGGTGTTACTCAATGGAGTCCTATTTGGCGTCTGTTGCGATTGAACAGGGAGAAATCAACCGTGTTGCCATTAGATTAGAGTCACATATTGGTGAGATCATGACTGTTTTTGTCAGATATATAGTTCAGTTGTCAGGTGTCCAACCACATGGAAACTGAAGGGTCATTTAGTCAAAGAGAAAATGAAAAATAACCTGAGTGATAGTATGTTGTGTGTGGTAGGAACTGCATTAAAAAGCGGACCTGCCTTCAAAAAGATAGCAGTAATCATTGTTGACATTTTCTTGGGGATACTAGTAACATAGGGAATGCTAACTGAAGAACTTGATTTCAGTTCACTGGTGTTTGATATTTTCAGAAAAAATAATCATACAGCGCGGACAAGTTTGGGTGAGGCAGCATAATCTGCCTTCATTTTAGTGGATCGTTTGAAATGATTGATTGAAAGGAATTGGGTGCTTTGGCACACAGAGATATTACAGGAGTTGCCATGACCTATAGGTTGATTAAAAGTCGAGAAGCTGTGTTCAGAAATGGCAGGCGACAAACGTAAGCAGGGCGGGAGTCAGAATGCAAAAGTAAATTTCTAGTTACTTTGATTATTTTTCCCTCTACTTCTAATATATCAATTCTGATAAAGACAATTTTCTCTTGAAGAAATTTGTTTAATTTTTAATTTACTGGCATGTATCATCGGAAACCAAATTCTTCAGTAAACAGATGATCATAACCCTTTGGCACTGTACACAGGGTCTTGTGATACAGTTGAAGTGTTAAAATCTTTTGAAGCTGTTCTTCTGGCTCTGTGTTGTGATTCCACCTGATGCTAATACAGTACTGGACAAGTAAGATCGCAGACAGAACTTGATTTGATAGATCATATTTGGGTTTATTTTGGTTTGAACAAACGTGGTCTCATGCTGAAATATAAGCACACAATGCTGCAGATTTAGCTTTAACAATAAAACAGAAGTTTATTAAAAAACGAAAAGATAAAATGGAATAAGCCAAACTATTTCCTCATAATACTCACTCAAAGATTTTTAAACACACAAAAAATTTAATCCCAAAGCACTCCTTAATAAATTGAAAAGACAAAAAAACAACTTTTGTATATTACCATAAACTCACCCCTAGTGTTATACCAAAAACACCACTTATACAATACTTTCACTAGAGTGCCCACATGTAACACTTGTGACTTTAACTTTTAGGTTGAAACTGCAGATTGCTTCTTGGTGGAGCTATCATACACATGAGTTTAAAGACTCTGAGCTTTAAGTGACCTCTTTGGAGTTTTATCCCACCACTTCTGGTCTGGGCCCAACACGATGTCTTCAATCTAAAGGTAACCTAGTTCGCTATAAAGGAGCAAAATACTGCAGAAGATGGAATCTGTACTGAAAGCAACAAATCCTGGAGATCACAGCAGGTAAGACAGCATCCATGGAGAGAGAGCAAGCTAACGTTTCAAGTCTAGATGACTCCATCAAAACTGAAGTGTGGAGGGACAGCATTTATGCTACAGTTGGAGCGGGCGGGTTGTAGGGTGCTGGTAGAGAAAATGTGTTGATAGTTCAGATTAAGTGATTGGAGTGTGAGAATGTCAGAACAATGGTTTGTCTAACTGTCAGACTTGAAAGGACAGACAGTCCAACTGGGATGGGGAAAGGGAAGAGAGGACATGATAACAGCAGTCTAAGAAAAAAGGAAGAAATGGGAGTTGGTTCACAATCTGAAGGCGCTGAACTCAATATTAAGTCCAGAAAGTTATAAAGTGCCTGGTCTGAAGATGAGATGTTGTTCCTCCAGTTTGCACTGTGATTCACTGGAGCACTGCCATTTCTTCCCTTTCTTTTAGATTGTTACATTCTGCTATCATGTCATCTCTCCCTTTCCCTCATCCCAGTGTGACTGCCTGTCCTTTCAAGTCTGGCAGTTAGACACACCATCGTTCTGCCATTCTGACGTTCCGATCACTTAATCTGAGCTATCAACATTGTTTCTGCACCAGCACCCTACATCCACTACCCACACACCTCACCCCCCCCGACAAAGCATAAATGCTATCTCCTCCACACTTCACTTCAGCTCTGATGACGAGTCATCTAGACTCAAAATGTTAGCTTGCTCTCTCTCCATGGATGCTGTCTGACCCACTGTGATCTCCAGCATTTGTTGTTTCTAGTTCACTATATATCCTTCCCTCATCAAAAGCACTAGTCTATGCAGTCATCCTATTCTAAGAACTTCACAGGACTGCTCAAACACTAATAACTCAAACCAAAAGTCTCCCTTTGTAAGCTATGGGTGCTTGACTTAAACATCAATGATTTTCAGAAGGCTCTAACAAACCTTATGGCCCATTATTTACAAGCTGGATTGCCAAACGATCTATAAGAAAAAAACGTGGTGCACACAAACCCATTCACCATAAATACAGGCATCATAAAGTATTTTTAAAATAAATCTAATGACTACAGAAATACTTACAGTCTAATTATTAACTTCACACAGACGTTCTGCAGGTTAATAAATCAAAAACCAAATCTGCACTTACAGTAAATGATATTGAAATTGTTTTAATCACATCTGGCATCAAGTGTATTCGTCTTGATGACTGCAAGTTTAAATGCCAAGCTGACGTGTGTTTTATAAGATTGCTTGTATTTAGTATCATGTGGCAAATATGGTCACCTGATCCAGAAGTATGGTGAGCATCGAAATCCCACTGGTCAACATCACTGAAAATAAATGTATGAATTATTCATACATTTCTTTCTGAAGAAGCGTCTAGGCCCAAAACGTCAGCCTTCCTGCTCCTCTGATGCTGCTTGGCCTGCTGTATTCATCCAGCTCTACACCTTGTTATCTCAGATTCTCCAGCATCTGCAGTTCCTGCTATCTATGAATTATTCAATCAACTTTTAGTACTTGAGGTTGGTGAACAAATGTATATATGTAATACATGAGAAATTGCACAATTTACTACTTTGGATCATATGCAAAATTTAACAATTCAGCTTTTTTGACATTTTAAACATAATGGATACATGAATATCATCACTAAACAAAATATCCCAAAGAACTGCAGGTGCTGGAAATCAGAAACAAAAACTGAAATTACTGGAAAAATTCAGCAGGACTCAGACAAAGCAATGGGTAAAGGTCAGCCTGGGAAATTCAATACCTGCTGATGGGGACCATTAGTGGCTGACAATGAGTTGTTTGTGGTAGCAGTTCATGTGATATACAAGGTCTGGTATATTGGGTTTGGGGTAAGGACATGGGAAACTTGCTCAGGATCTAAAATTTTTGAACTCAAAAATGAAATGCTATTCTTCTAGCTAGCATTGAGCTTTGCTGGAACATCAAGTCTGAGACAGAGATGTTGGCCAGGGGACAGAAGGCTCAGGGTCATTTTCCAGGCAGAACATAAGTGTTAGATGAGATAACAGGTGTAGAGCTGGATGAACACAGCAGGCCACGCAGCATCAGAGGAGCAAGAAAGCTGACGTTTCTGGTCTGAACCCTTCTTCAGAAAAAGGTGTTAGATGGCTGGCTCTACATTGGCTAGACTGGGCAACCAGATTGCAGAGCACTTATATTAACTCTGCTTTCTCTCCACAAATGCTGCCAGACCTACTGAATTTTTCAGGTAATTTGTGTTATTGAAAACACCATCACTATAGTGTTCCACAATGCAGTTTAAAATTGGCAGCAATAGGATTATTAAACTTTAAACGTACTCTGCATTCAGAATCAGGACCTTGCTTGACCACTTAGCTGGAGGAAGTGACATTTTGGCTTTCGTTTGATATCCTATTGAGATACCACAAGCTGTGTTGAAATAAACCTCTTCACCATCTCTGATCTTGTTTGAAATTGCTATAAAACATAACTATGAAAGCAGACCTTGAAATTGTGGAGATTGCGTGTGAACAGATCTAGTTTTCGTCATTTCTTCCCGTCCGAATTACACACGCATAAACCCACCGCTTCAGTTACAAGCCAGTGAACCGTCTCAAAACAGGGCGCAATGATTTAACTTTTGACAATATACAGCTACGTCGTTAAGTCGTGGCAACCTGTCCATTTAAGGTAACATCTTTAAAGCAGTAGGTTGTATTTTAATTTTCCTGAATTTCTGAAATTTTCGGATTGCGAAGCAGAACCAAACCAAACTGAAAATTCCAACCGAATGACTGAGTGTAATTAAGTACATTACAAAAATACGAATCATTTTCAGTTTCTGGACACGAACTTGTATTTGTAAATAAACAATCCAATAGCGCATTCACTGCAGCATAGTAAATTACACGTAGAAAACACATTCATGCTGGGTTATTTAATCGGGATGCAATGTATACATTGTCAAAACATCTAAATGACCTTTATTCTTACTTTGTAAACATATTTGGTGCACTTAATTTTGATCTAGACTGGTCGAATATATAAATATTGAAGTTTGTGTTTTGAGGTGCGAGCTTTTACAAAAATTATCAACTTTCTATCAAGTTTGTTAATAGATGATATACAAAAGCCAAAAGTTAATAAAGCTCCCATTTTGTAAATAGTTGATATGCACAGCTTAACAAACCGATTGAGCTCATTTCTCAGATATTAGAACGTTTAACATCTCTAAATATCAGTGTTTATGCTAGAGGGCGATCGTGTACCTGGTAAAGTCACATTTATTACTAAAAGCGCATTTAGTTGGAGTATTGGTCCGAACAGCTTTTTTTTAGATGCATGGCTAACACATATGTATGTACATTTTATGTAAAATTAATACATCAGACAAATAATAAAATAAAGATGAGCAATTTGTAGATCGAAGATTATGACTGATGAAATTTGCGGCATTACTTTTTTGGTTGAATAACTGTAAAACCCCGGGCTCCGCAAACTATCAATTTATCGCAAAAGACACATTGTCGATGTCGATGCGTGAAATAAAGAACCTACTTTTTTTTAAAGCTGCTATCGGTCTCACCCTCTGAATGAAACAGAACTGATCGTATTGCGTATAGTTTAGAATGAATAAATGTATGCAAAGTTTCAAAAGTAAGAAACATGCCACCCGAATTAGCAGACTGAAGAAATATATTTTCAGGAATTTTTTGAATTTTCTTTGCCATTTAAGCCTAAAACTATTCGTAATATTTTACGATTAATATATAAGCCCCCTCCTTGCCTGAGACTGTTTGGAACGCCCACTCCTACTCGCTCCTGGTTGGTTAGGAGACGAGGTTCTGCTCTGCTGACTGGTGGAAGCTTACGCCAATTATACGAGTAGCCAAAAGCTGTCGGTGTCAGTTTGCTGCGGGAAATAAGATAAAGTGTGAGTGAGGCAATCCTATGCACGAGAGTGGGTAATCCGCAAACTTCCTGTTTTATCATCGGAATTGAAACGGTTTATATCTAAATTGTTGCAGATTTAATTTGGCTTTACACTGGCACATGAAACCGCGCCTCTTTTTGAAGCGCTGAGTTCTTCTCCGAAGTGTGTTGTGCGTCTGTTGTAATCTGACAGCTATGAGTCTCGTCTAGCAACGTTGCCGCTGGTAGACTTTGTTGAGAATACAAACATTACTTGGAGTATTGTTTATTATAATTTATGCACAAAATGGCGGAAGGTCGGAAGGAGAGTGGACTTGATGGATCTGAGTTACTTGAGGAGCCTGAGCCACTTGGTGATTCCCACAAAGCTCGGGACACAACGGAGGAAGACTTGGAAACTGTTGGAGCAGCGGTGGCCAGCGGAAAGGGCAGGAGGAGGCGAAGCGCTGTTTCAGCGGCTGGAGATCGTTTCAGTCCCGGGGGATCTACGTCCTTGGGAGCTACAGGAGATGTAGAAGCTTGTCTCATTGAGGCTGCCAAAGCGACACCCCGTAGGAGTAGCATCATTAAGGTATGTCGTTTGATCTCCCGCGACGTTATGAGTATGCATCTACCAACCTGATAATAATTCCTGCACGCCAAAAGGGGACTGACTGGATGAAATATTTTGAGCCATGTCCAACACCTAATAAAGCACTGCAGAATAACATTTTTCTCTACGTGGAATTTTTAAGGAGTCTGTTGAAATATTTTTTAAAAACCCAAATTGATTGACATAGTAATTTGCATAGCGAAGTGTCTCGTTTTGGACACTTTGAATAAATATTGCTGTGAGTTGACTGGTGAAGGTGAATAAGATGCACTTTCCTTTCGGATAACTAAGTCTTTGGTCACAAATAAGTGTTATTCGACGATACCTCTGACAGGGAATTCGAACTTGCTGCTGGGGCCAGATGAGGTAATATGCCCTAACATGGAACGCTGGTGCATTGATACTGTACTGCTCTGCTTATTTATTATATCGTAGGGGAGTCTCTGATTTAAATGTGAACAAAGCATCATATAATTAAGGTATTTATGGTTACTTTTGCTTGGTATCTCTCCTGTAACAGAAGTGTGTTTACTCCCTTTAGAAGAAACAGTTTTGTGTTCTCTACACTTAACTGCATTTAACAAGATTATGTGGATATTTTTTGGACAGTTAGTACAATTTGCTCTGTAGCTTTAATACTCAGATTTCTTAAAGCGATTTGAGATAATTTAATTTAATAACTTCTTTCTGGAACCATGGTGTATACATTGGTTAATATAAAGTTAAAACTTAGTTTTGTGATAAAATCTCTTTTTGAACATATTTTGTACTGCGCAAAGCAGCAGTCTCTGAATATTATAATGTGCAGGGAACATGCAGATCCAAGAGGTTGCTACATTTGACAGCAGGCTTGTCTTGACTGCGGAGATAGTAGGAATTGCCAATCCTGGATGTGCTCTGTGGGATCATTATTTTTTAATCAACCTGTTCAGGGATGTTGTTGTACACCTCTAGAGCAGATGGGACCTTGAACTCAGGTCTCCTCGCTCGGAGATAGGACACAAAGTGTATCTATTATCCATGCTTACCTAAGGTTAATTCTAATTGGATGTTAGAACACAAATTGTGTATATATTCTATATTGTATTACTGTTTTATCTTTGTTTTGTTAAAATTTGATGTAATTTGTTCAAAAGCATGGAATATTAGGCTTTAATCTTTTCACAAGTGCCTGGGATTGCCCACTGACTACATTTTTAAAAAATATTGGTCTCTAGCCATATTGTAACATACATTTGGCGGTCTGATCAGGACTAACAATGATTTGTTTTAAGGGTCTTGCACCAACAAGATTTATAGAATGTTATTTTCTTGTTTGATATGTATCAATTAGCATTGTTTCTGACTGCATCATTCTCAGCTGTTTAAAGTCGTTCTTTGCATTTGTGTTTCAATGTTGTACTGCATCTGTAAAATTGCGGGTTTAGATTTATGGCAGGTAAGCTCATGGTTTAATTATTGCTAAATGAAATTAATTAATCGTTATATTTGATTTGCAGAAAGTGAATAAATACATTCACAATCTGATGCCATTTTTCCTTTCATCTGTGCTTCTCTCTGGAAGGTGTTAACTCATTGCTTGGGTATGATTTTGTGACTGGCTAAAGACTTCACTATCTCACCTAAATAATAACTATTTAAGCACAAATCTTGATGGTGAGCATCACCACATCTACTGTTCAACGAGAAGAGTGATCACAGTTGAGCACATTTGTCCTCCTGTGATATCTAGTTGTGTTCTTCCAATTAAGAAAGTTGGTAAGTTCTGAGGATGAGAATTTTGACTGATCTTTAATTCTCTAACCCCAATGTTTTGGACCTTCTGACTAAGTGGTCAAACTTACAGCTTGTCTCTGGTTTTATTCATTGGTGTATTGGAGAAACAAAAACTAATTTATAAAGGTTTATCAGAATGGTTCCAGATATGAGAAACTTTAGCTGTAAGGATAGATTCAAGAATTTTGAACTGTTTTCCCTGGAGAGAGGGCTGAGATAAGATTGAAGTTTTCAGAATCGAGTGGCTGGGCAGGTTGAAAAAGAAGCCACTTGTAAAAGAAACAAGAATGAGAGGACAAAGATTTAAAGAGATGTGCAAACTAAGCAAGGGTGATTAAAAGAAATTTTTTAATACAGTGAATTGTTAGCTATAGAATGCACTGCCTCGGAATGTGGTGGAGGCGGGTTCAATTAAGGCAATCAAGAGGGCATTGGATGGTTCTTTTTGATAATAATGGTGTGGTGGGATATAGGGAAAAAGGCTGGGAATTGGCACTAAGTAATAGAGCCAGTGCAGGCATGATGTGCTGAATTGGCCTCCTGCATCCTGATAACTCTGAGAACTTTTCATTCTGTGATAATGGTCAGTAATTGGCTGACTATTTAAGAAGTAAGCTAGAAGAGCCATAATTATGAATTCCTGCTTTACATGTGCTCCAAATTCACTTGAAACTGAGACTACTGGTGTGTTACACAAAAGATGTGCCAGTTTAAATCTTAAACTAGTAAAGATTGCATCTGTCTGTTGAATGTAGCCAAAGATTTGTAAATATCCTTAAATATTTATTTTACCATTTCCAAGTCAAAGGCAGAACACAGAAAAATCAGAATGCAGATGTTCCACCAGAATAGGAATAAAAGTTTAATAGTAAAATACTGGATGTTGAAAAGCAGAACTAAAAGCAGAAAATGCTACAAATAAGCTGAAAAGCCAACTTAGACAGCATCTGTGGAGACAGAAGCAGTTACCATTTATATATTCAACTTTCATCATATTCAGGAAACAGAGATGTAATAGGTTTTAAGCTACTAGAACTCAGGATAAGGTGAAATTAATAGCTTCTGGTCATACAAGAGAACTGATCTATCATAGCAGATACCACTACATTAGTCAAGTTTTTCAATACCTAATTAATGTCGCAGCAAATCCAGTACAAGAAGAGAATGTTGATTGCTATGGTCTCCAGAGAATTCTGTGCTTCCTGTCTCTTATTTCTGCTGAGACTCCAATTGGTGCATGACTTTGAAACAATAACAATTTGTTTCGAGAACAGCTAATATTGTAATAGTTTACAAAACTAAAACTTTCATCAGACTTCCAATTTTGTTTTCATTATCCCTCTTTTGCAATTCCATTTCTATATTATTTAACAGTGACAGTATTGGCCCAGATATCCTGATGACCAGACAGTTGTTGGAGCTGCATCGACTGGAGTTGAACGCTGGACCCATATGGAACCCCTGACACAGCTAACTTCATGGGAATTGCCCAGGAGGTTTAACTTTCTGATGGGCAATTCCCTGTGTCTCGAATCCTCCAAAATAATCAATTAAATTCAGAGAATTCATAGGGTTCCACCTCACTTAAACTAATAGTTACCCCGGAAATATTAGATGATAAAAAAACCCTAGTCCAACTCTTGGGTAACTATTAAACTGACCCTTCACTAATCAATGCCCTTTTCCAGATGACACATCTCCTGGCTCCTTACACCTCTAAACAGACTCCAAGATTCTAACCCCCTCCACCTCTCCACACCTCATTCCATGTCTCAACCCAATTTGAGAACTGTGCCCTCCCCAATCTCAACTGGATCTGGCAGACGCGGCCCCCAACCCTGCATCCAACACACACTGCCAAACTGTCCCTTGCTGCCAGCCTGACTCCTCCTTCAGCAGGAATGCCATCTTAAGCTTTCCAGGACTTGAGAGTACAAGCAGTCCTGAATTCGACAGCTATAGCTTGATCATCCTAAACTTTCCAGAAGTCGACAGTATAAGCCCTCCTAAATTCGACAGCTACAGCCTCACTACCCTGGGCACTTTCTCCTCTGGCAGCCTACCCCTCTATGGACACAATACTGCCAAACCACCTGCCCCACTTAGCCTCCCTGTCCCATCTTCTAATAGCTAATACTGCCCCGTTTGTGGCCTGAACACCCCAGCCATCCTTGATTTACCCTAAGCGCTCCATTATTTACATGGTACCTCGTCCACCTGGTACCCTATTTACTTGGCACCCTGATGTAGTGATAGCAACAAGATCAACCAACAGGATATCATAGAATAATTGGGTGAAATGGTGGCTCAGTGGTTAGCACTGCTGCCTTACAGTGCCAGTGACCCAGGTTCAATTCCACCCTCAGGTGACTATCTGTGTGGAGTTTGCACATTCTCCCCATGTCAGTATGGGCTTCCTCTGGGTGCTCCAGTTTCCTCCCACAGTCCAAAGATGTGCATGCTAGGTGGATTGGCCAGGGTAACTTGCCTATAGTGTTCAGGGATGTGTTGATTAGGTGTGTTATAGGGGGATCTGTCAGGGTGGATGTTCTGAGGGTTGGTGTGGACCTGTTGGGTCAAAGGGCCTATTTCCACACTGTAGGGATTCTGTGAATATGAATTCCCTGATTAGACATCATACTCATGTTTGGCTCAAAAAAACCCTTTTCCTTTTGAATTATTCACTCCAGTAAATCTTAACAGATTAACATAAGAAAAATCCAATCTCTGAAACATTAACTGTTTCTCTCTCCACAGACATTGCCAGAGCTGTTGAACTTTTCTGGCAATTTCTGTTTTTGTAACCTCTGTCACTTAAAGTGGGCAAAGGGATAGTCTTGCTCCAGTTTGTTAGCCTGTTAGTTTGTTTGACTGTCTCTAATTAACATGTGCTGCTTTATTTTTGCAGAGGTGCATGGGGTTATGAGGGAAATTGGTTGTGAGTGTAAATTGACATGAGTGGTATGAGGGGGTATGGGTGAACAAGATTTGGCATGGTTTAGGTGGGTATTTGATTTGGCATGGGTGTGGCTGGGCATATGAGTTGGCATGGAGAGAGTGTGGGGTTACAAGGATCCTTAGCTGTAGCTGAGGGTGCATGAGAATGTTGTGGCTAGTGGTCCTAACAGCTTTTAAAATAACTTGAATTAAGTTTCAGGGAACTAAAGTGGGTCTTCTAACCAACCTGTTCTAGGATCTACCTAGTTCTGTAATCATTTAGGACATACTTGTGTGACTTCATCCTGTACCTACCTCCCTCAAGTGAAAACTGAGTGTAATGGGCACCATTAAACTAAAGTGGATAAACAATGTTGGGAAATTTCCCAACTTCAGGTACTCGCCTTGCTAGTAAAAATCCAGCCATATATCTGATTTTTAAAAAAAAGACAAATTTCAATAAAACTTGATACACAGATAGCATATAGTCCCACAGTGTACATTTACATAGGATGAACTGACATTCTTTAAAAATGTTGTTTTATTTAGAATGTTGTGGATTATCTCAGCTGTGAGTCGGGTTTTCAGAGCAGCTTGTTGGAAGTTGTTTAGCTTGTAGCTCTTTGAATCGGATGGAAATTCTCAGCAAAACTTTTCTTTTCATACACAAATTTTTTACATATGAACTAGGAGAAGGAGTAGGCAGTTTTACTTCTTGACTTCTTTGGCCTGGTCCACAATTTTAATAAGTTCCTGGTAAGTCTAATTGTAACACAAATCCACATTCGCACCAACCCTAGTAATCTTTTATCCTTTTGCTTTACAGGAATCCATCCATCTTTGCTTTAAAAATACTTCACCACCTTTTCAGGAAGACTTCCAAAGACTCCGAGCCCATTGAGAGAAAAAAAATGCCCCACCTGTATTTTAAATGGGTTATTTTCAAACAGTGATACCAAATTCTTGATTCTCCCGTTAAAGGAAACATCCTCTCTACATCCAACCCATCAAGAGCCTTCTTAAGTTTCAGTCAAATCACATCTTACTCTTCTAAACTCAAATGACTTGGATGAGGAAGTGGAAGGGTTGGTTAGTGAGTTTGCTGATGACACAAAGGTTGGGGGAGTTGTGGATAGTGTGGAGGACTGTTGTAGGTTGCAAAGGGACATTGACAGGATGCAGAGCTAGGCAAAGAAGTCGTAGATGGAATTCAACCCAGAAAAGTGTGAAGTAATTCATTTTGGGAGGTCGAATTTGGATACAGAGTGCACGGTTAATGGCAGGATTCTTGGCAGTGTGATGGAATAGAGGGACCTTGGGGTCCACGTCCATAGATCCCTTAAAGTTGCTACCCAAGTTGATAGGGCTGTAAAGAAGGCGTACAGTGTGTTGGCTTTCTTTGGCAGGGGGATTGAGTTTAAGAGCCGCAAGGTTATGCTGCAGCTCTATAAAACCCTGGTTAGACCACACGTGGAATATTGTGTTCAGTTCTGGATGTGACTTGCATGGCAGAGTAATGCACGCTACTGATTTCTATTCAGCAACATTCTAAAAAAGTATATATTATTGATGGTGTTATTTGATTCTATTGTGTGCAAAACATTGTGATTTAGATCAGTTAGTTGATTAGGGATGATCACTTTCATTCAAAAACTGATTGCCATATGCATTGGAATTATGGCTTAGGAAGGGTAACAAAAATCTGAAAGAAACAATTACTGATTTAACAATAAATTTTAAAATATTAAAAGTTTAAATAAACATATGTTTGGGAAGGAGAGCTAATAACAGAAGATTACTTACAATCATATACTGCATCCCTTTTACCTTTTGGCTTATAAATATGCAGCAGCAGTTATTAGATGTTATTATGCTTCTACTTTATCCATGCTCTCTTGTTCATCAAGTCTATGCTAACATTTTTCCCCAGATAATTCTCAATAGATCTTGAAGCCCACCCCGATTATGGAGACATTGAGTCAATCAGCAGAGGTTGGCTGGGGACTGTGCTTCACCTTAGTAAAGTGTCTGGTGGAAGGCATGTGGACGGCCTTCCCCCACCAAAGGGGAAGGCTAGGCGACGGCCTAGTGGTATTAGCATGAGTCTGTTAATCCAGACACTCAGGTAATGTTTTGGGGACCTGGGTTCAAATCCAGTCATGGCGGATGGTGGAATTTGAATTCGTTAATAGTCTAGAAATAGGAGTCTAATGATGACCATGAATCCATTGTCAATTGTCAGGAAAAACCCATCTGGTTCACTAATGTCCTTTAGGGAAGGAAATCTGCCACCCTTACCTGGCCTGGCATACATGTGACTCCAGACCCACAACAATGTGGTTGACTCTTAACTGCCCTCTGGGCAATTAGGGATGGGCAATAAATGCTGGTCTAGCTAGCAATGCCCTCATCCCATGAATGATTTAAAAATTTAGAAAAAACCCTGAACCAACTGAAAATTGGGACCCTAAAGTGGGCAATTAATGTTTACTTAAGGGACTCGTCTCTCCTCTGTTGGTATTAATTGGTGGAGGACCTGTCGTGCAGTAAGAATAAGAAGTAAGCCAGGAGAGGCCCATTTCTATCCAGTTAAATATGAGTGGCTTTTAATTCCCTAAAAAGGTAACGGGGCATTTGTTGGGTAAGATTCCTATTGCCTCCATTAAATAGTATAATCTCATTCTTCATGCTCCTCAACATGTCTTTTGCAATTTCGGCATTAAATCAAGAAGCCTATGAATAATTTGCATGTTAAACTATTAATGCTTATCTGATTTTGTTAAATTGATCACATATCAGCCCTAAGATAATTTCCTATCATACTGAAAGAACTGTATTCTCATTTTTATGTTCAAAATTCAATGACCCAAACAACTTGCTACTTCAATGTGGATGATAGTATCTGAATTAATAATGTGACAATGGAACGCAAGCACAAAAATATCCAATTGGCATTTGCAATACGTTCATTCATATTTTTGATGTCCCATACAATCATTGATGTGATCATTGATTACATGAGGCAATTAAAATATTAAAAATTTTGTTTATTCTGCTAGGAACAATTCAAAAGACAAATCTTCATATTTCCCCATTTGTATTCTCCCGCTTGTTGTAGCTCCTGGCATAGACTGTGATATCCACAGTAGCTATTAGATATGATACTACCTCTCATAATCTTCCTTGTTCTTTCTGCTGGCAGGAAAATGCAATGGTGCTTTTTTAACTTCTTGGTTAACCTATTAATCATATTTCAATCTTGTAGAAATACTGCTTCTAATCTCCTTTTTTATTCTTGCATTTTTTTTTTGTACTTTACCCCTGTCAGTTTCGTGAAACTTGTTCAGATAATGAGTAACGTTCCTTTTCAGTTTGTGTCCTAAGCTATGGGCAGAGGCAAAATCTATCAGGTGATTGAGTTAAGCATTTCTAAAACCAGTTTACAAATGTGCAAAAGCAAAACAATACTCTGAATTGAACTTTAACTCAGTTTTTCTGTCCCCTCAGATGTTGCCTAACCTGAATATTTACAGACTTTTCTGTTTATATGTCTTTCTGTATTATATGGTTTACTATACAATACTATATGCATTTCTATATTCCAAATGTAGTAGCTGGCCACTTAACTGATTTTTCTTGCAAATTCAGCTTGCCAAGGACTGTCTTAGGATGTTGTTCACTTTTCAATATTCGTGGAAAATTGGAAAATTAGTGATTGCCATGCTGATGACACTGCTGAGAGCCACTGCATGAGAATTAACTGCATGAGAATTAGCAGCATGAAGCAGCATTTTGAGAACTCTGCTGTAGACACAAGTTTCAATCAAACCTGTTGATTTAACCGTTTTGTTGTTTGTAGAGTACATTGTGATTAGCCATAATATTTTACATTTGAAATATGTATGAAGGTCAGTATTCAGAAAGCTATTTGAAGCTATTTTTAACAAGCTGTACTTATTTCTAAATTTTAAAAAGTTTAATAAATGATAAGTGTATTCTCTGTGGAAGCTTAAAAGCTTTAACAGCATGAACTTCCATAAAATATTAAGAATATTCTTAAAGGCTACAATGAAGATCAGACTTTTCAAATGTAATCTAATTTCGATTATCAATGGTTTAATTGACCTAGTTACCATTAAAATTGATGTAATCCCCTATGTGGTAAACATTAAAATTAAGATATCTTTAGGAAAAATAACACAAACCTTGGTATTATGAAGTTAAATGGATTGTTTATTAAAGGATACCTGTCAGAGGACTGCCTTGGAACAGTGATCTGGAAGAAAATACTGTGCTATTTCATTAAGATTATTTCAAGATGATATTCTGTTTCCTTAGTATGAGGGTCAAGGAAGTGATTGAACATTTGCAGAACCTTCTGGGGCAGGAGGTGAATAGCTAGAGTCTGTGGTCCATATTGACATCAATCATGAGGTAGGAAGATGAA
This sequence comes from Ginglymostoma cirratum, assembly GCA_024137785.1. Taxonomy (NCBI): domain Eukaryota; kingdom Metazoa; phylum Chordata; class Chondrichthyes; order Orectolobiformes; family Ginglymostomatidae; genus Ginglymostoma; species Ginglymostoma cirratum. The sequence goes on along the minus strand of JAHRHZ010000145.1, from coordinate 23,609,484 downwards.
TGAAATCCTGTGGTAGAAAGTAGAAAGAAAGACAGATTTCTTATAGCACCTCTTACGATTACCAGATATCTTAAAGTGTTTTGCAGCTAATGAAGTATTTTATTGAAAGGTAGCCATGATTTGTAATGTAGGAAATAAATTTTGCAAAAGGTCCTCAATGACAGCAATCTCTGGATTACTTTCTGTGGAACATTCTGCGGATTGCAGAAGTAGGAGGATATTACAGATGAATATGTTGCAGAAGAGAGAGCTTTAGATTCCTGGGATTTTGGAATGGGCTCTGGAAGACAAGGGACCTCTACAATCTCGATGGATTGAACCTCAACAGCATTGAGACCAGTATGGTGGTAGGAGGTTTGCTAGTGCTTTTGGGCAGGGTTTAATCCAGCTTGATGGAAGAAAGGAACATGAGTGTAAATTCAGCAGGGAGAGAAACAAAGCTGTAAATTGAACAATAATACAAAGACGTGAACATGCGATCCAGGAGCAGGAGTAGTCTATTTAGCCTCCTTGGTCAGCTCTGCCTTTGAATAATTTCATGGCTGATCTAATTGTGGCTTTAATTCTCCAATCCCACCTACTCCAATAAACCTTGGCACCCTTGTTACTCAAGAATCTAGCTACCTCTTATTTTAAAATATCCAATTACCCCATCTCCACTACTCTTTGGGCGAGAGCTCCAAAGACTTTTGACTCTCTGAGACAAGAAGGAAGTTCACCTCATCTCAGAGTCAAATGGGAGGCCACTTATTTTTAAACTGTGTCCTCGGTCTTAGTCTCTCACACAAGAAAAAACATCATTTCAGCTTCCATTCTGTCAAGTCCCGTCAAGATTTTATCTGTTTTTACAAGACTATCTCTTATTCTACTAAACTCCAAAGGATACGAGCCAAATTATCCAGGCTTTTCTCGTAAGATAATGCCATTCATTCTATATATCAGTTGAGTAGACCTTTGGTTAACTGCTTCCAACATATTTATATCCTTTATTTAAATAAACAAAAGTGACAAAAACTGTACACAATCCTCCAGATGTGATCTTACCAATTCCCTGTTCAACTGCAGCAATGCTTACCTACTTTTAAATCCCATTTTCCTTGCAATTTCCTATTTGTCTTCCTTATCACTTGCTTTACTTGCATATTGACAATTTGTGACTCATCAAGCAGGGCAGGCAGATCCCTCTGTACCTCAGATTTCTGCAATCTGTGTATTTAAATTATATTCAGTTTTATATTCTTCCTACCAAAGTTGACAAGTTCACATTTTCTCTCATGATGCTTCCATCTACCAGATTTTTGCCCTGTCACCCAACTAATGTGTATCTCTTTGCAGACTGTTTGGCCAAGATTTAATGCTGCTTTGAATGGTGTGGCAATCGTGAGAAAGTTGGGATATCATAGCTAGAACTAAAAAGTCAGATTCCTAATGTTGAGAAAAAAAATGACTGACTGATTTTCTCCTTAAGGTTTAAACAGCAAGTTCTGAATTTCAATAATGAATGGCAACAATCTTATTTCCATGCATTTGCATCTCATTAATTGTGTATCCTACTCATTTTAGTACAGCCCTCCATTCTTCTTGCCTTCCGTGAGAAACTAGACAGCACCTACACCTGACATAAAAGTCATAATGGCTCCTGGTGACAAAGTTTGTTGCTTGCTTCTCTGGTTCTTCATCTAGTTCTACAATCAACATCACTTCCCTGCATGTTCCATGGACATCATCCTCTTCTACACTTTGTTTATTCAAGTGGGCATAGCCAAACCACAAGCCTCACCACATCATCATGGTTGCTTTTGGACCAACTCACACACCACTTCAGCTCTTCTGGATTTCACTGTATATTCCATCGGCACTTATGATTTGCATGCTTCTGCAGGCTGCTTTCTCTGCAGGAACATATACTCATCTCACGCATCTACAAAGAACATGTACCTTATCCTCTTAGTTTACTTCCTGGGCACTCACTCACTTTGCGCTAATGTGGAGGCTGCTAGCCTTTCTGGCTTGTATTGCTTTTTATTGCATAGAGCCTTCAGTACCGAATTACAGGCAGCTAGCCTCAGTTGCTTCCATTGATTTTCAAGATGAATTTTCATTCATAACTTGTAGGCTGCCAGCTTCTGTAGCTTAAATTTCTGTTTAACATAAAGGGAGAGGCACGCAGTTGTTGCTGTTGGAGTGCTGAATAGCCAGGGTTGGAGTGGGATGGACATGTTGCTGTACAGCACAGGGCTGTAATTGTCTTAAAAAAATCCGGTTCACTATAACCCTTTAGGGAAGGAAATCTACCATTCTTATTTGGTCTGGTTTACGTGTGACTCCATACCCAGAGCAACGCAGTTGACTTTTAACTGCCCTCTGGGCATTTAGGAACGAGCAATGAATTTGAGTCCTACCCGTTAAAGGTGCATTGTATGAATGATTTCTTTTTGCATGGCGCAAACATTGCATGTGCTTCAGCCATGTGGTCATGTCTGAAAGTCAAAGGGGATCAGCTAGTGGAGCAATGGGGAACTGTAGTCAGGCAGGGGGTGCTGCCACTCAATGTGTTGCTGGTCCAATCTCAGTCTAAGGGGTTGACCACTGTTAGTCAGGCACTTGGACCAACAAGAGTCTCAGGATCAGTGTCATTGCAGCCCAGGAACTGGGTGTTTTTCAGTCCTGCACGTTAGTGCAACCAGTCTACAGATCACAGGCGCATCAGTAGGGGGCAGTGGAAATACCAGTCTAGGAAGTGGGCTGTGTTTAGTCATAGCTTTCCTCCCATGTCAGTTTGGGGTGGTGGTCCACAATTAGTTTTGGGGATTTGGGTATTAATGGTCAGGGGTTCTTTGGGGGCAGTCCATGCAGTACTACAGAAAATAGGAACCTCAATCCTGGAGTTGTGCTTTATTGGACTATGTTAATAAGGGAACGATAACAATAAAAGGAGGCAGTTCAGAATAAAATGGTAGGATTTCATACAGCATAGGAGGGGAGAGGAAACTGTGGGAGTGCGGGTTTGTCACAAGTCAGAATTACCCAATCCAGTATGAGGAGTCTGCATAGTCAGTAAAGGATTGACAATTCACAAAGCCATGAATTAAGCGGGTAAATAAGGAACATTAACAGGGCATAGTAGTGTGGTAGTGATGTCACTGGACTAGTAATCCATAACCCTAGAGACATGGGTTTGAATACCACCATGGCTGATGGTGAAGTTTGAATTCAGTAAAATCTTGACTTAAAAACTAACCTAATGACTGTTGATTGTCTTAAAAAAATCTGGTTCACCAATGCCCTTTAGGGAAGGAAGTTTGTCATTCTTACCTGGTCTGGCTTACATGTGACTCCATACCCACAGCAATGCAGTTGACTCTTAACCACCCTCTGGACATTTAGGGATGAGTAATAAATTTGGGTCCTAGCCAGTAACAGCCACATTGCATGAATGGTTTTCTTTTTCAAAGTTAACCATAACATAAAGGGCTGAATGGAAATCAGGGTGGAGAGGTGCTGAAAGACAATTGGAGACTTAGGACAGTTTCAGGTGGAGCATGCAACTCACTGTCTTGAGGGCCTGAAGTTGAAATGTTGCCATCTTAGCACCAAACTCAACAAAACAATAAGGAGACAAAATGGCTGATACTGCATTAGAGTGAATTACGGTTTCTTTTTTCGTGGCAGATTACAATTATTTGCATGTAAGGTCCTAATAGGAGCAATTGTATTAATCAAATTGGACTCTGTTGAAAGATCATTCTTTTGGCAACATCAGAAATTTATGACCTCAACAATAGTGACCATTATGTACTTTGCATCAATTGGGGCCTACCATGTCACCATGTCAGACGATTAAAACTTATGCAGACTTATGCCAATGCAAACTTAAAAGTCTCATCTGTCTTTGCTATTTCTGCATCAGAATTCTTTCTGATAGTTTCCCCACCACTGAGGTTAGGCCGACTAGGCTGTAGTTTCCTGGTTTATCCCTGTATCCTTCTTGAATAATGGCACCACATTGACTGTCCTCCAGTCCTCTAGCACCTGCCCCGTAGCTAGAGAGAAATTGAACATTTTTGCAAGCACCCCTGCTATTTCCTCCCTGCCACTCTTGACAATATATTTCATCCAGCCTGGAGACTTACCTATTTTTAAGCCTGCCTCCTATTAATGCTAGTTTCTTTAATTGTACTACAGACCTTTTCCCAGATTTCTGTACCAATATCATCCCTCTTACTATTGAAAGCCAACATAATGCATTTAGAACCCAAGCCACATCCTCTGGCTCCAGATTTTGACTGTGGCCCTTAATGGGCCCTACTCTTTTCCTTGCTATCCTTTTATCCTTGATGTTACTGCAAAACAACTTAGGATTTTCCTTTATTTTACCTACCAGTTCAGTCTTGCACATTTTATGTTCCTCTTAGGCTTCTGCTGTTTTGTGCCCTTGATATCAGTCATAAGCCTCCCTTTCTCTTTCAATCTAATGCTGTATATCCCTCAAGGACTTTCTCTTCATTGAAGATGGGGAACCTGATGTCTGCCATCCTGGCCATCTTTTCCTTGTACGCTAACTTATGAGCAATGTTTTCTTGCAGTGACACAAAGGGAGGGAAGGAGTGTGATGGAAGTGGATGGCAAAGGTGCTAGTAGTGATTTAGAGGCAGAAGAGATAGTGAGGTGTCTGTAGTAAGTGAGTAGGAAGTGTAGAGGAGAGGAAGGTTTGTAGATTGGCAGGATAAGTTGAGTGAGAGCTGTTGACTAGGCATGCTGATGCAATTAGGAGATTTTCCATCCATGAGCCTTGATAAGAACCACATGCAGTGGCAGAGTTAGTGTATAATGACGGCCGAGTGAGTGTGAGATAGCATAGAGAAAATGGTGACATTTACCTTTGCATAACACAGCAAAACATTAACCTTCTGCAATGCCCAGCATTTTCTCTATGACAGATTTACCATTAACTGGTCTGTAGTTTCCTCCTTTCTGTCTCTCCTTTCTTGAATGGAGGAGTCACATTCACTATTTTTCAATCTAAAGGGATTCCAGAATCAAGGGAATTTTGGAAAATTACTATCAATGCATCCACAATTTCAGCAACCACTTCTTTTAGGATGTTAGAATGGAGTTCATCAGGGCATGGGGGACTTGTCATTTTTTGTTTTATTAAATTGCTCAGTATTGGTTTCCTGGTGAATGCAATTGTTTTAAGTTCCTCCCCACTTTTACCTGATTTACAGTTATTTCACGGATGTCACTTGCATCCTGTACAGTGAAGACAGACACAAAATATTTGTTAAATATATCCACCATTTTCTTATTTTCCATTATTAATTCTGGCAAACATGCTCTCTGGAGACCCAGTATTCAATTAATGTACTTTTCTGCTCTTTAAATTCCTTCAGGATCTCTTGATAGCTGCTTTCATATTTTAAGACAGCTTTCTCTCATATCTAATTTCTTATTCTGTATTAATCTTTAAATCATTTTTTGCTGTTGTTATGCCTCACCTGGCCTCTGGAAATCAAGCCTGCTATTCCCGGAGTTGTAACAAAATTTAAAGATTTTATAAAAATTTGCAAAATTCCCCAGTTTATCTGTCTTTTACACCCAGGCTGATAAATGCATGAACCTGATTTCTGTACTTAACAAAGAATATTGTTTATTACAGAACTGTTGACATATAGATCTACTAGTTAAAATTCTAACAACCTTATAAAACTCCCCCTGTACACACATTCAGACAGAAAGAAAGAAAACATGGGGTGTTATGGGCAGAAGGAAAAGCTAGGAAGGTAGTTCAATGGTTCCCTTCCACAGGCTTCCCTCAGGTGACCCTCTTGGCTTGTCAGAACATGCTAATCTTCAATCTTCCCTCTCTACATAGTTTCATTTGCTTGTAGGTGCAATGTGTAACTGGTTCACAATTATAAACCTTAAGACTTCCTGGTTAAAAGCCACAGCTTGTAGCAACTGTTATGGGAAATAAACTGGTTTTCTTCAAGCTTGAGGTGGTTTTTACTGCAGACAAAAGGAAAACTTCCTTCTGGCCAAACATTCACACCACAAGCTGTTCAGCTACTTGGGACCCAATCACATAGCAGTTGTCAGGCAGAAGACCTTTATCATTGATAACTGGTCACCATTCTACAAATTAATCTACTACTTTTTCCCAGCTGAATCTCTACTTATACAGACTCCCTAACTCCATATCGTCTGTAATAACCTTCTCCGAAGCCTGAACAAGCAATATCGATTACAGCACTTCAGATCAGTGCCGGGGAACTTGCTTTTAAAAAGTTCAGTTGTCCTTGTTTTTTAAAAACAGTCCCTTTCTCATTTCAATCTACTGTCCAAAGTACAGAAAAATAAAAGTGTAGTGATTGGAATGAGGTCCAGGTGGATCTCATCGACTGAGATCCTTGATTGGCCCAGTTTAGCAATCCCAGTCAGAGCTCTTGTTGACAGATGTAAACAGGAGATTCAGAGAGTCTCGTCATTCTGGGGACTAGCTCTGAGCAAGCCAGTCAGAGTCCATATACTGTGCACGTGTAAATAAAAGGTGACCTTGTGATGGAATACCTGCCTCCTTGGAGTTATTTCAATGGTGATGAGAGTGGGATACACTCACTGGAAAATTAAGTCAGGTTGATCAAAGCTACCCCAGCTCCCATGTATCAGAGCTTAGGTCTTTCCTTGGATTGGTGAATTATTATGAGAAATTCATACGTAGCCTGGCCTCCATCTTGGCACCCTTATACTTGCTATTGAAAACGGCCCGGCTTTGGAAATGGTCGTGTAGCCAAGAAGTAACCTTTCGGGAAGTGAAACAGCAGGTATCATCATTTAAGGGTGTTGGCTCACTATGATGCCAAGTAAGAGGTGGTGCTGACATGCGATGCCTTCCCCTACGGTATTGGGGTAGTGTTGGCTCACGGGTGGCCCACCGGAGAGAAGCGCCCAATAACGTATGCTCCCGGGCTTTTGGCTGATGTCAGAAAAATATTCCCAGATAGAGAAGAAAGGTTTGGCAGTCATCTGTGAAAGTTCTGCTGCTACCTTAACGGATGTAAATTTGTCATAGTAATGGAGCACAAACGCTGCTAGGGCTACTTAAAGAGGACAAGGCCATGTTGCCCATAGCTTCTGGTCGAAATCAGCGGTGGGCCCTTATTCTCAGTGCGTAAATTACAAGTTCGAACACCACCAGGAGGCCAAGTGGCAAATGCACATGCCTTGAGCTGCCTCCCACTGGCAGATATAAGTTGTCCCTCCCTCGCAGAATCCATTCTGGTTTTAAACTTTCTGGACACCCTTCCAGTCACCATTGACAATATCTGGCTGTGGACACAAAAAGATACCACCCTGGCAACTAAAATAGCTGGTGGCAATGAGGGAAACAAAACAGCCATCACAACCAGAATTGAAACCTTTCTGGCAAGACCACATTACCATAGAGGGCATATTACTACGGGGAACAAGAGTGATTGCCCGAGTTAAGGTCACTGCCAGATACTGTCAGAACTCCACCAGGGTCATCCAGGGGTTTCCAAAATGAAACAATAGGCCAACATTTATGTCTGGTGGCCAAGACTAGATACCAACATAGCTGTGTTGATGGAGCAGTGTCCAGAATGCCCAACAAGGATAAAAATTACTGTCTTCAATGCTCCCACATTCATGGGAATAGCTGGGTAAACCCTGGATTTGGTTACATGTCAACTATGCCAGTCCTTACATCGCCTCAATATTCTTAGTCGCTGTTGGACGTGCATAGTGTTCATTTGGCAAACTCAGGGATGATGATTGAAAAGCTGCCAGCATTGTTTGCGATATAAGGACTCCCGGAAGTATTGGTCACAGACAATGGGACATCATTTACCAGGAGGGATTTCAAGTATTTCCTAAAGTTGAGTGGCATTTGGCATGTTTGGAGAACTCCATACCATCCATTGACAAGTGGTCCGACAGAAAAATGCAGTCCAAATGTTGAAGGCAGGCTTAAAGAAACAGCCTACAGCTTCATTCAATACCAAACTGTCCCAGTTCCTGTTTTACTACAGGACTGTCCTTAATGCAACTACAGGGATATATCAAGAAGTGTTGCTGATGGGGAGAAGACTCCACACGAGGCTAAACTTGATATCTTGGACTTGGTGGGGAGGAAGCGGGGGGCTTGGTGGTGGTGGTCAGTGCAATGGCAGCAGGACCGCCAAAACTCTCTCTAAGTGAGAGAGAGTTTACTTCAGTGGACAAAGTTTGGTGTCAGAACCATGAAAATGGCCCTGCATGGGCTCTAGTCAAGGTTGGCGCAAAGCCAGTTTCCGTGGTATATAAAGTTTGGTTAGGTGATGCGGCCCTGAACAAACATGTGGATCTCATGAAAGCTGCTATCTTCAAATGGGGCAGGAGCAAAACACGCCTGGCCCCTTGGAACAGCCAGAAAGGCTGTCAGAAACTGTGGCTTCGTCCCCTCTGTATAGTGTTGAAGAAACCTAAGAGTCCGAGATAGACACAGCCTCAATACTGTAATGGCCTGGAAAACAGAAGGAAACTCCCCTGAGGCATTCTGGGTGTAAGAGATGGGCTACAGTTCAGTGCACATCACCTGTGTCTGAATCCAAGACAGAGGAAATGGACCTGGGACAAAAATGTCTGAGGAGAAGCTATAAGAAAAAGAACAAGCCTATATCCCCGGACAAACGAGGGAAGCAATGCAATGATTGGAATGACGGCCAGTTAGATCTCATTGAATATGAGATCCTTGATTGGGGTTGCTAACCTGGGCCAGTCAGGGAGCCCTGGCTGACAGATATAAACAGGAGATTCAGAAGGGCTCCTCATTCTAGGGACTAGCTCTGAGCAAGCTTGTCAGAGTCCATGTACTGTGCACGTGTTAAATAAAGGGAGACTCGGTGTCAGGATGCCTGCCTCCTTGGAGTTATTTCAGAAGGACACAGAATTTACACTATTCTTTATATTATCCTATCTCTGATGTACTGCTTATCTTTGCAGAATTATGCACATTTTTTCAATTTGCCCACTATCCTTAACTAACTAACTTCACCATAGATATTGTGTCTTTCCCTTAGAGTCTTTCTTTCTCAACAGAATGTATATTTTATGAGTATTCTGAAATATTTACTTAAATATCTGCCACTGCATCTCTACTCACCTATTCACCAGTGAGATGATGACTGGGTAAACCACACAGGCTGACCCTGATTGTTTGGGGTAATTGGGGTCAGAGAATGGCTTTCACCTTCTTTAACCACTGAAAAAGGTGCAATGTGTGCTCATATTCTTTCTGTCTGCAAAAATAATGCCCTATTGTGCTACATTGTGTGCCTAATGGATGATCTTAGATTAGTTGTCAGTGTAATTCTTACAACAGCTCCTTCATCCAAGCCATTGATTGTAAATAATTGAGGACACAGCACTGATCCCTGTGGAACTCCATTAGTTAGATCTTGTTAACCAAAAGCAAACTATTGCCCTACTTTTTGTTTCCTGTTAGCTAACTAATCTTTTCCTAACCTTTTTTGTTGCTCCATACCATAAACTATTAATTTATGTAGTATCCATTTGATGTGGGATCTTCTCAAATATCTGTTGATATTCTAAATACACCACATCTACAGATTTCCCTTATCCATCTTGATTGCCAACTTTTCACAAACACACTAATTAAATATTACAACATGATTTCTCTTGCACAGAACAACATTGACTCTGAGATAACAAGGTGTAGAGCTGAATGAACACAGCAGGCCAAGCAGCATCAGAGGAGCAGGAAAGCTGACATTTCGGGTCCGGACCCTTCTTCAGAAATGGGGGAGGGGAAGGGGATTCTGAAATAAACAGAGAGGGGGTGAGGCGGATGGAAGATGGATAAAGGAGCAGATAGGTGGAGAGGAGATGGACAGATCAAGGAGGTGGGGATGGAGCCAGTAAAGGTGAGTGTAGGTGGGGAGTTAGGGTGGGCGTTGGTCAGTCAAGGGAAGACGGACAGATCGAGGAGGCAAGGATGAGGCTGGTAGGTAGGAGGTAGGGGTGGGGGTTGAGGTGGGAGGAGTGGATAGTTGGGAGAAAGGACCGACAGGTTAGGGAGGCAGGGAAGAGCTGCGATGGTTTTGGGATGGGGTCGGGGTGGGGAGATTTTGAACCGCAACTTCCCCTCCACAGTGGTGGAAAATGCCCTCGACTGCGTCTCTCTCGTTTTCCGCAACTCATCCCTCACACCTCCTCCCCACAATAACAACCAAAACAGAATCCCCTTGTCATCACGTACCACCCCACCAACCTCCGGATCCAACGCATCAACCTCCGGCACTTCTGCCACCTGCAATCTGACCCCACCACCAAAGACATTTTTCCCTCCCCACCCATATCGGCTTTCTGGAGGGACCACTCTCTCTGTGACTCCCTTGTCTGCTCCACACTCCCCACCAGCCCCACCACCCCTGGCACTTTTCCCTGCAACCGCAGGAAGTGCTACACCTGCCCCTACACCTCCCCCCTCACCCCCATCCCAGGCCCCAAGAAAACCTTCCACATCAAACAGATGTTCACCTGCACATCTGCTAATGTGGTATATTGTATCCGCTGTTCCCGATGTGGCCTCCTCTACATCGGGGGAAACCAAGCAGAGGTTTGGAGACCATTTTGTGGAACACGTACGCTCGGCTCATGACAAACGACTGCACTTCCCAGTCGCAAACCACTTTAACTCCCCCTCCCACTCCTTGGATGACATGTCCATCCTGGGCCTCTTCCAGTGCCACAACGATGCCACCCGAAGTTTGCAGGAACAGCACCTCATGTTTCACTTGGGAACCCTGCAGCCCAATGCTATCAATATGGACTTCACAGGCTTCAAAATCTCCCCACCCCCTCCGACTGCATCCCAAAACCAGCCCAGCTTGTCCTCGCCTCCCTAACCTGTCCGTCCTTTCCCCCACCTATCCACTCCTCCCACCTCAGCCCCCACTCCCACCTCCTACCTACCAGCCTCATTCCTGCCTCCTTGACCTGCCCATCTTCCCTTGACTGACCAACCTTCATCCTAACTCCCCACCTACACTCACCTTTACTGGCTCCATCCTCGCCTCCTTGACCTGACCGTGTCCCCTCCACCTATCTGCTCCTTTATCCATCTTCCAGCCACCTCCCCCTCTCTCTCTCTATTTATTTCAGAATCCCCTTCCCCTCCCCCATTTCTGAAGAAGGGTCCAGACCCGAAACATCAGCTTTCCTGCTCCTCTGATGCTGCTTGGCCTGCTGTGTTCATCCAGCTCTACACCTTGTTATCTCAGATTCTGCAGCATCGGCAGTTCCTACTATCTCATAACATTGACTCGGTCTGATTGTATTAAGATTTTGTAAAAATCTAGCTGATACCCCATAATTATAGATTCTAGCATCTTCTCTATGTCAGACGTTAGACTAACTGGCCTTTAGTTTCTGCCTTCTGTCTCCCTCCTTTTCTAATTTCAACAATCTCTTGAGACCTTGCCTTAATCTAGGGAAGTTTGGAAAATCCCAAGTCATGCATCAATTATCTCTGCAGCTAATTCTTTTAAGACCTTAGGATCCAGATCCTCTGTTCCAGGACTGATTCTCAGTATTATAAGTTCAAGTGATGTCAAGAAATGACTGACAATGCTGGATACTACAAAGTCTGTAAGCTCTGATAACATCCTAATTGGATTTTTGAAGACTTGAGTTACAGACTCACTTGCATCACTATTCAGGCTGTTCCAGAGCAGCTGTGATGATGGCAAATTTTACATTATTGTTTCTATCCTTTCCATTCTTTCAGTTTTGTAGGTCACAAAGTGACAATTTGCCCAGGTTATTGTTATTTTTAATCAACCTAATCAGAAATGTTATGACACACCTCCAGGGCAGGTGGAACTGGAACCCAGACTGTCTGGCCCATAGATATCAACATTATTGCTGCAACACAGACCCTCTTGTCCAGGTTATAAACTGTCTAAAACGTGAAGAACAAATCCAGCCTGGCCAGTTGTCACTTCATTAACTTCCCCTTGACCATCAGATAGAAGGTGTCACCAACAGTTCTGTTAGTCAGTATTTATTCCTCAGTAATTTGTCACCAATGCTGATTTTAGATTCTGTTGAGATCATTCAACTGTAAACCTCATTACAGTGTTGGTCAATACACGGAGAAAAGAGTTGAATTCCTAAATAAAGTACCCATAGTATTACCGGACCGTAGGACTGCTCTCTCAAAGAGAGAGTGATGGTTGGTGGTGGTTTAACCTGAGAGTCACCGCACCTCGGGCGAGTGGAAAGTTTGAGAAGGAGAGTCATTCATGGTAACTTTGGCTGGCGTGGGAATTGAACCCACTGTGTTGACGTCACTCTGCATCACAACCCAGCTGCCTAGCCAAGAGAGTAAATGTTCTTGAAGTGAAAGCATTCTTTGAACTCGTGTGGCATCAAGGACTCCTAGTAAAATCATAAGCAGTGGAAAGTCTCTCCATTGGCTGGAGTCATACCTAGTTCAGAGGAATACTGTGTTGGGTGTTTGAAGCCAACTATTTCTGCCCAATGATTTGTTGTAAGAGTCCATGAGAGCCGTGTCCTTGGACAACTATGCTCAGCTGCATCATTAAATACCTTCTCTATATCATAAGGTCAAAAGTGGAGTTGCTTGTTCATGATTGCATAGTGGTAAGTTCCATTTGCTATCTCTCAGGTAGTGAAGTAGCTAATGGATGTGATATTGCAGTATCTGGACATCATTCAAACTTAGAATAATGAATGGTAAGCGACAAGTGCCAGACAAGACCATCTTCAACAAGAAAGAGACTAACCAGTTTCCATTGACAGTAACATTGTCAAATCCCCCACAATAAACATCCTGAGATAGGGATTTCTACTGGATGAGCAACATGAATACAATGACTTCAATAAAAGAGAAGTGGCTTGTTAACCTGTGGCGAGTATTTCACCACCTGCCTTCTAAAAAACCGGCCCACCATCTAAAAGGCACATCAGAATGTTATGACTTGCTGGAACAGTACACTGGACGTCTAGTCCCACTATTCCCAGAGTTGTCACAGAAATTACAGATTTTATAAAATATGAAACGTTCCCAAATTTTCTAAAACTTTAGACCAGGTTGATAGAAAACATAGGTTTCTGTACTGGTCAAGAATTATTGTTCATTGTAAGTAATTAAACTTTAGCTGCAGTTATAAACAGTTATAAACCTTCATTATAACACGACTAATTAAAACACTAATCCCCTAATAAACTCCCCATTACACACAGACAGACAAGCTAACAAGCAGGCTAAAATAAGTTATGGGCTAAGAGGAAACATTGGAAAGACAGTTCAATGTTTGGTCCATGTTTTGTGGTTGAGATAATACTTATGATTCTTCTGCGAGCTAGCACATTGTTTCAGTTGCCTTTTTCTGGATGCTTCCACTGGTTGGTAAGGAACACTAGGTGGCTGGTACACTTAAAAAGTCTGACTTCCTTAAAAGTTACAGCTTGCAACAACTGTTGCAAGGAAGAGAAAATGGTTTTGTTCTGGTTTACCGTGAACTTTGACTGCAGAGAACAGAAACTGCTTCCCTAGTTTAGAAGCACTGTACACTTCTTTCTGTCTGTCTCTCTCCTTGCCACCCTCCCTCTCTGTCTCTCTCGCTCGATTGCCATTGCTCTCTCTCTCTCTCTCTCTCTCTCTCTCTCTCTCTAATTTGTTCCTAGCTTCAAGCTATTCAGTTACCCAAGAAACAATTGCATAGTTATTGGCAGCAAAAAGGTCTGTGTCATTGATAACTGGACACTAGTCAATACACCAATAAACTTCTTGTTGCCAGCAAAAGCTGAATCGGAACATCGCCTTGACTCCAAATTATCTGCAACTCAAGCATCAATTACTGCTTGTTCAAATAATTGTTCACATGATACCTGCAATGAGTGTCAGGTTACTTACTTTCGAAGCATAGTTACCCTTTCAAGCATTAATTTTAAAACAGCTCTTTCTCATTTCAGTGCACAATTTTTAAAAACTCAGCAATAAAAGACATGTCCCTTACAGAAAGTACGATGGAATACTCCTCAAATAAGTGTTGACGCAACAGCACTCGAGAGCCTGAACATTAGTTAACTCTGTTCTGTAATGTACATCATCTATAAAATGCACTATGGACAGCTTGTCTTCTCCAGCTGCGACTGCCCTCTGCAGCTGGATCCTCAGCTTTCTGACACAGACAGCAATCGGTGAAGATAATTAACTGCACCTCTTCCTTAATAACTCTCAACACTGGAGCCTCCCAAGGATGCATCCTCAGCCCCCTGCTGTACCCCCTGTACACCCACGACTGTGTTACCAAATTCCACATGAATGCCATCTACAAGTTTGCTGACAACACCACCTTAGTAGGATGGATATCAGACAATGATGAGTCAAAATACAGAAGAGAGATCGAGGGCTTGATGATGTGGTGCATGTGAATAACTCTCTCTCAACATCAGCAAAACTAAAGAACTGATCATTAACTTCAGAAAGAAAGGAGGAGAGCACGCCTGTGTCTACATCAATAGAACTGAGGTTGAGAAGGTGAAGAGCATCAAGTTCCTTGGCTTGACGATAACCAACAACCTGTCCTGGGCTTCCCATGTGTATGCGAGGATTAAGAAGGCACAAGAACACCTCTTCTTCCTCTGGCAGATCAGGAAATTTGGCATATCCATAAAGACCCTCACCAACTTCTACAGATGAGCCATTGAAAGCATACTGTCCGAGTACATAACAGCCTGGACCGTCAGACACTACAGAAGGTTGTGTGCGCAGTCCAAACCATCACAGAAGCCAACCTTCCATCCATGGACTCCATTTACATGGCTCGTTGCCTTAGAAAGGCTGCCAACGTCATCAAAGACCCATTGCACCCTTGTAATGATCTCCTACAACCTCTTCCATCAGGCAGAAGATACAGAAGCTTGAACACATGCACCAGCAGGTTCAGGGACAGCTTCTTCCCAGCCATTATCAGATTGATGAATGGACTCTCTAGTCTCTATGTTGACCTTGCTAAAGTTGATCTCGCCAAGCCATGCCCCGTGTAATGTAACCTGTATGCCTGTCTAAGTCTTTTTGATTTGTAAATCCCTGCTTATTATGATCTGCCTGTACCGCTTGTAAACAAAGCTTTTCACTGTACTTTGGTACAAGTGACAATAAATCAATCAGTCGATTGATCATCAGCACCTCTCAAATTGAACATAGACACTAATGAAAAGTTTTAATTGAATGTTTACTGTCAAAGGGAAGAAAGTAACTAAAGGCAATGAATACAAGACGATCACCAAGAAATCCAAATATGAATTAAGAAGAAATGTCTTTAACCAAAGAAGTTGTAGCCACGGGGAGTGGATGAAGTAGTATAGATGTATTTAAGGAGAAAATACACAAGGAAGATAAAGCAATAGTGGTAGATTCAAGTGCTAAAGGATAGGAAGAGGTTAGATTACAGCATAAACACCATCAAGCACCGAATGGCCTGTTTTTGTGATGTATATTAATTAGAAATGGTGGAGACTATTTAATTTTAAGCACTAACAATTATTTAATTATCCAATATACAGCAACAGGCTTTAGCTCACCTGTAATTTCAGACGTGACAAACTAAGAAATAATAGTAACAAATTGAGTTGCCTTGGCTTTGGGAGCTGATATGGCCAGATTTGTCTCCCTATTTGGCCTGTAGATTACAGTTCAGAAACCTCTTAACTTTTATTTTCCCATTCATAATGGTAATTTTTGAAGAATAACTTAGTAAATATTTGTATCATCTACTTTCTACCACAATGAAGTTTACTAAAATATCAATACTTTTATGCACTTCATGCTAATTTAATTTAAGATAGGGTTGTATTTCACATTGTAGAACCCAATTATTTTTAAAAGTTCTGTGTTAAAGAAGTGTAAATAATGGGAATTACTACATACTTGTGTGGAGATAGCAGGCTCTTTGATTAAGAAGCTCCATAATTTAATACTCAATTTCAGTTCACAACTGACACCTTTTGAGCAAAATAACTCCTATACATTTAACTTTATTTAGATTTGCAGTACTGTTCAGCTGTTTCAGGCAACTCACAGATATAGAAAAGCTTTACTTTGTGACCTTCTGTCACATAAAGTAGGCTTTAAACTTTCAATTTAACAATGGATTGAATTTTTGCCTCCCGAATCAGAACAAATCTGTAGTGATTGTAGAGGTCAGCAGATGGACATCATAGGATAAGAGTTCCCTGACTGTGGCCTTTAACCTGGTCCAGTCAGGGAGCCCTGGCTGACAGATATAAACAGGAATGTTTGTGGTTCTGCTCAGTCTAGGAGCCAGCTCTGAGGAAGTCGGACCAGTATCAAGTATTCTGCGCGTGTAAATAAGGGGTGACTTGGTAATGGGATACCGGCCACTGTGGAGCTATTTCAAAACATACTTTAGGAAGACCAGAATGGCATTGTGAGAGGCCAGGATTATGAATTTACCTCTGCCCACTATTTTAGTTGGATTAGAAATCATGGCAGGTCATGAACTGGCACTAGTATAAATTGATGTGGGGTTTGTAATTTAAATCTCAGTTGGAAATTCAAATTACCCCTACCCTGGTATTTTTATATGGCCAGGTGAGTTCCTGAAGGCTGTGGGATCTCTGCCCATTAAGTCAACTCGTGAACATTGAAAACTTTGCTGAGGAGTCAAACCTATTGACAGGTAGGTTTTTAAAAGCCTTTGCCATGTCCCATCATATACCCTTCATGCGCCGTCCAATTCCCATGCCTTTTCGAGCTACCTATCAATCCTACTCTTCCAGTATCCACAGTGCACAAGAGAAGTGAGCCATTGCCAAGTCTTTGAAAAGCTCCTGAAATTGAGAAAACAACCAGGGAGGCTTTGAGGCTATACTTATTTATATATGCCAGCGAACTTGAACTGGTGAAGCTAAACACTTGGTGAATTTCAACAATTATATTCCCTGTTATGAATGTTGCTATTTAATGTCATTGCAATACTTGGTTTTAGATCATAGATTGTAGATCATACAATCCCTACGGTGTGGAAACAGGCCCTTCGGCCCAACAAATCCACATCGACCCTCAGAGCATCCCACCCAAACCCATCGTCCTATACCCCATCTAATCTACACATCCCTGAACACTACAGGCCATTTAGTATGGCGAATCCACCTAGCCTGCACGTCTTTGGACTGTGGCGTCGTTACAGAACATGTCACATCTCCCTCCTCACAATCCAAGGACCCAGACACACCTACCTGGTGAAGCAATGATTTAGCTGCACTTTACTCAGTCTAGTCTACTTTATTTGCTCTCTAATGTGGTCTTCTGTACATTGGGAGAATGGAGTGCAGACTGGACAACTGCTTGTTGTGCAATGTGCAAACTTCACACAGACAGTCACCCAAGGGTGGAATTGAACACGGTACCTGGCCATGTGAGACAACAGTGCTAACCACTTGAGCCACCGTGCTGCCACAGCAAAGAACAACATCTCATTTTCTGTTTGGGAATGCTGCAGCCTTCTGGACTCAAAATCAAGTTCAACAATTTTAGGGCTTGATCACATTCCTGTATGTTCTTACCCTAACCCACATACACCAGGCCTTGTCAGCATTAGCAGCTATTGATTCTCCCAGGCTGAACTTTACTCATTCCTTTGTCTGCCCAACTGTGTTTCTCTCTGTTTGGGCTTTATCTCCACCTATCGTTTACTCTTTCCCCCTCCCCGATCCTATCTTTAGCATATATACTAACCTTTTCCCAGCTATAATCAATTCTGAAGAAGGGTCACCCGACCTAAAATGTTAATTCTGCTTTCCCTCCACAGATGCTGTCAGACCTGCTGAATTTTTCCAGAAATGTTTGTTTTTGTGTCATCTGCAAACTTGGCAACAATACCTTTAGTTCCTTCATCCAGATTGTTAATGTGTAACATGAATAGTTGTGATCCCAAGACTGAATTTCACAAGTCACCAACTGCCATCCTGAAAAAAACCCCTTTATCTTACACTCAACCTTCTACCAATCAGCCAATCCTCTATACATGCCAGTACCTTGCCCCTACACTATGAGCTTCTATCTTATTCAGCAGGATTGTCAGAGGCCTTCTGGAAATTGAAATAGACCATGTCCACTGGCTTTGTCTAACTCAGTTGTTACCTTCTCAAAGACCTTTAATAGATTTGTCAGACATTATCTTTCTTTGTTGAAGGCATGCTGACTCTGCTCTATTTTATTATGCGCTGCCAGATATTCTGCAAGCTCATCCTTAATGGACTCTTAATATCTTAGCAACAATCAAGGTCAAGTAATCAGCCTATAATTTCCCTTCCTCTGCCTCCTCCCTTATTCAATAGGTGAGTTATATTAACCATTTTTCAGTCCTCTGGGACCCTCTGTAATTCTAGTGATTCTTGAAGGATCACTGTCAATACCTCCACAATCTCCTCAGCTATCTCTTTCAGAACATGGGGTGTAGTCCATCCAGTTCAGGTGATTTATCCACCTTCAGATCTCTCAACTACCCCAGCAGAAATTCATTCCAAGGAAGAAGAAACATTCTAAGGACAGGAAAAGACAACCATGGCTGCCAAGAGAAGTCAGGAACAGCATAAAAGCAAAAGAAAAAGCATACAACGTGGTGAAGATTAGTGGGAAGCCAGAGGACTGGGTTTTCTCTTCAGTGATGGTCTCGATACTCACCTTTGCCTTCTGACTGTTTTGAAGTTCTGGTATGCTACTCATGTCTTCCACCATGAAGACAGGTGCAAAGTACCAATTCAGTTCTGCCACCATTTCTTTGGTCCTCATTAGTACCTCTCCAGCCTTTTTCTCCAGCAGTCCAATGCTTACTTTCATCTCTCTTGCCTGTTTTATATCTAAAAAATCTCTTTGCAGTCTTCTTTTATATTACCAGCTAGCTTGGATTAGAAACTGGCTTTCTGAAAGAAGGCAAAGAGTGGTGGTTGATGGAAAATATTCAGCCTGGAGTCCGATTACTAGTGGTGTGCCACAAGGATCTGTTTTGGGACCACTGCTGTTTGTCATTTATATAAATGACTTGGACGCAGGGTTAGTAAGTTTGCAGATGACACTAAAGTCGGTGGAGTGGTGGACAGTGTAGAAGAATGTTGCAGGTTGCAGGGAGACTTGGATAAACTGCAGAATTGGGCTGAAAGGTGGCAAATGGAGTTCAATGCAGATAAATGTGAGGTGATGCACTTTGGGAAGAATAATAGGAAGGCAGAATACTGGGTCAATGGAAAGATTCTTGGTAGTGTGGATGTGCAGAGGGATCTTGGTGTCCAGGTACATAGATCCCTGAAAGTTGCCACCCAGGTTGATAGTGCTGTTAAGAAGGCATACGGTGTGTTAGGTTTCACTGGTAGAGGGATTGAGTTCCGGAGCCGTGATGTCATGCTGCAACTGTACAAAACGCTAGTGAGGCCTCACTTGGAATATTGCGTACAGGTCTGGTCGCCCCATTACAGGAAGGATGTGGAAGCATTGGAAAAGGTGCAGAGGAGATTTACCAGGATGTTGCCTAGTCTGGAGCAAAGGTCTTATGAGGAAAGACTGAGGGACTTGGGCCTGTTCTCATTGGAGAGAAGAAGGCTAAGAGGGGATTTAATAGAGACATACAAAAAGATCAGAGGATTAGATAGGGTGGACAGTGAGAGTCTTTTTCCTAGGATGATGACGTCGGCTAGTACGAGAGGGCATAGCTGCAAATTGAGGGGTGGTAGATTTAAGACAGGTGTCAGAGGCAGGTTCTTTACTCAGAGAGTGGTAAGGACGTGGAATGCCCTGCCTGCCAGCCAATGTAGTTAATTCAGCCACATTAGGGGCATTTAAACAGTCCTTGGATAAGCATATGGATGATGATGGGATAGTGTAGGGGGATGGGCTTAGATTAGTTCACAGGTCGGCGCAACATCGAGGGCCGAAGGGCCTGTTTTGCGCTGTATTGTTCTATGTTCTATGTTCTATGTTCTCCTCATTTTACTTTCTCCCCGTTATTGCTTTTTTTAGTTGTCCTCTGCTAATTTTTAAAAGCTTCCCAATCCTCTGGCTTCCAACTAATCTTTATCCTATTGTTGCCTTGTCCTGCCCTTTGTGTATTTCTTCTTACTTGGAATGAATTTCTGCTGTGCCTCCCAAATTACCCCAGATGTTCCTGCCGTTGCTGCTTCACCATCACCCTGGTTCGGATCCCTTTCCAATTAACTCTGGCTAACTCCTCCCTCATAGCATGATGGAATCCCCACAGTGTTGAAGCAGACAATTTGGCCCATTGAGTTCACACTGCCTCCTGAAGAGCATTCCACCCAGATCCACTTGTCTACCCTATCCCTATAACCCTGCATTTCCCATGGCTAATCCACCTAGCCATCTTTGGACTGTGGGAGGAGACCAGAGCATTCAGAGGAGACCCACGCTGTCACAGGGGAAATGTGCAAGCTGCACACAGGCATCCCTTATTAATAAAGCTACAGCACCTCCCTTTCCTTCCTGCCTAACCTTTCAAAACACTGAGTACCCTTCGTTAGTCAGTTCCTAAACCTGGTCTCCCTGCCACCACACCTCAGTAATTGCCACCAAATCATACCCATTTGTCTCTTATTTGTGCTGTTAACTCATTAATTTTATACCAAATGCTTCATGCATTCAGATACAAAGCCTTTACATTTGTTCTTTTATCAAACTTCCCTACCCTTGTACAATTTCTTGATGCAACATGATATCCACATATTCCGTCCTTTCCTTTTATTTTCTGATAAGAATCAGCTTCATCACTAACCCCTGCATTCCGCCCTTTGCCTTTAACTTTGATTTCCAATTTTTCATGCAACTGAACCCTCACCCTTACTATTTATTTTAAAGCCGTACCTACAGCCCTAGTTATGTAATTCACCAGGAATCTGGTCCCAGCATGAGGTGGAACCTATCTTATCGGAACAGCTCCCTCCCCCAGGATGGTGCCAATGTCCCATGAGTTTAAATTTAATTCTTTCACACCAGTCTCGGAGCCATACATTTACCTCTTTCATCTTACTGACCCTGTGCTAGTTAGCTTGTGATTCAGACAGTAATCCAAGAGATTATAACCTTTTTGGATCTGTTTTTAATTTAGCCCATAAATGCTCAAAATACCTGAACAGAAGCTCATTCTTCATTCCACTGATACCTTTGGTATTTATGTGGACTGCGACAACTGGATCTTTCCCCTCCCACTCCAAGTTTCTCTGCAGTCCAGAAAAGATTTCCTGAATCCTGGCACCAAGTAGGGAAGTTAATCTTTGGGACTCTCGATTCTCACCATAGATTGTATATACAATGTGAAAAATTAACATGAGTAATTGGAATTTTATAGGCATATTTAGAATTTATAGCAAGATCAACACAATCGAGATGTAATAGGGTGATGGGATTGAAAAATAAACAATGAAAGTGTTGATATTGTTTGCAGAGGAAATATGTACAGTAGAGTATTTGGAAAAATTTAAGAAGGGATGCAGTCAATATGGTTGGAGCTCAAAGGTCAAAAAAGTGGTACAGTAGTACTAGAGGTGTTGTCCAGACCTTCAAATACTGGGAAGGAAATAAAAGAGAAAATCTGTTCAGCTTCAAGAGATAAGTCTGGGAAATTTTAAATATCATCTGTTCATTGGGTCAGAACTGTGTAAATGGAGAAAGGAGAATAGGATTCCTGGAATGTGTACAGATCCCTGTAAATCAGAAGCATACAAGATTCTGTAGGGGTTTGGCAGGGAAGACACTGGCTCACAGGCTGTTTAGAGAAGGTAATGGACAAGTTTGATGGGGGAAGATGCAGACTGCATGGAGTTTAGGCAAGTCTTTTAAGAAGTGCCGCATGTGAGTTTCCTGTAGAAGATTAAATAGCAGAGAATTAAAGCGACAGTAACTTTGGATTTAAAAATAAATTCGAAGTGAGAGAATAGAATCACAAAAGTGTTACAGTGCAGAAAGAAGCTGGTTGGCCCATTATATCTGCATGCACTGTCCAAATGAACAAAGTGACTTAGCATCGTTCCTTATCCCCATGAATTTGCACATAGCTTCTATTTGAATAATCCGCCAATGCCCTTGAGTGAATTCAACCTGTACCACCATTCTTCAAGGCAGCCAATTTCAAATCCGAACCACTTGTTGCATGAAAATGTTTTTCCTCATATTACATTTGCTTTTTTGGCAAACCTATCAAAATCTATGCTATCTCATGCTAGATACTTTTACAAGCAGATAGGGTTTCTCTTTATCTACTGCATCCAACCCCTTCATGATTTTGGAAACCTGTATCATATCTCCTCTATGTGATCTTCTCTCGAAGTAGAAAAGTCTCAACATTTGCAATCTATTTCTCATTCCTGGAACCATTCATGTAAATTTCTTCTGCAGTTTCTCCAATGCATTCACATCATTTCTATGACATAATGTTTTCCATTATCTATCGCAGTTGAGGTCTGATAAATGTCTTGATCAATTTCAGTATCACTTCCTATGTCCCTATTAATAAAGGCCAGGTTACTGTATGCTTTATTAACAATCTTTTCACCTGTCTCTCTGCATTCAATCATCTGTGCATATACACGGCTAAGTCCTTCTGCTCTAAAACTCGCTTTAAAATTGTACCTATTATTTTATATTATCTGTCCATGCTTTTCTTACCAAAATACATCACCTCACATTTCTCTGCATTGAACTTCATTTGCCATCTATCTGTCCACTCCACCAGCAGGTCTGTATTCTTTTGAAGTTCTATACTGTCCTCCTTACAGTTCAGAGTGCTTCCAAGATTCATATCGTCTCCAAATTTAAAATGGTGCGCTGAACCCCAAGATAAGGAGGGCCGCAGGGCCTGTTCCTGTGCTGTAATTTTCGTAAATGTATCAGGAAAAGCAGGGGACCCAAAACCAGTCCCTGGGGATCTCCACTACAAGCGTTCCTCCAATCTGAAAAACATCATTGATCATTTCCCTGTCTCCAATGGCTCAGCCAACTTGTATCCATTTTGCTACTATCCCTTTATTCCACAATCTGTAACATTTCTCGCAAGAATGTTATGTAGCACTGTGTTAAATGCCAATTGGAAGTCCATGTGGGCTGCATCTACAGCATTGTCTTCAATTCTTTCTGCTATCCTCTTTAAAAAAAGCTGTAGCAACTTAGTTAAACACAATTTCCCCTTTAGAAGTTCACACTGGATCTTCTCAGTCAACCCACTGTTTCTAATTCTATCCGGAACAGTTTTTTTTTGAAGATTCCCCACCACTGCAGTTAAACTGACTGGTCTGTAATTGCTGAGCTTGTCCTTGTTGAAAAATGGTTTTCATGTTTGAAATCCTCCAGTCTTCCAGCACTTCCACTGATGTCTAGAGAAGACTGGAAGATTATGATCAGTGGCCCTGCAATTTCCACTTTTTGTTACTTCAATATCTTTGGATGCATCTCAACAATCCTGGTGCCTTGCCGACTCTAAATACCAATAGCCTGTACAACAGTACCTCATTATCAATATTGAACCATTCTCTGCGTATCACCTACCACCTTGGTCAAGACAGATGAAGAGTATTCATTTAATACTACAATTATGCCTCCCATCTTGTGTAAATCCCCTTTTTGGACCCTAATAACTCTAATCCTCCTTTTATCACTTTTTACCATTGATGCGCCCATAGAAGAAGATAGGGAATCACTTTAAAATGACTATCAGTCTTTTTTTATAGTTCCTGTTTGCATGTGTAATATGCTTTCTCATCTCTCCTCAGAACATTCTGTATTCCACTTGGTTCTCAATTGTATATTCTACCTGACACCTATCATAAACACTGTTTTTTCTTTAGATTAATTTCTGTCTATTTCAGGAAGCTGTGACTTTGTTTGTCCTACCTTTCCCTTTTGAGGAATATACCTTGTCTGTTTGCACTATCGTCTCTTTGAAGGTAATGCACCAACCTTTTATTTCAATTTGTCTGACCTAGCAATGACCTCACCCCACTGAAATTGGTTCTCTGCCATTAGACTTTTTGTATTCTGGATTGATCATTGTCATTTTCTAGTCCCACCCTAACACTTACTGTCTTCTAATGATTCCCCTGCTGACACTTGATCTACTTGGCCCATTTCATTTCCAAGAACTGGGTCCAACAGTGCATTCTTTCTTGTTGAACAGGGTGTATACTGGTATAGAACATTCCTCTGAACGCAGTCCGGGAGATCTTGCCCTTCACTGTTCCTTACACTACTAGTAACCGAGCAAACATTTTAGCTAAAGTCCCTCATTGTAACTACTCTATAACGATGGCATGTCTCTGTAATGTCCCCACAGATTTGTTCATTTACATCGTCCCACTAGTTGATGGCCAGTTGAAGACACCAAGCAATGTAATTGCACCCTTTTTGTTAGCTCTAGTCAAATTGTTTCTGTCCTCAAACCCTTTTGAGACATCCTGTTTCTTGAGCACATTAACCAAAAGCACCAATCATCCCCCACTTTTATCTTTCATGAACATCTTTCTGCCCAGGCATGTTTATTACCCAGCCTGCTCTCTCTTGAGCCAGGTGCCTATTATTCCACTTCAAAACTTCCCACCTCCTTCTGTGTTTGTGGTGGTAACAGTGTCCCTCAGGGTTTAATTCTTGAACCACTTATATGCAAATTATTGAGAAACAGGGTGAATATATGGAGTGAGTGGTGCCCTCTGGAGGGAGTGGTGTTGACATTTGATGAGAGCACAAAAATAGTAGGTGTAATTAATTATTTTCAAGACAAAAGGAAACCACTTGATCAGATGGAATAAAAGGTGGCAGATGAAAATACATGCTGGTAAATGTGAGTTGATACAACAGTAATTATTGAATGGAAATAGGCTTGTTACTTCAGAGCAGTGGTTGTTACAGTTATATATAAAAATTCTATGTTTTATCTTAAGAGGAAAAGTATAAAAATCAGGGGCTGAAGAGGAACTTGCATAAATAAAAATTAATATGCTCTTGTTTAGAAACGAATGATGGATTCTACGTCATAGGATGACAGATGCTCTGAATAGGGCACTGTGCAGGTCGGTAGCCATTTCCTGGAAGAAGCAAAAATACAAAGGAATGCTTGAAAAATCAGGGAAATTCCATTTGGGCAAATACAGAATTTGTAGGCTATTTAAAATTATGAAAGAGTGGGACATAATACTCATTGTTTCCAGTAATTGAGTGGCCAAATGCTAGGAATCCATAGATCTAAGATACTGAATTTCTCCAACATTCTCTGTGTCTGTGTCAAATTAAGAGATTTTAGAATGGAAGGCCAAAGAAACTTTGTCACATGGAATTGTGAGGCTATGGAATTCATGTCTAGATTAGTGGGTAATCAGAAACTGAGCCGACACTGAAGTCCTGATGGCGTAGGTTGATTAAGAAAAAGATGTTTTCATGCTATGTTTAGCTAAGTGGGGTGTGATGTAGGCTCTTGAGGCATGTAGCTACCTATGTGGATTTGATATTCCAGTTTGCTTGGATTCTCCTTGTGGATTGTGCGGAGTTCTGTTAAAGATGCAATGTCTATTATTGCAGAGTGATCATGGATGAGCCCTATAAAGGAGTTTTCAAATGAACTTAGATTCTGCGGAATATCAGAAGTACAATGCTGAAAGCATGTTTTCTAGATGTACTGAGATAACAAGCATGGGGCTGGATGAACACAGCAGGTCAAGCAGCATCATAGGAGCAGGAAAACTTGACGTTTCGGGCCGAAACCCTTCATCAGAAATGGGGGAGGGGAAGAGGGTTCTGAAATAAATAGGGAGAGAGGGGGAGGTGGATAGAGGATGGATAGAGGAGAGGATAGGTGGAGAGGAGGCAGACAAGTCGAAGAGGCGGGGATGGAGCCAGTAAAGGTGAGTGTAGGTAGTGGGGTAGGGAGGAGATAGGTCAGTCCAGGGAGGACGGACAGGTCAAGGGGGTGGGATGATGTTAGTAGATAGGAGATGGGGGTGTGGCTTGAGGTGAGAGGAAAAACAGGTTA
>JAHRHZ010000145.1:23482451-23582189 GCA_024137785.1 Ginglymostoma cirratum | reverse complement strand
GTCCGTCCTCCCTGGACTGACCTATCTCCTCCCTACCCCCCTACCTATACTCACCTTTACTGGCTCCATCCCCGCCTCTTTGACTTGTCTGCCTCCTCTCCACCTATCCTCTCCTCTATCCATCCTCTATCCACCTCCCCCTCTCTCCCTATTTATTTCAGAACCCTCTTCCCCTCCCCCATTTCTGATGAAGGGTTTCGGCCCGAAACGTCAAGTTTTCCTGCTCCTATGATGCTGCTTGACCTGCTGTGTTCATCCAGCCCCACGCTTGTTATCTCGGATTCTCCAGCATCTGCAGTACCTTTTATCTCTGATACAATTTTCTAGATGTACTATCTGGCAACTTTTGGTTCTGCCACTGTGAATTGGTTCCTTCTGTTTTATTATTACTGAAACTCCCATTCCCTGTTTTAACTCTGCTGTCCCTTCTTAATAGTTTTTTCTACTCCTCAGGCTGAAACTTCAGGAAGTTGGTGCTTTTTTTTTGTCATGGGATGTCTTTAGTATGTTGATTCCAGTAGGAGAAACGTTAGTTTCATCTACCCTTCTACAGCATAATATATTTAGTTATTGATATTGTCACCATAACCCTGAAGTACTTTGGACATTTTAAATTAGTACTTCCAAAAACTGTTCTTAAAAGAAGGCTGATACAACTGAAAATCGAGGCCCATGTAAATTGAGTAGCTGAATTGAGAAAGAGGGAGAGAGAAACCCATGGAATGTCACATCTGAAGATACAAAGAGAACGTCAAACTACAATCTTCCAAAGAGGAAAGAGGCATGTTAATGTAGACTGGGCTCTGATCTCTTGTGACTACAAAGTCAATTAGGGGTTGATGATATGTGCTGAACAGCAAGCAATTCTGTGTGAATTATGACCCAAAACAGAATTGGTACAAATGAAATGTAATATCTGTCTGGTTGGTTTGGAAATATTTTTCTGGGTGCTCTGGTTGCTGAGTTAGTTTTTATTTTCAAGACTACGATTTTTGGGCACTAAGGAAATTGAAGTTTGGTGGATAAGGTGGGAAAATAGAGCAGATATTGAAATATATTGCAGGCTTGAAGTACATTATAGGGTGAATACTGCAAGTTTACCACAGTCAATTTTGTTCCAGTCTCCCGATGTTAGTCATCCTCTTCGAACCATCTCAGCCCACATGCCAAGGCAATTTTATTCTGTCACGGTGCATGGATTTCTATGCAGCAAGTGAAAAGAGTTGAAACTGCTGTCCAGAAGAACACTGAAAGGGCTCATATGTCATTAACCAGAGCATCTCTTGCACCATGTGAGAAAATTTCGATGTGATAGTCAGGTCTGCTTTTTAATTATATTTAACTCATTATTCTGAATTCAACGATGTGCACATTGATTTGCCAGGTTTCAGGAGATTGGGAAAACAAGATGAGAGGATAGTGGAACTTTATGGAGCTGAACAAGTGATGTTTAAAAAATGCTTGAAAGACTGAGATCTGGCACCAGATTCCTTGACTAAGTGAAAGGCTTTTTTCACAGGACTTGTACTAAGAATGTGCTTTCAGTCCTTTGCAGAGGACTTCCAATAGCTTGGAAGCTCTTCCTCAATGGTGATTTTTTTCCATTGACCTCCTGTTCCTAACTGCTGGTCTTCAGATCAGGATGGGAGAAACTCTGTTTTAGACTTCTGATAAGAAACATGTGGAGCAACAGCAATGTTTTCCTCAGCCGTGCCCCTTTCACAAGATAGAGGGAACAACCATATTTGGGACACAGGGTGTGGAGTTAAAAAAATAAACTTTCTGGACATAACAGATGTGGTTTCTTCATTGGCAGTAAGAATTTAGATACTTTAGATTGTGTCTTCCATAGATTTATCAGCATTGGCACCTGAGTAGCTTGCATTCCCTGTTTTTCATATTAGGCCAGAGGAGGCTTGGTTGAAAAGTTCCTGAAAAAGTGGTCTTTCACATTTATTCAACCAGATGAAACCTTGAGCCCTGCAAAATTCCATGTGCAGACAGACCTACTTGGTGTTTTGCATCTTCCTCCGTCTCCATCCTCTTCATAGTTTCCCATCTCCTGCCTCTCCTCCTCTTTGGCTGTGCTGCCTGGTTCCAGAGTCTTGCTGTTCTCCAGACCCGCACTTCTCTTGAGGGTCCTGTAGTTGAGAGTGCAATAAAGCACAACATTGACTGATATTCTTGTGTATTACATGGCTTTGCCTGACTGATCCACACTATGG
Organism: Ginglymostoma cirratum; assembly: GCA_024137785.1. Lineage (NCBI taxonomy): Eukaryota > Metazoa > Chordata > Chondrichthyes > Orectolobiformes > Ginglymostomatidae > Ginglymostoma > Ginglymostoma cirratum. The sequence goes on along the minus strand of JAHRHZ010000145.1, from coordinate 23,579,964 downwards.
AATCCTCAGCCTGATGACCAATTGTTGTCTTAGTGCAGTTATTTCTGGTTGCAGTGCCTCAGTGCTGTCCTGTGGGGCTCTTGTCGGGGCTGATTAGCCATCTCTTAAGGCATATTGCTTGTGTCCCAGGATTGCCTTTGGGCATTGAGGGATGGAGTGAGGAGCTGTGACAGCCTGGGTGGAACTCTGACTCTCCCTTCCTTAAGGCCACCTGTCATGAATTATGCTGTGGGATCACCTTGTCCAACAAGAAAATATTGCTTTCTTTCTCTTTTAATGCAAGCCCAAGATCACAGATCCTGTGCCACTTTCTGTACATGTATACATTCACTAGTTGAACCTTGGGTGGAGTTTTTTTTTAAGAATAGAAGGATACTCTAAAATTAATGTGGGCTTACCAGCTGCTCCACAATGGTTGTCATGGTGGATACTACTGCGCCCTTTGTGCTGTGTCTCAGTGATAGGTGATGATGTACACACTAAAGCATTACTGATTGTGATGTAAGCAGTTAAAGCTCTTTCAGTCGTCAGCTAATATGGTTAGAGTATATGCAAGACTGTAACACAGCATGTATTCTACATCAGAACCAAAACATTGTGTTGCCGGCCTGTAGTACAAACTATCTTGTGTTTACTTCTGTATGATGTCAAAGTGATTTCTTAGGATTATGTCCTATTTAGGTGAGTGAAATAGACACTTATAGTTTTAGCAACCACCTTTGTTTACCTGACTTTTCATTTGTGCTAACAGATCTTTTCAGGTGTACGGTTCCATTTTACTTCAGCATCTCAACTTGTCAGTCAGGAGGCTTTTCAATAATGGTGCAGTACCAACAAATATGCTAAGCCAAATCCTCTTTCCTAATGCTCATTTGTAAGCTGAGTGTGCTGGGCAGTGATCATGTATAACAATACTAAACAGTGTCCAATAAGATCACTTGAATCCATTTGCATGTCTTCATTCAGTCCCAGGGCAAAATAACAGCACAGACTAGAGGTTGAACTTGAAACCTTTCTGGTCTGTGCTGACCGTCAACTCATTTGTTACCCATTGGGCAGCTGGTGGACTTCCTATGATTTTTGTTTTTTTTAAAATTTCCCTCTCTCCTTTTCCAGTGAAATGGTTGTTTCCAAATGAATTTTATATAATTTTTATTCACTTTTATAGGACCCGGGCATTGCTTACGAGGTCAAGGTTTATTCCCCATCTTTAGTAGTCCTTGAGCATATGGTGGTGGGCTGCCGCCTTGAATCACTGTAGTCCCTATACTGTAGGTAGTCCCACAATACCATTCAGGAGGGATTTCTGAGATTTTGATCCAGCCATGGTTGCCAAGAGCCCTCTAATTCCTTGCTTAATTTGCAATCCTTAATTGGTTACCATCACGCTGCTCTCAGCCCTCCTGAATGTGGAACTTCTAGAAGCAACAGCCAGCCCATTCTGTTCTGCGCTTACAGTGGCCAATCGCAGCTTCCACCTGTCAGGTTGCACCAGTTCACCTCTGGTTGCCATTCATTTGTTTACTCATAACCGTGGTACTCGTTTGGGAACCAGTACCTAAGGTCATATAGACAAACTTTCTCCCACTCTGCTCCCCATTTAGCCAACATTTTATGGTACAACAATTAGTTTCAGTTGTTATCATGATAAAGTAAAATAGAAGTCATAAAAGGTCAAATATACCACTTTTTGATGGGAAGAACTAGTATTTCCTAAAAATGCAACTCCTTTGTTTTGAGACATCAGTAAAAATCAAAAAGAATATCGATCAACATGACGCAATGTCATAAGTAGTTCCATTTTTCTAAGTTTTATAACATTTCTTGAACTGATTGAAAAGTTATTTTTTAAAGCTTATACAAATTAAATTATATAATGACAACCATAATTTATAACAAATATTTCTATTCATGAGGTGACTAAGTCACATGGTGCTTACAAATTACCTTATCATCTTTGTATGGCAATAGTTCATAATTAAACACCTGACTACCACTTTACGTTACTATGTCCAGTTGATTTTGCTTAGTAATGAAAATTTGGAATTCATTACTGCTTTAAATAGATGAGGTGATTAGGGTAGATTTATTAAGGGAAAGCTAAATAAATTCCCAAGAGAGAAAGAACTGGGCAAATATGTTGCTTGGGTGAGATGATAAAAAGAAATATTTGCATTTGTATTGTGCTTTCATGACCATTTAATTATAATCAATTAAATACATTTTGTAATATTGTCAAAGTTGTGACGTAGGAAACATGGTGACAGCCAATTATGTGTGCAGGAATCTCTTACATTCAGCATTATAATAAAGACAAGATACCGAGAGGCTGAATAAGCTGGGGCTATTTTCTCTGGAGCGTCAGAGGCTGAGGGGTGACCTTATAGAAGTTTTTTAAATCATGAGGGGAGTGGATAGGGTGAATAGTCAAGGCCTTTTACCCAAGGTAGGGGAGTTTAAAACTAGAGGGCATAGGTTTAAGACGAGAAGGGAAAGATTTAAAAGGGACCTAAGGGGCAACTACTTCATGCAGAAAGTGGAATGAATTGCTAGAGGAAGTGGTGGAGGCTGATACGATTGCAACATTTAAAAGGCATCTGAATGGATATATGAATAGAAGTGTTTAGAGGTGTATGGATCAAATGATAGCAAATTTTAGACTAATTTAGGATATCTGGACGAGTTGGACTGAAGGGTCTGTTTCCATGCTGTAAATCTCTATCACTCCATGACTCTATCTGTTTTGTAATGTTGATTGAATGATAAATACTGATCAGAACACTAAGGATAACCCCTTGATATTCTTCAAAAGGGTGCCACGGGATCTTTTTAAATCTATTCAAGCAAGCAGGTTCAATCTTGGGCTAACATATCATTTAAAAGACAGAACTTCATGGGAGTATCACCCATAATTTTTATACTTGAGCCATTGGGTGTGATTGGAACTTGGGGAGGAAGTCCCCAAGTTGGTCATCTAACTCTCTGTTCCCACTTTCTCCCCATACCCTTTGATCCTTTATCCCTAAGAACTATATCTAACTCATTCTTGAAAATGTTTTAGCTTCAACCACTTTCTATCGTAGAGAATTCCAGAGGCTCACCACTCTCTGGGTGAAGACATTTCTCCTCACCTCAGTCCTAAATGGCCTGCCACATATCCTGACACTGTGGTTTCTGTTTCTGAATTCCCTGTTCATTGGCAACATCCTTCTTGATTTTACAATGTCTATTCCTGTTAGAATTTTATAGGTTTCTATGAGATCCCCCCACCCTGTTCTTCTAAACCTCAATGAATATGGTCCCAACTGATCCATTCTCTCTTTAAAGGTCAGTCCTGCCATCCCACGAATCAGTCTGGTAACATTTTGTCACATTCGTTCCATAGCCAGAACATCCTTCCTCAGATAAGGAGACCAAAACTGCACACAGTATTCCAGATATGGTCTCACCAAGGTCCTGTACAATTGCAGCAAGACATCTCTGCTCCTGCACTCAATCCTCTCGTGGGAAGGCCTCTGAGGAACTATCACTTTCACCAAAGTTAAAAACTGGTTAGTCAATGAGAGAGACTCAGGATTGCTGAACTAATTACCTGGCACTCCTAGCCTGCCTGATGGTCATCTGTTCTTTTTCTATCTGAATGCTTCTAACTGGTGGTATGTCCACCTACTTAAGTGCTAATCATGGAGCTCTCAGGTTTGGAGATACAACACAGTGACTCTAGCCATAACTTGAGTTCTGAAACCCAATGCTTAAATTTCTGCGGCTGGTGACATTTCTTGCATATCTGTTCATCTAGGCCATATGAGGTGTCTGCAACTCCCCAGATGCCACAGTGTAGGCATTTAACAGGGTCACCCATATGCCCTCCCATGTCTCAACTTACCTTTGTACTATTAACTGTACACTGGAAATCAAAGTTTAATTATTCCCCCCAACTCCTCCTCCTGTGTCTATAGGGGAGGTACTTAAGAGTTCTGTAAAACTTTTATGTTTTTCTATGGTCAAGCTATTCACATGCCTTTCTTAAAAGCAATGAATTAGTCTAGCTATTTACACACACAGCCCTCCAATGTATACTTCACTGTTAATGAATCAATTTGATGCTTTTCTGCAATGTTGCTTTTTTCATTCTTCTTTGCAGTTATTAATAAATTGCAGGGGTTTTCTAAGAAACAACATAAGAAATATTAACCGATCACTTAACAGTTTCCCTGTGGCATCACATTTTTCAAGCATCAGACCAGTCTGAATAGTGGGTAGTTCTATCATGCCTTGAGGTTACTCCATTGTTGTTTCTTACCATGACTTTTTTTTTAATCTACCAGTTCTTTAGACTGGATCTCCTGAAACACTACACCAAATTTCCAAGCTTACATTCTGTCAAACAGCATTCAGTGATGAGACTTTGTGTTGCCACCTTTGTGAACTCAGTAAAACCACTTGCATTTGTACTACTTGAAATTGCACATAGATAAACCAACATTACTGGCTAGATAAACTGGTTCAAACGATCAACCTAATTAACTATCTGTTGCTGCGTCTCCAATATCTCTAAACTGTTTGATTTAAAAGATATCTATCCCTAACTAAGACTTACATAAATTTGACCTGAACAGTAAATGTGAGTTAAAAGCTAAAACAGATATGATTAGATTTTAGATAGATAAAATACAAGATAAAATTCCCTTATCAATTCCTAAATTCACACATTACATGTAACTTTACATGTCCACTCGTGATAAGCTGCTCTCTTCATGCTGGTGACTTTCTCAGAGGAGGAAAGAGTGGTAGAAAAACAAGTTTACATGGTGAATTCCAGATCTTGTTTCCTTGTTGGTTAAGGTTGAAGACACAACTGCCGATGGTGGAGGGAGTGACTAAAACTGGAGGAATGTAGATATTTTGGAGGGCTGTTTGGCTGGAAGAAGTTACAGAGACAATGAAGAATGAGGCCATCGAGAGGATGAAATTTTAAATATCAGACAATTTCATTCAACGAGATGGGTGAACATGACTGAATAAATTAGTGTAGGTGCGACAGAGTTTTGGATTGATTATGTTCTTGGAAGGTGAAAGGTGGGAATCCAACTGGGAATGACTTGGAGTCGTTGAAAAAATATCATAATGCCTTTTCTGGATTAATCAAATCTGGAGGTAACAAAAGGTATGGAAAAGAATTTCAGCACCAGATGAACTGAAAGCCAGTATGAAACATTACAAGCACTTAAGTAGGTGATTGTGGTAATGGTGCGTAAATGCCGTTGGAAGTTCATCTCTTGGTTAAGTATGACATCAAAGCTGTGACGAGTCTGACTCCGCCTCAGACAATCCCAAGACAGTCCCAAAAAGAGAAATGGATAAGATCTCAGGGACTGAACACACTTGAGAATTGTCAGGAAATAGCCAAATGTGGAAGTAGTTCTTAAAGGCCAGGAAAAGCAGAACTGGTTCAGAAAGAAATATTGTGTATTTAAGCAAATGTGTAGAAACCTCTTGCCAACTGAGTTGTCACATTGGCTTTGTGCTTAAAGTCTGGCACCGTGTGGAAGCTCTCTTAGGTCCACAAATTCAGCTGTATCTCCAATGCACTACAATATAGTTCAACACTGAAATTAAAATTGGCATCTTGATACCAGTCAAAACTGGGAGTAGGAGTAGGCCATTTGGCCCTGTTCCACCATTTAGTAAAATCATGACTGACTTGATTAGTGCACATTTCCACCATGGCAACATTTCACTTTCTTCTTTATCAAGAATTTGTCAACTTTCACCTTAAAGATACTACTTTTCAAGAAAGCAAGTTCCAAAGACGTTCAACCTTTGTGAAAAAAAAATCTTGTCATCTCTGTCTTAAGTAGGTGACCTGCTATTTTGAAACAATGATCCCTAGTTCTAGAATCTCTCATGAAAGGAAGCATCTTTTAGGGACTGAATGACATGATGGTGAGATTTGTGGTAGCAGCCTTATGTGAGAAGGCTGGCAGGTCTATCCTGACATCGGGGGCAACTCACTACACTGCATCTTTTATGCATTTGCTAAAAGGTAAAGCACGTTTCCAATTAAGGGTAATTATAGATTGTTTTACAACTTGCCTGGTTAATATCCACCTACCCCCATCTTAACCAAACTAGCCGAACAAGCTGGATTTCGAGATTTCTCAACATAAAATCAGAGTAGGTGCCTAGCAACTCATCACTAGTTGTGAGCAGCCTCCATATTGCCCAGCACCAAACAGCGTCTCTAGACATGACGCATGGGCACCAGGTACATGCACTCCTTGTCCACAGGCATTGGCATCTAACATTTGACAAACCTTCATGATCATCATGACCACTCTGCAAACTATTTGGCAGGCTGAGTGGAAGTGAAGTGTCCTGGGAAGCCTGTGTCTGGTTCCTCCTCCAGCGGAATGTTTCATGGCGTACTCTGTCTCTTTGTAAGGAGGGGATACCAGGAGTACATGCCAGATTCCCTGTCCCTCTTTCACCTAGGCCTTTGAATCTGAGGTCAAATGGTTGGGGTGATAGAGTAAAAAGCGTAGCACTTACCCAGATGAAGTGGAGCTTCTTGCGGCAGTGGTTGTTCCTCTGCATTGTGGAGCCTACACTGTCCTGGGTGATGAATGCAGAATAAGGCAGCCAGGGTCCAGTGGTGTGATTTCTTTTGCGGGTCCTCCAGGAGAGGACACCATTCCACTGCATCATCCCATCCACCAGGACTTTCAGATCTCTTTTGCAAAATTATGACACCATCTTCCCCTTCTCTGATATCATCACACTTGTGTCCGTCACCAAGTATGGCAGCTTCAGATTCCTAGGTGCACGTTGGTTTTTCAGCTCATATTTGCAGACAGGCAAGTTGCTCTTGGAGTGGTGTGTTGTAAGACAATGAATCAGATGTGGAGGACACCATAGGGCAGGTAGGCCATTAATGATGCAAACTTTGTAAGGTTTAGAAATCTCACTTAGCCACACGGTGGAAAACCTTCCAACAAACTGAATGCATCTCACACTTGGCCAAAAAACATAAGATTCAGTCCATTCTGTCCATATGCGGCCAGTCCACATCCTTCAGGATTTTATATGATTCAATGTGACTTAATCATAATGTAATTAATTACTTCTGTTTTGTTGAACAATGTCAGGCCTAATATAGCCTCCTCCCTGGTAAGCTGCAGAACAAGCTACTAAGAAATCATTCTGAAAACATTCTTTGAGCAACTCATCTCGGCAATCTTTACCTATATGAATGTCTTAGTCTATTTGTTGATTGAAATGCTCTATGATTATTACTACACTTTTCTGATGAGTTCCCATTATTTCCTCCTTTGTAATCCATCCTACTGGTTGGTTATTGTTACACTGTACAGCACTGTGACAAGTGACTTCTTGCCTTTATCATTTCTCATTTCTACTCAAATCGCTTCAATATCGTTTATGAACTTTGGTCATCCCTTGCTATTGTGTCAATAATAATTAACATTCTAACGATCAAAACCTTCCACCAATGGGTGTTAACTTTAAAGTAACAATATCAATCAAGGAACCACTTTTGAACTTTAAGAAGTATTCTTTCAATGATAAATATGTTGCTCTTCACAAGGCAAATGAGAGGAATATGGATGAGGAGAAAATTATCGATGGGAAGGAGAAAGTAATATGGGCAGATGTTTCTCTACACATTTTGCAACTGCTTTATTTCGCATTTTTATTCTGGGTACTCTTCCTGACATCAGCATCTCTGCGCACTCCTGTTGGTGTTCTGTTACTCCTTATACAATGGCTGTGTTCCAACCGAAGTAGATTGTAGAAATTTCATGGATTGGGAAACCACTGTTAACTTATTTTGGTTGCTGATCATTATCATGTGTCTTTGACTTTGAGGACAAATGGACTAATTGATCATCATTATGAGGAAAAGTTCACAATGGCAACATTGGCATAGAGCCAGGTTTATGTGGGAGATTAGCTGCAGAAAATTTGAATCCGATAGAAGATCCAATTGTCATTAACAAAAGTTAGACTAGTGGTTCCCAAACCTTTTCTAACAGGGACCCCATTTCAAGGCTGGAAAGGGAGGGAATATTGTTTTATTCCATCAATGTTTGGCTTGCATTTAGCATTCTCACGTCTATGCCATAAAATGTTATGGGTTTGAGGCCCGTTTTGAAATGTTAGTGCATAATAATGGCAGCTGTAGAGAAGGTACCATCTTGTCAATCATTTGATGAAAATTAAATCATGACTAATTAAAATGGATGTTAAAGATCCCCTGGTACAATTTAGTGTACTCCTAGAAGTTCCCCTCATTTTATTTGTTCATGGGATTAAAACATCACTGGGGTGTGATGGAGTAGCCAGGAACAGATGATGACAGTGAAATAGGACACCAAGCAGGAGGGTTGGAGCAGTTGAATGGACTTTCTCTGGAGAAAAGGCAATTTGGTGATGGAGGCCTCACGAAGAGCAGAAGACACAGACAAATGATTTCCTCAAACAAATGTGAATGTAGACTTAATTCCATGTAATGTCACTTCTCATAGATTACCCTTTCATGACCCTCCATATTTGTAAAGATCTGATGCCAGTGGAACAAAGAATCCCTACTTCATAATCTTTGGGCAGTCCATATGCTTAAATCTTCCATTATGTTAAAATAATTGCAGGCCTGATTTTTCTTTTAGAAAGTTGTCGTGAATTGCCTTCTGAAATCATAGTGGTCAATGTGGTGTAGGTACACCAACTTTGCTTTTGTATAGAGATTTTGACCCATTTATAATAGATGGAGAAATGGTGATATATTTCCTAAGCAGTCTTGTTGATGTGTGACTTGAAGAAATATTTTCAGATGGTGGTGTTTCTTTGCACCTACTATTCTCGTCCTTCTAAATGGCTAGAACATTTTTCATTGAACCATAATTACCCAAAAATTGATTCTCTTTCATTCATGTCTTTGCTATTTCTGAGGCTTTGCTAAATGCAGAAATGACCACCAGGTTACGTCCTCTTCGGAGCAATTGATTGTACATGAATTGTTTTCAGATATGATAAAGCACAAGTGAATACAGGTCTTCTTGGCACCTACTGTTTGTTTTTAGTGGGGGGCTTTATGCATATCAATCTTTAATTGGGAAATGGTATTTGGCATATATGGCCATTCACCAGTTCCTTTGCCTTTTTATGGTGACATCCTCGTTCTTCTAGAAAATGTTATAAATTGTAGACCTTTCTAGAAGCCTGTTTTCAAGTAACTTTGCATCATCCTCAAACATTGCATCCAGGAAACATTTTAAAAGCTTTTGCAGTAATGGAGAAAAAAGAATGGCGATAGTAGACACTCTGTTCCATTTCAACTGTGTGGCCACTTTTCCTGGGGCCATCTACTGGGTGACTGACACTCATCTTAATCAGGTGGGAATATCATTAAGACACAACATAAGAGCCTGATGACATTTTAAAGACAGTCAACAAATGTAGCAGTTAATTTGCACTCTGTGATATATTCAAAAAGTAATTGAATGAATGAATGAGCAGGATGTTTTCAGTGATGGTACGTGAGTGATGTTGTTGGCTAGGACACCAAGAGAACTCCATTGTCTTTGATTAATTATATTCCCTTTAGGAGTCGTTAGTTTTTTTTAATGTAATGCTTTAGGACACTGGTGGAGGCCTGATTTCAACTCATGTAAAACCTATTTATTTAGTCAGAGTTAAAATGAGGAGAGTTGGGTGATCCTCTTTATTGAAAAAAGAATCATCTTTGCAGACCAAATAGGTATGAATAGAGTTTGCAGTAATTGTCATCACTTGAAGTATATTCAGGCAGAGCAAGGTCCGTCACCTGAATTGATCTCCTTCTCTCGGGTGAGCTGAATGCACGCTGGACCCCAGTGACAGACTTCAAGATATTTAGCCTCCAGCAGATGTGTTAGCTTAGGAACCTGAGGATGAATGGTGCTGCTGATTATGGGTGAATATGCGTCCAGGATACTTACCTACTATCAGCAAAACTCAAAGCCAGGGCACTTTTGGGGACCTGCCATCTTTGATGTTTGCAGCTTGTTGTGACAGTGAGCTGTTATTGTTAGCCATAGAGGCCAGCAATGTATCTCCTTTTAATTAAAGCGAAGTATTATGGATGCTGGAGATCTGAAATAAAAGCCAAGATTGCTGGATAAACTCGGCAGGTCCAACAGCATCTGTGGAGAGAGAAACAGTTAATCTTTCCGAAAGAAGAGGCAAATTGAACTTGAAACGTTAACTCTGCTTCTTTGTCCATAGAGGTTGCCAGACCTGCCGAGTTTCTCCAGCACGTTCTGTTATCTATCTCTCTCTTGTCCTTGCAGGAAAAAAAAAAATACACAAAGCCTAAGAAAGGGTACAGGTTGGAGGTAAAAAGAGCACAAAATGCCCAGGCAAGTGTACATACTGAAGAAGTGCCCAACCTGTAGCTAGTCCTAATAATGGAGGAGGCCGTATTGGAGATTATCAAAGCAGCTGGCCATGAAAAAGACAGGAAGGCAAGATGGAATATTTGTTGGAGAGGTTGAATAGATACTGCATTTGTAAAAGAGAAGCAGAGTATCCCAACCCAGAACAACAGTAAGCAAAAAGCTTTGCTGCATTGGGAAATTTTGGCATTGCAAATGCTTATCCTCTCTGGTTTTCATGGTTTTTTTTTTTGTGTCTCCCAAAGGTTCTGTGTCAATGTGGGGCGGGGTGGGGGGAAGACTGTTTCCTCTGTCTTGTTATGGACCAGACCAAATCTCCTCAAAACATGTTAAGAAGATAGCCCAGACCCTAATTTTTTATTATTTTAAAGGCAAGTGCCAGGCTTTGCATTCCGGATGGAATTCAAAAACACACTTTATTCATACACTAGAATTAAAATACAACAAAGGAAAGAAAAAATGGAATAACTTTACTCTATTGGAACACTTTATAGAATAATAGATTATTCAACTATTAAACAGTAACTGTTCCAATATAGTAACATACCATAAACATACCTTTGGCAAAAGGGAAGTTCAGAAAAATAGATTGTCCCACAGGTAATAACCCAGTCACGGAGGAAAAATACCAAGAGAAAACCCTGAGAGAGAGAGTAGCAGGCAGAGATGTACTGCAGCTTTCACCCAGCAACAACTGCTATTAAAACTAAAAATCCTGGTTCTATGGGAGCTTACCCCACCCATTCAGGCTGCTTCTGTTGTTCTAACTTTAAAAGAAACCCAAGGCTTCACAAGCTGTTTACTTTATTGGCTTTCAATAGACAGCTTTGCATCTTTGCCTTAAAACCTCTCTTTTAAAAAAAAAGGACAAAATACACCTTCTAAAGCAGTGGGATAAGCACCGCTAGCGGAGTTGAAATCATTGTTACAACTTACAAATGCATCCTTCACCAGCTCAGATATAGTCACCTCAATGGGATTATGTAGGTTAATAAATATGTTACATGTTAGCAAAAAGAAAAGAGGCAATGATAGAGGCAGTGTAGGACAACCCTCAGAAAGTAGAGGATAAACACAACCTAGTTCTGTTAGGTGCAAATAGATAGTTTCGTTGAGGGCAGTCGGGAATAAGCAAGGAGGGCCTACATCAGCAATTACATGTCAGAGGCTCCTGAGATATTGTGGGCTGTTGGGTGAGAATGGAGGTGTTAGTTCAGCTCATTTGTGCCCCTGGGTTTTCAGCACATGAACACAGAGTGGGTAGTTTCCTGTGGAGTCATTTGCTGTAGCATTTGTGTACAATAGAAGCTGCTTACATTCACAAAATGCATTTCACATGTTGCAGTAAGGACTGGTAGCTAGCACTGATGGTGTAGACGTGTTTGGATTTGTACCCCAAATGGCGGACCCCTCCAGCCATCCACAGGGTGGCACGGTGGCTCAGTGGTTAGCACAGTGCCAGCAACCCAGGTTCGATTCCACCCTCGGGCGACTGTGTGGCATTTACACATTGTCTCCGTATCTGCGTGGGTTTCCTCTGGGTGCTCCGGTTTCCTCCCACAGTCCAAAGATGTGCAGGTTAGGTAATTTGTCCATGCTAGATTGCTCATTGTGTTCAGGATGTGTAGATTAGGTGGGTTACAAGGGGATGAGTCTGGGTGGGATGCTCTGAGGTTCGGTGTGGACTTGTTGGGCCGAAGGGCCTGTTTCCACACTATAGGGATTCTATGAAGCATCAGCCAAAGGCAGAAGCAGTTACTGCGGATGGTTGGGGTGTCACCCCTCACTGTGCATAATCATCAGTATCAGTTGCCTTGGCTGTCAGATTGAGGGACCATTTGGTGCAACAGTGATGGAGGCTGCCAGTGGAATGACACTGGTGCAACAGAATCTGGAGCTGTGTTCTGTGAAATCTTCACAAAAGGAAGACTGTCACTTGCATTTTACCTGCAATAGAGAGACCAAACAGGCTGCCTGTACCTCATCCAAGGCCACTAAAGGCATTCTGTAGAAGTGGAGAAGAGCAATGCCCAGTGATCGGACAGAACAATGACTGACTGATTCATTAGCATTTGTCTCAACTGTGCATGTGCATTTGTTCTATTTTTCCACACTGTGAAGGAGAGCAAGGGACCTGACGGGGAACAGTGGACAGATGTGCATTGAGACAGTAAGGACTGCAGGTGCTGAAAGCCAGAGTCTAAAGGTGTGAGGCTGGAAAAGGACAGCAGGTCAGACAGCATCAGAGGAGCAGGTAAATCAGTGTTTCGGGCTGAAACCCTTTGTCAGGACTGACAAATGGTTTCCGCACGAAATGCTGACTTACCTGCTTCTCAGATACTACCGGACCTGCCAGACAGATATGCATCTTTCATTGGTAAGAATATATCTTTTTCAGCTTTGTCTTGAATTGAGGACTTCTCACAGGCAGCTGGAAATGAGTCCCAGATAATGTTAGGTATAATATGCCTGGATCAGATGATCACTGACATCAATGACATTATTATGAAACTTTCAAGCACTGGATGACCCTTGCCTCTATCCTGTGTTTCCAGGGCATCATTTGTAGCTGCAACTTCCTCCTCTTATTATTCCCCTCCTTCTCCTCCATCCAGCTGCTCCCATGAGTTATGATGTTTCAGGATCTCACTCTTATGAAGGTCCATATTCTCTTCAGGCTGCAGCAAACAACCATTATGTACGAGGCCCATGCAGGAGTTTGTCGCAAGCAGCTACTGAACCAGCGCGTCTTTAGTGTCACAATGGTCTGCTCAGAGGTGGTCCTTGTGAGCAGATGACTTTGGTTATAGTGCCTCTGTGGCTCTGCCTTGGAATCATGTAAAGGGCAAAATAGCCATCTTCAAGGATATCACTTGTTCAGTAGAATTAACAACATAGTTTGGAGGTGAAATGAATACCTGTGACATCCTGAACTACCAGAGGAGGAAGGAATCTTGGTAGCTGCCAGACAAGTGAGTGCTCATGTGAATTCTGGTTACAGCCCATCTGAATGAATGTTCAGAAAGTGAAAGCTTTTATATTGATGTATCTCTGTTAGTGCCTTGATGGCAACAGGGTGCAATTGATCATACATTACACCATGAGAATTTCAGCATTCGAGACGAAACCCACTGCTCTGTGTACCTGCAAGATCTCAATTGTGTGGAAATGAATGTACTGTTCAGGTTTTGCAAAAAGGGCATTTGTAACTTGTGAAATGCAATAGTGTGCAGTCAATTGCAAAACACCACCGAGATCTACTGTTGATCATTGGAAGGATCCAAACACAAAATCATTCAAAGCCATACTGACTTTCATAGCTACTGATATGGCATAAGGGCTTGGTGAGAAATGTGACAAGATGTGAGGTCTTTGTGACAAGGGCAAAAGTTTCTGTGACCATCTGCTTTGATCATTGTATTCTCCTATGGAACTGGTCCTTGAGCATCTCAATGCTATGCTGGACGTATGGCCTGTAGCATTTCCGCATCCATTCCCGCTCACTGAATTCATCATGCCTGGGATCTGCCTTACCAGTGGAGAATATTGCTCCTCATTTCCATATAGCAAAAATCTGAGAATTCTGCTCCCATTGTCAAATGCTCCCTTCCTTGCAATCAGGTCGACTCTAAATTGTGTCAGGAATATACCTCCACTTTTCTTTTAAACTCCTGCAATCCCAAGAATGTAATTAGTGCTTTGTTTGAAACCTATGCATATACAATGGAACATGTGCCAGTTGCTAACTCAGCCTTCTTAGTTCATTTTCCTTTCATTGGGCCCCACCTTATTTTGAGGGGCAATGAAGGCTGTCTTCCTGTATGTTGTAGCCTCCATAAATCTGATTTACTTTTGACTCCGTGTGTAACCAGTGGATCCCAAACATTAACTAATTTAAATAGATACTTGGAAATCAGGATTTTCTTTGCCTTTAAAGAAACTTGATGCTTAATGTAACGATTGTAATGAGACAAGCCAGCTGGACCTCATTGATTATGAGTTCCCTGATTGGGGCTGTTAATCTGGCCCAATCAGGGAGACCTGGCTGACGTAAAAAAGTTGAGTGTCAGGAATACAGTCATTCTAGTGCCTACTCTGTATGAGGCAGTACTACAGTCAAGGACTGTTCATGTGTAAATACAAGGTAACTTGGTGATGGGATACAGCCTCTGTAGGGTTTATTTCAGTGGTGACGAGAGTAAAACAGGATCCTGAAGAAACCGCTGGTGACATTTTGAAATGGGGCAGCATTTTTTCATATCATACATTTGTTTGGGAAGTTTGACATGTTTGACACTGCTGTAGAGGACTGGGCCCAAAATGTGGAAAAAATGCTTTTTTTTTCCAGGCAAACCACATTTTTTTTCTCAACTACCACAATAAGTAATTCTCATGATAGTCTGTGGAGCTGCAGCTTTTTCTGTTACTAGGAGCCTAATTTTCCCTGAGGCACTAGATACTAAAACCTTTCAGGAATTGACTGACGGTTAAGGAACATTACAACCCCAAGCCCCCTCTAATTTTGAGAACCTATACCAGGAAACCTTTACAGTTTAAGGGTATGCCTTTGGTTTCAGCCTCTTGTGAAAAGCAGCTGGTTCAGTTACTAGTGATTGTAGTAAAAGCCTGACACCCAAACTAATTGGTTACGAGAGGGCCACCTAGATTGGCTCAACATTTTTCAATTAGAAAATGGCTGCCTGAGTGAAATCCTAATTATATACCTAGAAGTTTTCCAGGAAGGCCTAGGGACTATCAGAGGACTTAAGGCCAGTTTGCATGTTGACCAGGATGCAATTCCCGTGATTTTGTTAGGACTGCCCAGTGCCATATGCCTTATGAACAACAAAACAGTCCAATTTGTAGAATGTGTGGCATTTGTCTTCACAATTTTGAAGCCTGATCGGTCAGTTTGTATCTGTGGGGATTTTAAACAAAGGGTAAACCATTTTTTTGCAGCTGGATAAATACCCAATCCTTCAAATAGAGGATTTATACGCAAAGCTGACAAGAGGTCCGCCCTTCACAAAACTGAGTATGAACCACATTTACTTGCAATTACTTTTAGATCAGGATTCCTAGAGGTATGTTACAATTAATACCTATAAGACCTTATACCAATATACAAGAGTGCCATTTGAGTTATTGTCAGCCTGTTCAATTTTTCAGCGGATGATGGAGAGCATTTTGCAAGACCTACCACAGGTTGCAATTTACTTAGGTGACGTCCTGGTAACAGGGAAAACTAATAAGGATTACTTAGAAAACATGGATATAGGCCTTAGGTATTTTTCCAAGGTAAGTGTATGCCTATGAAGGGAAAGTGACCTACTTGGACTGCAGAGTCAACAAGACTGGGTCATAGCCGTTGAAGGATAAAGTGAGGGTGATCACAGATGCCTCGGATACCATGTCTGTCTACAGGATGAGGCCATTTCTTAGTCTCGTAAATGATCATGGAAAGTTCGTATATAATATGTCATACCTCCTGGCACCTTTGCATCAAGTCCTAAAAAGGATCAGTCTTGGAAATGGTCACGTAGACAAGCACTAGCTTTCAATGAAGTAAAGAAAACATCTATCATCCTTGAAGGTGTTGTCACACTCTGATCCCAAGAAAGATCTATTATTGACGTGCAGTGCCTCCTTGTATGGTATCAGGGTAGTATTAGCTCACAGGTGGCCAAATGGAGAGGAACAGCCATCCAGAATTTTGTCTTATGCAGACGTAAATATGCCCAGATGGAAAGAAGGACTGGTAGTCATATTTAGAGTCAGGAAGTTTCACAAATGCCTTTTGTTTGTGATAATCAAAGACCACAAACTCATACTTGGTCTGTTAAAGAGGACAAAGCAGTGTTGCCCATCGCTTTGGATCTCATTCAGCAACAGGCTCTAATACTGAGTGCTTATAATTATAAGTT
The DNA here is from genome assembly GCA_024137785.1 of Ginglymostoma cirratum. NCBI lineage: Eukaryota > Metazoa > Chordata > Chondrichthyes > Orectolobiformes > Ginglymostomatidae > Ginglymostoma > Ginglymostoma cirratum. Next base: position 23,563,586 of record JAHRHZ010000145.1, on the reverse strand, counting down.
AGAACACCGTCCAGGACGCCGAGTAGTGAATGTGAATGCATTAAGCCACCTTCCATTAGTAGATACACCGCCAATGGTACCCTAAGTGGAAAAGTCTGCAATGATATTAAATTTTCTGGACATACTTTCAGTTACAGCTGATAAGATCAGACTTTGGGCACAGAAAGATCCAGTTGTTTGCAAATTGAAACAATTGCTAGTAATGGGGGAAAGTAAAGGGCTGTTACAACTTGAATTAAAACCTTTTTTAGATCTGAAGAGACCAGTTCACAGTAGAGGACTGCATATTGTTTTGGAGATGAAGAGTGATTGTCCTGAGCAAAGGTCACCATCAAATACTGTCTGAACTGTATCAGGGCAATCCAGAGGTCTCCAAACTGAAGATGTTGATGGTGGCCAGGCTTGGGCACAGACATAGCCAGGTTGGTGGGACAGTGCCCAGTGTGTCAAAAGGACAAAAATTACCACCAGCATCTTCCCCACATCAGTAAACCTTGGACCCAGTTGCATGTCAACAATGCAGGTCCTTTCATGGGTTCAATGTTTTTGGTTAGAGTAGACGCTCAATCAGAATGGTTGGACCCACATAAAGTCCATTTGTCAAACAATGGGACGACAACAGAAAAACTGTGCACGTAGTTTGCGACACACAGAATCTGAGAACTGTTGGTCAAGGATAACAGGCCATCGTTTACCAGCAGGGAAATAGGTTATTTCTTACAGTTAACTTGGGATCCAACATATAAGGACAGCTTCATTACACCCATCATCCAATGGCCTGATGGAAAGAGCGGATACTGACCTTGAGAGGGTTATTTCACACCTGTCCTCAGTTCCTGCCCTCGGTGTGACCCTGAAAATTCAACCCAAAAGAGGTCATGTGGAGGTTGTTAAATACATCTACAGTTTTACAAAGAAACATAGTGTTTAGTGAGTGACTTGAAACTTGTTAAAATGCAATTAGCTCAAGTACTTAATTCAATGTTAACTAGAAAGGGATTTATTGAAACACTGAAGGTTACTTCGAAATATGAAACAGCAAATTTGCAAGCACAGTGGAATCCCATTAAATGTAATAATTTGGCGGAAATAGATCTGAAGTTTATGGAGAGTGGAGAATGACAGGTTTGGGAATAGGTGAGTTTGGAGCAGGTAAAGGCAAGGATGAAATTGCAGGATCAGGAGTAGACCATTCAGCCCTTCATCTCTACTGTACCATTTAAAGAAATGATGGTTAGTTTAATACTTCAACTCTATTTTCATGTCTTTGAACCTCGTCCTTAGTTCTGTATGACTTCAGCATGATAGAAGGTCTATGATACGGGTGCACTATGACACAATGCTTCACTATCCTGATTCATATTGGGATTTCCTGAAAATGACTGGGTGAAAGCACTGCATGATTAAGCCATTCTACTTGGTAAAGTGCAGGTAACATTTCAATTTTGTATTGCCTCCTCACTTTAATAATTTCTGCATTCAGGCAGTGCTCACCATGTTATTCATTGGTTGCATGCATAATGCATATTTTATTATAACTATCTTGAGCAACTTGAAGGTAGCCTGCTCTGCTTCAAGCTGACTTGCACCCTGAGAGGAAAAGTGCACTGAGACTGAAGCTGTTACTCATAGTCGTGCAGGAAGTGAATCTTCTTCCCCTCCACCACTTCCCAATGCCAGGTGCCTTGATCAGGCACTGAGTGCCTTTGAATGAGCGATCCTACCTGGAAGGCTGCAAGCATCCCACACAGTTTAATACAGGTTGCAGCAGGGTGAGGCCCTTTGGGGTCTAAACTGGCAGCAAGGTGGAAAAGTCATACATGAACCTTCCTACTATAGACACAATTGGGGTGTTGCAGTAAGGCAGCGATGTACCTGCCATCCTCCTCCCTATTTAAACGTCCTTCTGACTTCAAACTTAGCATGTGAGAAGGTACTGAATTTCAATCCTAGGAACAAAATCTGGGCTGGCAATCCTGTGTAATACTCAGGAAAAGTACTGCCCTCTTTTGGATGAGCGTAAAACCAAGATCTCATTACTCTTTCAGGCCAATGCAAAGATCCACTGGCACTATTTTGAAGAAAAAGTAAAGTAGTTCTCCCTATTATCTTGGTCATTATGATATTATTGCTGTAGTATTCCTGTATCCAAATTGGCTGCTATGTTTCCTTCAATTCAACCAATGGCTGCATTTCAAATGAACTTGCAGTTGTAAATGCTTGGCAGGGTTTTGAGATTGTGATAGTTGCCGTACATGTGCAAAGTTTTTTCTTTTATTCCCATTGTTCCTGCGCACTATAATTCTGATCTATGAATGTAGTTACAGTTGATGCTGGATCTTGAAGGATTATGTGCACAGTAGCTGATTGCAGATTGATTGATTGTTCTCAGATAACAGCATCTTACATGCAGGTATCACGAGGTATGGACACCTGCGATCGTTAGTTGATGAAAATGCAAAGCATCCCTGCCGTTCCTGCCTCTGTACTTTCAAATCCTCTCCAGAGTTAATGCTTCAGGTAGATGACCTTTCATCTGAACTGTTTGTTACCTTTACATGTCCCTACTCAACAAGTAATGCTCATATCGATGAGTAATAAGGTCAAATTTATATTTTGTGTTATTTACATTGCACTTTGTGTTCCAGAAACTATGGGCTGGATTACATGCTGAGGGTGGGCTCCTCCATTCCAGCGTAAATACGGGCATGACCCAGTCTCACCTGGCTGGCTCACCCCACTTCAACTTGTCAGGCGGCAGCCCTGTTATAAATAGGAAGGGACATCCATCCACCTCAAGGAGGTTACCTGTCCCATGGAGCTGCAGCCAATCTGAGATCAGTAGCCCTCCGCCACACCAGGATTGGTGACCAGTGGTGGTATTGCAGGAATTCCACAAGGAAGAGAAACTATGAAATCCCCCAAGCTGGGTGAGTCCAGATCTCAGCAGGCTGAGTGAGGAGGTTAAGGCATGTTGGACAGGGTGAGAGCAGGAAATGATTGATATGGATCAGCAATACTCTGTCAAGGGGTACTTCTAATTGACACAAGGGACCCAGCAAGGAAGCAACCCCCAATCCCTCCTGCCCTCACAGACCAGCAGTACACAGTGTTAAACTGACTGGGTTACATCAATCCTCTCATCTTTGCAATCCTGTCCAGCTGCCTGATAAATTGAAGTGATGACTTTTTAAAATTTCTGCCTAGAAGTGCTATTATGCACAACTGAGCAACCTTCCCACCAGTAAAACACCTGCGAATTTGAATTGAATATTTACAAGCAAAGGCCATTATGGGTAATGCAAACCATCAAAGGTAGGATAGGGGACAGTGGGAAAGGACTGAATGAAAATGAAGTTGGAGGAGGAAATAAAGCACTGTATCCCTTACAGTGCCCATCTCTCTTTCAAGGCATTGAGAGCATTGATGGACACCTTGGCCTGCTCCTTCTCCAAGGACAAGTAAGCATGAACATAAATGCAGAAGATGGGCAGACAGTTAGTGGATATGACCCCCCCTCCACAGCCCGCAACTGTTTATAGCCAGCCTGGCCAAGCCCAGGAGCAGACCTACGAGAGGGTCCTCCAATATGCCCATTGGTGTGGTGATTTTATTTTAAGCTATTTTTCCTAATCAACCTGTTATTATGACCTGTAGGTGGGACTTGAACCTGAGCGCCTCAGTCCGGGGATAGCAACACTACTGCTGTGCCACAAGAGGGCCCTTAAACTAGGCCCTTTTTTTAACTTATTCATTGACAGGATGAGGGTGTCCCTCGCCAGGCCAATATTTTTTGCCCATCCCCAATTGCCCAGAGGGCTGTCTAAGAGTGAATCACATTGCTGTGGGTCTGGCATCACATTTAAGCCAGACCAGGTAAGGGTGGCAGATGGTTTTTTTAAACAATTGACAGTGGATTCATAGACTCTTAATTCCAGATTTTTTTATTGAGTTAAAATTCCACCATCTGCAATGGTGGGATTCAAACCAGGGTCCCTAGAATATTGACTGAGTTGCTGGATTAATAATCTTTTGATAATACCACTAGGCCATTGCCTCCCCTTATTGGATCCATCTGATCCCGTTCACATTCTCAATCCCAATCAAGGTGCTTCCCCTAATCAACCTGTTTAGAGATTTTATGACACACCTCTGGAGCAGGTGGGACAAAACCAGGCCCCCTGTCTCAGAAGCCAGGACACTGGCACTGCACCACAAAAACCCTATTGGTGTGGTAGGTTGAGGTCCTTAATTGTTTGTTAATTACCCATTTAAGGGCTTTAATTGGTCCACTGACAAGAAGTACACTGTTCGAATACAGGAATAGCAAGCCACATTAAATCAGACTCGCTATCACTGAATATCACAATGTAGTGAAATTAGAAGTATTCAATGAGCTTCAAAACTGTCCAACTGTACCTACCTGGTCTTTAAGAATAACAGATATCAGACACCAAGTTAATAGCTCAAACAAAAATTAACAATTTATTATTAATACTGTAACTTAAGCAAAGCAAGACTAAACAATAAACTCATTTAAGTAAGGGCTATGATTTAAACTCAATCTTTTTTGACCTTAACCCTACTCTCTCGCACACAGACAGACAGGCACAGTTGTAGGATAAATTAGAAGATAAATAAAAGTTATAGTTGGCCAATTTGATAACCACTTCAACATTGAGTACAATGCAATTACAAAATTTTGTAGTTGCAAAGTATTGCATTGATTTACAGGCAAATGGGATTGTATTTTACTTGAATTTCAGAGTCGCCAGTCAATGTAAACAGTTTCTAGCGGGCTTCAACGATTATTCACTTTTTTTGCTATAATTGGAATTCTTTTCTCAAAACATTCAATAATTTTTTAACTGTAGGATAACTAGAAAGCACCCAGAAAACTCCGCGGCTTTCAGAGCCACGCTGCGTTATGCCCAAAGCCCAGATAAAACCAGTTCAAATTGCGGTTTCTCTTTCTTTCTGAACATTCTCTATGATTGTTCTTGATTTACAACATCTGCAGTTCTTTATAATTGACTTGCTAGCACTGTACTGCCCTTGATTCACCCATTCAACACCCAACCAGCTGCCATTCCTTGAACATAATACATGTTTGTGTCAAAATGTCTGCTGTGTTCTTAGAACAATAACTAACATTAACTCTCCAAGCCAGTCACCTGGTACAAACAAATTTGTTTTTTTTTAAACAAGCTATTGCTCAAAGTCCAAATTTCACTTCTCAACTTCAACTCGCAGTTCCAAACCAAAAATGTGAACAATAAAAATAAAAATAAAATAATGAAAGTCTCAATAACCCCCAAAGTCTTCCTTTTGCCTGTAGAATTGTGGCTAGGCCAAGGGCAGGTGTGACTGGTGACATGACTTCCTAATTAATTGGTCCAACTGCCAGTTTTCCTGCCTGCAAGTGACCTGTAAAATGATGGAAGTCAAATCCATGATATCTTTTAAGTCTGAGTTAGCTCTGAGAATGATATATTCCAAAAGTTTTGGTTTGTGCCATTCTCTTCTGTCTTTTTCACTTATAACTCTGTCACTTCTATCCTTGCTATCTAATATTGTTTCTCAGTTTCTCAATGCCTTAAATTTTAAATCTTTTTAACTTTATGTTTAATTTTCCTCATAACTAACCCCTCCCTAACTCCCATGTTACAACATCAATCCCCCACTGCCAAAGCACTGCATTTCTTTGACTGACAATAATCCTTGACTTCATTATTGGTGACCATGCCTTGAGTTGCCAGTGCTACACCCTTTGAAATTTCCTCTGAAAAATCAATTTCCTCTCTGCTGCTGTCTCCTCTAAGTAACTCAGAATCCAATTCATCCATGTTGTCCTTTCAAATGCTTCCTTTCCAATTTGTAATTTAGTTTTTCCCGTTATCTGTTGTAATGGTATCTTGGACTGTTTATTTACTTTAAGGCTTATTTATCTGAATGCCTTAAATTTCTTTACTCTTTATGGAATGTGTGAATTACCCAATTTGTTGTTCATCCCTAATTGCTTGACTATTCCAGAGGCAGATCAGAGTCAACCACATTTATTGTAGGTTTATCACGTAAAAGCTATATCGGGTAAGGATGGTAGTTTCTACCCTAAAGGGCATTAGTGATTCAGATGGGTTTTTTGACAATCAATCAATGATAATTTCAGAGTCTCACTTCTACTGAGACTATTTTTCATTTCCAAATTTATTATGTGGATTTAAATCTCATCAACTGCCGTCGAGAGATTTGAATCCATGTCCTCTGAGCATTAATTTGGACCTCCGAATTACAAGTCCAGTGACATTACCACTAGGCAACCATCTCCCTTTAAAGCCAGTTGCAATTGTAGTCGTAGCAACTGTAATACTGGATACATTGACCTTGAATGGTGAAGTTTCAAGATGACAATTGTTATTGCATTTATGTCTAGTTATGTCTCTGTGAAAAGACCTTGGTCATAATTTTTCAGCCACATCAAGATTGGGCGCTGTAGTGATTGTAATAAGGTCAGCCAGGTGAACCTGAGTCTGTCAATTCCCTGATTGGACCAGATTAACAGCCCCAGTCAGGGAGCCCTGGCTGACAGATATAAACAGGAGTGTCAGGCATTCTGTTCACTCTGAGAGCTGGCTCTCCGGAAGCCGGACCAGTGTCAAGTACTATCCACATGTAAATAAAGGGTGACTTGGTGTCTCTGTAGAGATATTTCAGAAACAAAGGCAGATATGGTCTGAGCACTTATCATTTTAGGGGATATGCAGTCAGGCCTGACCCTACCAGGCAGTTAACAAGTTAGGCTTATGAAGTGCTCTGTTAAGGGCAGTTAGGATACAAATCAGAATTTTCCAATCAGCTTCCAATATCCCAATGCGAGCGGCTGCAGTTTGACTATATCAAGACAGGTATCTAGGAGTAGACGATGAACTACCCTGCCTTTCTGGAAGTGCGTGCAGCTAACTATGGACCAATCCTACACTCCCCACGATGCCATAGTGGTAGCCAGGCTGTTTTTCTATCTTCCGTTTGAATTTTTAAAAAACGACTCATGTGGAAGTGATCCCTTATTTACTTAGCCTTTACTGCAGCCTGCTGCTCTCTTCAAGTTGGAAGGTTTCTGACAGGAACTTGAAGCTGGAGAATCAGCTTTCACCTCATAACTGCACAAGGAACCTATCTTCAAGCCAATTTAGGGGATACCCTAGTCAAAATCTCAGGTCAGTGGACAGGTTCAGGACCTAAGGACAATCCTGATTTGTGTTTTCTGATGTGAATAAACTTCAGCCCAGGATGTTTTCTTAGTTAAAAACATTATCTAGGTAAAAATTGTAGTAAATGCAAAATTACCGTAAGGTTTGTTTTATATTGACCCACAGTTGAAAATCCTGTGCAAGTTTCAGTTTGCTAACAAGTTGAATTTCGTTTCTCATAAAAAAATTCTTCTGAAAAGTTGAAATGTAACCTAACATATTAGATGAGAACTGTTTGTTACATATGTTCAACTTGTAGCATAACAGATCATAATAAAAGCAATGTACTGTGGATGCTAGGGATCTGAAATAAAAACAGGCAGTGCTGGAGAAACTGCAGGACTGGCAGCGTCTATAGAGATAGAAATGTTAATGCTTTGAGACCAAATAGTTGTTTTTTGGACAGCTCTCCAGTTCTGAAGAAGAGCCATTGGACTTGAAATGTTAATTCTGTTTCTCAGTCTCTGAAGGTGCTGCCAGGCCTTTTGAGTTTCTTCAGAATTTTCTGATTTATAGCAGTTAAAACTTTGGATCACATATGCATGGTGATGTCTAATTTCATTGGATGTGGACAATCATGAAAGCCTATTCCATTTCCTCAGCTTTTGTTACAGAATAGTCCATTTTGTCAATTGGCAGTAATGTTACTTTTATCAAATGCCTAATTTGAATGAAGGAAAAATATAATATTGGGGCAATGCATTGGTACTTAAACAGAGATTTATGCAAAGACTAGCTTTCCATTGTTTTCTTCAGGAGCTAAAATGCTGTTGATTACGTGTCTTAAATTGTGTGTTATATCTGAACTGTATTGCAATACAGCAAATTATGTACACACCTATGGAGTCCAAAGTCATCATTTAAAACCAAAATCTTAGCCCACCCCATTTTCTCAAAAGGCCAATTGAATTGTTGGCAATGTTAGGATGAGGGCCTGGAAAAATCTGCCCTTTAGTTAGTGGACACTGGCATCGTGATCCTTGAATCTATGTAACCTGCAAAAATTAGTTGCTTTTTGACTGATCTCACAAGCTGAACAGCATTGGTTCTTACAATCTCAATTTTAGCCACTGCTTCAATGCAAGGAATTTTGGTGTCAGAATATTTCGCAGTTTTGATTTGCAACATAACAAGCAGCATATTTTCTATTCTCTGTTTAAATCTAAGGTTCTTACAATAATTTACAATCTCCTTGTTCCAGAGCTGATTAAGGTTGTTGATTCAAAGTTGAATGCTGTCTGGATTAATATCAGTTTCTTCCCATAATGCCTGGTTATAGCACCTAACTTATCCTTTCGGTGAGTTCACCACAATTACTATTTGGTCCTGCTTCATCACAAATGTTTCTGTTTCTTCTGTCTTATTTCACAAATGCAGTATCTTTTATTATTCTTGGGACATGGTTATTGCTGGTGATGAGCTGTGTTTTTGAGCCACTGCTGTCCACGTGCTGTACATAGACCTGCAATGCAAGTAAGGAGGGAATTCCATGATTTTGACGCAATAATAGTGAAAGAACAGCAATATATTTCCAAGTCAGGATAGTGAGTAGCTTGGAGGGGAACATGCAGATACTGGTATTTCCATGTATCTTCTGCCCTTGTCCTTTGACACGGATGTTGTCATAAGTTAGGAAGGTGCTGTCTAAGGATCTTTGGTGAGTTTCTACAGTGCATCTTCTACATAGCACGAATGTTGCTACTGAGCATTGATCGTGGAGTGACTGAAAGTTTGCGGATGTGGTGCAAGTCAAGCAGACTCCACGTAACAATAAATCTAATTCTAAATTCGAACTGTCCTGGATCATGTTGAGCTTCTTCAGTGTTGTTAAAGTTGCACTTATCCAGGCAAGTGCACAGTATTCTACTGTAGATAACAAGCGTGGGGCTGGATGAACACAGCAGGTCAAGCAGCATCATAGGAGCAGGAAAACTTGACGTTTCGGGCCGAGACCCTTCATCAGAAATGGGGGAGGGGAAGAGGGTTCTGAAATAAATAGGGAGAGAGGGGGAGGCGGATAGAGGATGGATAGAGGAGAGGATAGGTGGAGAGGAGGCAGACAAGTCGAAGAGGCAGGGGTGGAGCCAGTAAAGGTGAGTATAGGCAGGGGGGTAGGGAGGAGATAGGTCAGTCCAGGGAGGACGGACAGGTCAAGGGGGCGGGATGATGTTAGTAGATAGGAGATGGGGGTGTGGCTTGAGGTGGGAGGAGGGGATGGGTGAGAGGAAAAACAGGTTAGGGAGGTGGAGCTGAGCTGGGCTGGTTTTGGGATGCGGTTGGGGGAGGGGAGATTTTGAAGCTTGTGAAATCCACATTGATGCCATTGGGCTGCAGGGTTCCCAGGCAGAATATGATTTGCTGTTCCTGCAGCCTTCGGGTGGCATCACTGTGGCATTGCAGGAGGCCCAGGATGGACATGTCATCTGAGGAATGGGAGGGGGAGTTGAAATGGTTCGCGACTGGGAGGTGCAGTTGTGTGTTGCGAACTGAGCGCAGGTGTTCTGCAAAGTGGTCCCCGAGCCTCCGCTTGGTTTCCCCGATGTAGAGGAGGCCACAACGGGTACAGTGGATGCAGTATACCACATTGGCAGATGTGCAGGTGAACATCTGCCTGATGTGGAAAGTCTTCTTGGGGCCTGGGATTGGGGTGAGGGAGGAGGTGTGGGGGCAGGTGTAGCACTTCCTGTGGTTGCAGGGAAAAGTGCCGGGTGTGGTGGGGCTGGAGGGGAGTGTGGAGCGGACAAGGGAGTCGTGGAGGGAGTGGTCCACCGAAGGCTGCAGGAACAGCAAATCATATTCAGCCTGGGAACCCTGCAGCCCAATGGCATCAGTGTGGATTTCACAAGCTTCAAAATCTCCCCTCCCCCAACCACATCCCAAAACCAGCCCAGCTCAGCTCCACCTCCCTAACCTGTTTTTCCTCTCACCTATCCCCTCCTCCCACCTCAAGCCACACCCCCATCTCCTATCTACTAACATCATCCCGCCCCCTTGACCTGTCCGTCCTCCCTGGACTGACCTATCTCCTCCCTACCCCCCTACCTACACTCACCTTTACTGGCTCCACCCCCGCCTCTTCGACTTGTCTGCCTCCTCTCCACCTATCCTCTCCTCTATCCATCCTCTATCCACCTCCCCCTCTCTCCCTATTTATTTCAGAACCCTCTTCCCCTCCCCCATTTCTGATGAAGGGTCTCGGCCCGAAACGTCAAGTTTTCCTGCTCCTATGATGCTGCTTGACCTGCTGTGTTCATCCAGCCCCACGCTTGTTATCTCAGATTCTCCAGCATCGACAGTTTCTCCTATCTCAGTATTCTACTGTACTCTTGATTTATATCTTGTAAATGGGGACAGTCTGTGGGGGGTCAGGAGGTGAGCTACTTGCTGCAGTATTCCTAGCCTGTGATAAGCTGTTGTAGCCACTATATTTGGAAGGTTCAATTGAGTTTATTGTGAATGGTAACACCCAGAATGTTGATAGTGAGGAATTCAGTGATTGGTAACATCACTGAATGTCAAGGAGCCGTGATGAGATTGCCTCTTATTTGAGATGATCATTGCTTGGCATTTGTGTGGCGCACATGTCACTTTCCACTTGTCAAAACAAGCCTGGATATTCCAGGGCTTGTTGAATTTGGACATGGACCGCTTCAGTATCTGAGGAGTTGCAAATAGTGCTGAACTTTGTGCAATCGTCAACGAACATGCCTACGTTATGATGTAGGGAAATTAATTCATGAAGCGACTGATGACGGCTAGACCTAGGACACTGTCCTGAGGACACTTGGACATTATCCTGGGTCCTGGAGGTAAGAATATTGACATTTAACACCTCAACCATCTTCCTATGTCTCAGGTATGACTCCAACCATCGGAAAGTTTCATGTCTGATTCCCATTGATCCAGTTTTACTAGAGCCCCCACTCAGTCAAACATGGTCTTGATGTCAAGGGCCGTTATTCCCACCCAACTGTCTTTGGTCCATGTTTGAGGTCAGGAATAGAGTGGCACTGGCAGAATCCAAACTGGGCATCAGTGAGCAGGTTATTGCTGAGCTGGTGCTGCTGGATCGCACTGTTGATAACACCTCCCATCACCTTATTGATGATTGAAAGTAGACTGATGGGGTGGTAATTGGCCAGCTTGCATTTTTCATGCTTCTTGGGGGGCTTCTTGGAGCAATTGTTCTCATTGTTGGGTAGACTCCAGAGTTCAACTGTACTCGAACAGGTTGGTTACTGTAGCACAAGTCTTCAGTGCAGTTGTCAGAATGTTGTCAGGACCCATAGCCTTTGCAGTATCCCATGCCTCCAACTGGTTCTTGATAATGTGGACTGAATTGAATTGGCTGATGACTGATATCTGTGATGCTCGGATCCTCTGGAAGAGGCTGAGATGGATCATCTACTTAGCACTTCTGGCTGAGGATTGTTGCGAATGTTTCAGCCTTATCTTTTGTACTGATGTGCTGGGCTGTCTTATCATTGAGATTGGAGGTATTTATTGAGCCTCGTTGTCAAGTGAGATGTTTGATTGCCCAGCAACATTCATAACTGGATGTAGCAGGACTGCAGAGCTTAGATTTGATCTGTTGGTTATGGGATCACTTAGCCCTGTCTGTCACTTGCTCTTTATGCTGTTTGGCATGCAAGTAGTTCTGTGTTGTAGCGTCACTAGGTAACTACTTCATTTTCAGCTATACCTGGTGCTGCTCAGGAAAGCCCCCCTGCACTCTTCTTTGAACCAGGTTGAACCCTTGGCTTGATGTTATTGGTAGAATGGGGGATATGTCAAGCCATGAGGTTGTGGATTTGTTGGAATACAATTCTGCTGCTGTTGGTGGCCCACAGTGCCTTATGAATGCCCAGTCTGACGTTCTGAGTCAACATTGAGGAATCCAAGGCCAACTTCCTTCTGACTGTATACCAATGTGCCAGCACCTCTGCTGGGCCTGTCTTGCAGTGGGACAGGACATAACCAGGGATGATAATGATGGTGTATGTAAGATATGGTTCTATGAGTATGCCTATATCAAGCTGTAGCTTGCCGATTCTATGAGACAGCTCTCTCAGTTTTGACACTAGCTCACAGGTGTTAGTAGGAGGGACCGTGCAGGGTCAATAGAGTCTTTTTTGCCATTGATCTTTCCTGAGCCAAATTGACCTATCCAGTTTCACCTTATTTTTAAGACTTTGTATCGATTTGTTACAATTGTATTGACTTGCTAACCCCCTTCAGAGGGCAGTTAAGGGTTAATCACATTACTGTGGATCTGGAGTCACATGTAGCCCATACCAGGTGAGGATGGCAGATTTCCTCCTTGAAGGACATTGATTAACCAGATTGGGTTTTCCAATTATTGACAGTGGTTTCATGGTTGTTGTTGGATTTTTAATTCCAGATATTTATTGAATTCAAATTCCACCATCTGCTGTAGTCTCCAGAATATTCCAGAAACATTACCTGAGTTTCTGACTTACTAGTCTGGCGATAATACCACCAGGCCATCACCTCCCGATAGGGCTAGGGTTAGTTTTAAAGGATTAGGGTTAGCATTAGTTCTAAAGTTACACAATGTATTGTCCTTGCCAATGACCTTTTTTCAGCAAGTAAATTTAACCATTTGACCCTGACAATCTATGGGCATTCCCGTCGTTGAATCCACCGGCATTGACATCCTGATGAGATCACCATTTATCAGAAACATAATTAAGTGAGCCATCTAGATAGTGCGCCTAGAAAAACAGGTCAGAGACTGGGTGTTTAACTCAACTCCAGACTCATTGAAGTCTCTCCACTAGGGGAGGGACGGCAATGGCCTCGTGGTATTATCACTGGACTGTTAATTCAGGCACTCAGATAATGTTCTGGGGACCCAAGTTCAAATCCTGCCATGGCAGATGGTGGGATTTGAATTCAATAAGTTCAAATCCTGCCATAGCAGATGGCGGGATTTGAATTCAATAAATATCTGGAATTAAGAATCTAATGATGACCATGAATCCGTTTTTGATTGTCGGAAAAATCCACTTGGTTCACTAGTGCCCTTTAGGGGAAGGAAACTGCCATCCTTATCTGGTCTGGCCTACATTTGACTCCAGACCTACAGCAAAGTTGTTGACTCTTAACTGCCCTCTGGGCTATTAAGGATGGGCAAGATCTGCTGCCTTGCCAGCAATGCCCTCATCTCGTGTATGAATAAAGAAAAGTACAAAACAGAAGTTACGAGCCTGATTAGAATGCTGCCCATTTTGCGTGAGTGAGAGCTGATCCAACATTGCTGAACAAGCTGGACACTATCCAGGATGAAGCAGCCCATTTGATTTGACGCTGCATTCACTATCCTAAACATTCACCCACCCTACAATTATTGGCACATAATGGCTGCTGTCTGAACCTTCTACAAGATGCATTGCAGAAATTTGCCAATCTTCTTTCAACAGCATTTACTACACAAAAAGAAGGGTCACTGGACCCAGAAGATTAACTATGCTTTTTCTCCTCAGATGCTGCCAGACCTGCTGAGTTTCTCTAGCAATTTGTTTTTATTTCTTACTTCATAAAACCTCAGCAACCTAGGAATGGCAAGGGCAGTAGGCACATGGAATCACCATCATCACCAAATCACACAGCATGATGACTTGGTTTTGTATTGATGATTTCTGTTCCCTCATTGTTCCTGGAACATAATCTTAGAATTCCTTGCTTGATAGTACTATGGCGTATTTAAACCACATGGATTGTGTTGCCTTAAGAAGAGAACTCATCACTAACCACTCCAGGATAAATGGAATAGGCAAAGAGTCCTGGTCTTGCAGAGCTGACATTCTGTGAATGAATTAAAAATAACATAGATATGGGAGTCCACACTGCAGGAGGAAAGCCGTATCAGCATGTAATACAAATAAGAAAGTAAGGTATACACTGTTCGTTTCTGACCATTTAACATGATTGAAAAATTGTGAACAAGCTGTCTGTTAGCATTGTGGACTCAAAACTATCCTCTATCCTATTGCACTTACTGTAAACTCATGTTGGTGAATCAACTGATCACTTTTTTTTTCAGATTTCTCCATTAACAAGTAACTGAGTTTTCCAGACTTCCTCCGTCTTCATTGATTTTCTGTGCCATCACTAAGATAGCCATTTGTCACCACTGATGAAGGGTCTAGGCCTGAAACGTCAAGCTTTCCTGCTCCTATGATGCTGTTTGGCCTGCGGTGTTCATCCAGCTCCACAACTTGTTATCTCTGTCACCACTGTAACTTTGGCCAACTCCCCACCCCCACTCCGTTCATCTGGTATTGAACCCCTTTGTCCATTTTTATTACTTCTAGTCTTGACTATTCCAGCCCACTGCTGTTGGCCTCCTATTTTCTACTGCCTGTAAACTTCAGGTCATCTAAATCCCCCTCTCTCTATGTCCTAACTCTCACCAAATCATAGAGTATTACAGCACAGAAACAGATCTTTGGGTCCAACTCATCAGTGCCAACTATACATCCCAATCTGACGTAATCCCATTTGCCTGCATTTAGAGCATATCCCTCTAAACACTTACTATTCATATGCCCAATCAGATGCCTTTTAAATGTCATAATTGTACTCACCTCCATCACTTCCTCTGGCAGCTTGTTCCAGACAAGCAGCATCCTTTGCATGAAAAAGTCACCCCTTTTTAGATTTTTCCCCTCTCACCTTAAGCCTATGTCTTATAGTTTTGGAATCTGACCCCCGCAAGGACAAAGACCTTGGCTATTCCTCTATTCATGCTCCTCATGATTTTATAAACCTATCACCCCTCTGTCTCCAGCGCTGTAGCGAAAAAAGCCCAGTCCATTCAGCCTGTCCCAATAGCTCAAACCCTCCAGTCCCGGCCTTCCTTGTAAATCTTTTCTGTACCCTTTCAAGTTTAACAACACACTTCCTATAGAAGGGCGACCAGAATTGTACAAAGTATTCCAAATGTGGCCTAACCAATATCCTGTACAATATGACCTTTCAACCCCAATACTCAATGTTACTATACTCAAGTCCTTCTCATCCATTACCCATGTGCTTGGTGACCTGCATTGACTCTCAGTTAAGCAGTTCCTTTCTCAGTTTTATTCCTCCCCACCTCTATACTCTCCTCCATTCGCACAGCCCTCCTAATTCAAAGCCCTGATTTTAACCACTGCACCATTGACAACTGTTCCTTCTGTGCCAAGGGTTTAGCATGTGAAATTTCCTTCCTAAACATAGAGCCGTAGAGATTTACAGTAAGGAAACAAACCCTTCAGTCCAACTCATCCATGCCAACCAGATGACTTACTTTAGTCTAGTCCCATTTGCCAGCATTTGGCCCGTATCCCTCTGAACCCTTCCTATACATATACCCATCCAGATGCCTTTTAAATGTTGTAATTGTACCAGCCTTCACCACCTCCTCTCGAAGCTCATTCCATTCACGCACCACCCTCTGCATAGGCAGTCAGCTGTGAAAGCTCACTGCCTGGTCAGTCAGTTGTGCAGGTTCTCTACTCCTCTTTTGTCACCTCCCACATGGTACTTGTTCTCCCTCTTGTTTTAAAGTGTCTTGTTTTGATCTCCTTTTTCCAAAGTCCCAGAACAATGCAACAGCTTAAAACAGTAATTAGTACTCCAAGAAATCAAAGAGATCATTTCCAACACTAAAAAAAACTCACAAAATGAGCAGCTTTTACAGCCACAGTTTTCTCCTGTCTACCATCTTGGATTCTTCACACTTCTTTCCTTTCTTACCTGTTTTAAGGCAGTTATTAAAAGCTACCTCTGATCAAGTTTGTACCATTCACCCCATCTTTTTGTCGTGTGGCTGGCTCAGTTAGCTTGTTTAATATTGTTTCTGTGAAGCACCTTGGTACATTTTACAATATACAAGCACTGTATAAACACACATGTTATGTTATGATAATAATTTGTTATTTATCATGTTGATTGTTTAATCAATTAATCTAACTTGTCTTATTTTTGCTCATTTCTAAATTTTACTGTTTTCCTTATGAAAATTTGAAATACTGCTGTGTCTTTTGTATGTGAAAGTAAAAGTAATCCAGAACAAAAAATCACTTATTATGTAACTCTTTAGTTTATTTATTAACCTATGATGTGTCTATTCAAATAAATTGTCCTTTTTTTCAGGTAAGAGTGTCAAGTAATATGGACCATAGGTAGGTGTTAATGAAATTCAGCTGTATATCAGCCAGGATGAAGTCGATTGACAGAAGAGGTTCAATGGCCTTACTGTGTTCCAAATTCCGGTGTTATTATACTCCAGTGTTGTGACAGTGAAGGCAAATGAATTTCTTTAAAACATTTTCTTGGTATTTAGTTATTGCCCTATAGTATTCCAAAGCAAACAAAGCAGTCTTTTTCAGAATTTATTAGCATTAATTGAATGGAATTTTAGCTGTATTCTGTTAAATTGGATTTGCTACTACATGTAAATTTTCATACAAGGCATAATTCGACAATGCAATCCAATTTTCTGTAATTTTTTTAGCGTTTAATAAGAAATAGGTGAAAGTAGACCATTTGGTATCTTGATCCTGCTCTAGCATTCATATGACCATAGCTAGTCTTCAACATCAGCTCCACCTTCCTGCACTGTCTCCATATCTTTTCGTCCCCTTAGTGTTTTGGATATATTCTCAACAAAAATTTACGTTAATTGCAACAAAGCTTTCTTATTTTTGTATTCCAACCCACTTGCAAGAAATGCTAACATAACATTTCCTTCCTAATTGAAATTAGGAATTTGTTTACTTTAAAAAATTTCTGAGGGGCATAGAGAAAATGAATAGCAAAGATTTTTTTCCCCAGGGTGGGGGAGTTCAAAACTAGGGGGCATATTTTCAAGGTGAGAGGAGAAAGATTTAGAAGGGACCTGAGAGGCAACTTTTTCACACAGAGGGTGGTTCTTATGCAGAATGAACTGCCAGAGAAAGTAGTAGATGCAGGTGCAGTTACACCATTTAAAAGACATTTGGACAGGTATATGAATAGGGAAGGTTTAGAGGGATATGGGCCGAATGCAGGCAGTGGAACTGATTTAGTTTGGGAGAATTGGTCAGCACAGACAAGTTTGACCAAAGAGTCTATTTCTGACTCTATGATTCTATAATTGTCAATTTTGACCTTGAATATACTCAATTGTTGACAATCCATAACCCTCTGGGGTAGAGAATTCCAAAAATTCATAACCCCTTGAGTAAGGATATTTCTCTTCATCTCTTTTGTAAATAGATGACCTATTTATCTAATATTGTGACACCCTATTCTCATATCTATAGTCTCTTCCCATCAAGACCTTTACGAACCTTGCACTGAAATTTTCCATATTAAAAGAATTTTTGCAGCCATCAGTGATTTGTACACCAACTGTGAGGAATGTACATCAAGAAGTCCCAGAAACCTCATTTGTGTGATTTCAGTTAGGGCATTGATTGGTTGCTAAACTAGGCTTCTGCATCCCTGCATTAACAAGGAGAAAAGATGCCTGGAATTTACATTGCTGATTTTTATCTGTGTTCCTTGTTGGAATGTTTTTGAGTGGGTGTAAGATCAGAACAGGGTCAAACTCGGCTGTACTGTTACACACCTAGACCCTAGAGTAAAAAGATAGGATGAAATTTTTGGAACTGGGTTCCTTTGGAAGGACAGCTAATAGAAATTATTGGACAATCAAAGAAGGAATTCCTGTGTGTACATAAACCTGGTTTAGGGATTTAATTGAAAAATTTGTAATATTAAAATAGAACATTTGTTTAAATAAACTGCCAGTATCGAAATCTGGTATTTCAGCTTGTTTAATATTTACATCAAATAAGTCCTACTTCTGATAGAACAGCAGAAATAAGTAACTTGCTGTCCTGTGAATTGCAACTGAGTACGTGCTCTTCACAAATCCTTGCATTTACTTGGAATATTTTAAACAGGGCATTTTCTGTTCTCTTTCAGTGTTATGATTGAACTGGGCGTACAATATGTTTTCCAAGCTTAGCAGTTTATTCCAAAGCAATGCAGCACTCATTTTCAAGGTAACCGAAATGTGCAAGTATATCAGCTTCATTTAGAAGAACGTTCCTTCTGTGCTTCAGAAATGTAAAGCTTAGGAAATTAATGGTTGTAAAGCTAATTTTGGAGCTGGAAGGAAGTGCTATCTCAGATTACAAAAAAAATAGTTGATGAACTGAACATTTTGTTGAAAGATTGACTGGCCTTTCAAATCTACAGCTTTTAATATGATCAGACAATGTAATACAGTATAAAACTTTTAATGTACCTTTTTGAATGCAGTTCCCACAAATGTAGATATGAGAGTAAATTTTGAGATTCTGGCAATGACTTTGTTTTGCTCACGAATTTTAACATCGGCGTGGTTCTTAGCAATCATTTTATGCAATCTTGCTAAGATGCAATTTTCAAAGCACTGAAAAGTAGGAGGAGACCATTGAGTGCCTCCAGCATGGTTCACCATTCAATTAGAAGTTGGCTAAGTTGAAAGGTTGTCTTCACTGATTGGGAAAACACATTTCATGGTTAAATTGAGCTTCAACTCTAGCATGCATATCACAGACATTAACATATCCATGGTCTGCTTTGCAGGATTTCATACAGCAAGACTGCTGTTGCTGAGTTAAATGTTGAAGTTTAGTTTTGTTCGGCAGTGAACTTTAGACATCTTGCAACTTTTTCTCTGTGCAGCCTTCAGTTTTGTAGGGTACAATTACTGTATTATTACTTTATTGGAAATTGCAATAGAGCTTGAAGGATTACAGAGTAAAAAACCGAAAGAACTGCAGATGCTGTAAATCAGCAACGAAAACAGAAGTTACTGGAAAAGCTCAGCAAGTTTGGCAGCATCTGTGAAGAAAAATCAGAATTAACATTTTGGGTCTGGTGACCCTTCCTCAGAACTGATGTCAGCTACGAAAATGTCAGTTTAAGTGCAGAAGATAGGATGGGGGAGAGGGTAAGGAGTAAATGGTAGGCAGTGATAAAGCCCAAAGAGAGAGAAGAACATCTGGACAGACAAAAGAGTTGATTATGATCTGGCTAGGAGGGTGAATAGCTGTTAACGGAGACTGTTGGTCTGCCACACAGACTACCTGTTGTTAGTCACTATGTGATAATAAGGTCTGGTGTATGGGGGAGGGGGCTAGGTCATGGGAGAGTTGAGGCCCTAAAGTTTATTGAACTCAATATTGAGTCCAGAGGGCTGCAGGGTCCCCAAGTGAAAAATGAGTTGTTGTTCTTCCAGCTTCTGCTGAGCGCCACAGGAACACTGCTGCAAGCCTGAGACAGAGATGTTGGCTAGGGAGCAGGGTAGTGTGTTAAAGTGGCAGGCACCTGGAAGCTCATGACTTTTTGTGCAAGGAGAATGTAGATGTTCTGCGAAGCGGTCACCTAGTCTATGCTTCGTTTCCCCAATGTAGAGGAGACCACATTTGTGAGCAGTGAATTCAGTAGACCACATTGTGGGAAGTGCAGGTAAAGCGCTGCTTCAGCTGGAGGGTATGTTTGGGTCCTTGGATACTGGGGAGAGAGGAGTTAAATGGGCTGGTGTTGCACCTTTGGCGGGTGCAGAGGAAGGTGCTGTGGAACTGCTGTGTGTTGGAGGATTACAGGTTCCATTGTTCTATCTAAATCGGATTGGAGAAATAATTTGTGAAGGCACAATGTTTGGAGAGAATTCCGCTTACAGTAATGTGTCAGCTTCTGTAAATACCTAAGGAGTAATTTTCACAAATCATTGAACATGTTTTCATCAGTGCAAAGCTGTCTTTGACACATGCATTTCAACTGCAAAAGGAGTGACAAAACCATGTACTGTCAACTTCAAGGATTGTGATTGCTGTTCTCATTAGTATGATGGATGCATTAATCTTCTTTGCAGTTGGGCATTTATCCTGATAGTCAGAAATAATCAGTCTGCAGTTTGTTCCTGAAGAACAAAGGTTAATATGATTCCAATGATCACAGCAGTGAAGGAGGCCATTTGCCGATCAAATCTATGATGCTTCTCTACAAGAGTAATTTAACTTGGCTCAATCCTGTGTTCTTTTCCTGTAGCCCTGAAAAGTTTTCTTTTTAGTACTTTTCTAATTTCCTTTTGAAAGCCGTGATTGAATCTGCTTCCAGTATCTTCTGCAGCAGGCCACTTTAGCTTATGACCATACTCTGCATGAAAATGTTTTTCCCCATGTTGCTTTAAACTCTTTTTCCCAATCACATTAAACTTGTGCTCTCTCATTACCTATCCTTCTGCAGCTTGTACCACTATCAATTTCTGTACTGTCTGGAACCCTTGTGATTTTGAGCATGTCTATCAGATCTCCTGACAACCCTCTCTTTTAAGGAGAACATTAATAGCTTCCATTCATTCACCTGAAATTCCTCATTCCTGGAATCATTTTTGGAAATCTTCTATCCATCTGCTTTAAAGTTTTTACATCTTTCCTAAAGCACTTCCGTTGCAGTCAAACTTTGCTTCTGTTCTCTTCTATTACAAATACATATTTATAAAGCCCAGAATTTTGTATGCTCTTTTAACCACCTTCTCAAACTGCTGTTGATACCTTCAATGATTCATGAGCAAATGCCTGAGATCTCTTTCTCTCCCTGTTCCTGCTCTATCAATTTTATATTGCCTTCCCTCAATTTAGCAAAATATATTATTTCACTTCAAAATATACCAAATCCCATGACCAAATGAAAAATAATCATCCCTTAATCATCATTACTCAAAGGAATATATGTGTAGACTTCTATAAGGACATATGATATAGAAGCAAAAGAAGGTCATTTTGGACCTATGGTCTGCTACATCATTCATTAGGACTTTCTACTTTTGTCGTGCTTTCTCACATTATTTTGATTGCTACACTTCCATTTTTATCTGAAAACCCATCAATTTCTGACTTTAAAAACTCGATAAATTAATAACCACAGCTCTCTGGAATAGAAAATTCCAAAGGATCAAACTCTTGAGGTTAATAATTCTTTTTCTCATCTGTCCCAAATCCCATCTTATTCTGAGACTGTGACTCCTATTTCTAGATTTCCTAGCATAAATTCCCTTAAGAGTTATATAGGTTTCAATTAATCTGCTTAATCTAAACTCCAGGAAATGTAACAGAGATAGTAGGAACTGCCGATGCTGGAGAATCTGATATAACAAGGTGCAGAGCTGGACGAACACAGCAGGCCAAGCAGCATCAGAGGAGCAGGAAGGCTGACGTTTCGGTTCTGGACCCTTCTTCAGAAAAATCCAACTCTACACCTTGTTATATATATTATTCCAGGAAATGTAAGCCTATTTTTACCAAACCTTTCATCATAATTAGGCTACCTTCTGAACCTCCTGCCGCAGTGTACTGTGGCTGAGATGTTGGTTCGTCAATGAGAACTTTCCTTTGAACTATATATGACACTAGTTAGTTGGGAGTTCTTCCAAGTCCCATTTGACTTCAACTTTGCAGTCATATTTCATCAAAGACTGGTCTGCGCCAAGAGAAATCACCCTTATTTGATCTCTGTAAGTCGACTTTCTTGCCCATTTTTGGACTAAAGCTATAATGAGGTCTGGAGAGCTAAGAGCTCTTAGCACACCGAAGCTTTGGTCAGTAGGTTTTTAGTGAATAAGTGATACCTGACAGCAGTATTCAGGATACCTTCCCCACTTTGCTGATCATTGAGACAAGGCTGCAGTGATGGTAATTGGCCAAATTGGATTTCTCCTGCTTTTGTGGACAGGACTGCACTTTGTTGGGAAGATGTCAGTGTTATATCTGAATTGGAATTAGCTAAGTTGTGCCTAGTGTTGGAGGACAAGTATTCAGTGTTACAGCTAGAATGTTGAGTTCCACGGCATTTGCTGTTTCTGGTATGTGATTTTGTGATGTCACTCTGGAGTGAATTGGATTTGATGATGCTGTCATCTGTAATTGTGGGATCTCAGGAGGAGGTTGAGATGGATACTCCAACTGTCACTTCTAACTGAAGATGGTTGCAAACACTTCAACTTGGTCTTTTGTGCTGATGCGCTAAGGTCAACCGTCCTTGGGACAGGACGATTCATGGAGCCTCCTGTTCCCCTTGGTTGATTAACTGTCCACCACCATTCACAGCTTGTTGCAGTAAACGGTTGGTGACAACATTGATTGTGACATTGTTTTGTTCTGTCTAAAGCTTGTTTATTTGCTGTTTATCATGTGCTCATTCCAGTCTTCTATTTTCACCTGATTGGTACCTCATTTTTAGTAATACATATTGTAGTTCCTGGCTTATTCTGCTATTTTCCTGTTTGAATAGGGTTGGTCCCTTGAATTGATGGTCATAGGAGAATAAGAGATGCATTGAGTCTTAAGATTACAGATTGTGGTGGAATACAACTCTGATGACTCCTAGTGCCTCATGAATGTTCAATCTTGAACTGCTAGGTCTGTTCTGAATCTATGCCATTTAGATTGATGGTATCTTCTGGTACCAGTCATGATCCTTTCCTTTTCTGCTGTCTGCTATACTTACGCCAGATGAAGTATGAAATAGAAACGGAAACGGCAGAGAGGGAGGTCTGCGTTAGTGAAAAACTGGTGCAAGGATGGAAGAGGATTGGAAGAGAAGAAGCGCAAGATCAAACATGCCATGTAAATAGAGACCAAGCATTAACCTGATCGTGAGAAATATGTATTTGATTCAGTCCTTAAAAATATTTGATTGACCATGTCAAACAAGAGAGTGCTAAGCTAGGCAATAATGACTATCTAATGACCACCTGACTCATGACTGCTGTGTGGTATTCAAATTCAAACACATCGGGCAGCATGTATAAAAACAAAATGAGGCAGGCACACAAAATATCAGTGAACAGACTATTATGGTACAGAAGCAATGTTTCTGTTGCAGGACCATTATGGATGAATTCTGCAGAACTTGCTACAGCTTGTGCCACAATTCACCATGGTCTGTTGCTTTATCTTGCACTACCTTGCCATTGTATGGGCACAGAGAGTTTGACATCATATATACAGTAAACTTCCGAACTTGCAGATACTACATAAGTAACTGCCCATGCCTCTCAGTATAGTTAATCTAATCTGAATTTTATTCTTGGATATCACTTTGGTGTTCATCATAGAGGCAGTGTACTTGAATTTGTTCACTGCTTGTACCCTGCTACATCCAATCTTGACTTTTCCATTGCTATTTAGAACCACAACATTACCCTAATCTCACTTATGGTACAATGAAAAATACTCATTCACTTTTGATGAGGCTTGCCATAGTGTCTCCATATAGCATCTTCGTGACCACAATGATAAAATAAAAGCCAACACAAAATACCTACAGGTACTTTCTGAAAGACTAGGTAGTCAGTCTCCAATGGATTTCCTCCATCCACAATGCTAATTTCTTCTTCAAAAAATTCACCAAATTTGTTAAGTGCAACCTTTTATTTTCAGGAATTGTTGTGAATTTATAATAGCCTTTTTCTTCCCAGTAATCATAAAGGGCATCTCTGATAATCCCTTCTAACATTTTCCCAGTAATGGATGTCAAACTGATAAGCTTGTGGCTTCCTGCATCTGATTTGCCCTCTTTTGTTTTGAAAATACAAGCTATGTAAAGCAGCTTTCAGTGTGAGGGAGTTAAAATTAGATTGTGTTATTTAAATTGAACCAGCATTTGAGACACTGGACTTTTTTGCATATTTTCAGCATGTAGGTTGATCCCCCACTTTCTGCCATGGTATGCTATACTTAAATTTGTAGTTAGTAGGTGTTACAAACTGAGTTGTGCAGATGTGCAGGATTTGAAGAGATACCCCCACAGAGCAGACCCAGGTGGCAAACAATGAAAAGGAATGAGTCTTCCACCAGATGAAGCAAGAAATAGGAACAGAAACTGCAGAAAGGGAACTCTGTATTAGTGAAAAGCGTGTGCAAGAATAGATGAGGAAAGGAAGATAAGAAGCCCAAGATCAAATATGCCATGTGAATAGAGACTAAGCATTGGCCTCATCTTGAGAAATATGTATTTGAATCGGTTGCTGAAAATCGTCAGAATGGTTTAATTGTCAATCTTCCATTGGCAAGATGTCTAATTCATACCTTGTCCATATCAGGTTTTAAACAAAACAATCTTATCAAATCGGTTTCTTAATTGAACACAATTTTGGGTTTGTTATGAAATCAAACCTTATCAAATAAAAATGCAATAATTGGTTAACAAAATGCTTATCCCTTTAAATACCTCCAGAGTACACATGGAAAGACACACACATTGCACATACACATACAAACACGCTCTTCCGAAAAGAGAAAGAGGAGATTTGCTTGCTGAAAAAATAAACTAATTTTGGTCAATGGTCCATTCTTATAGGCCAAAGGATAAAATCTGTTGCTGTGATGTTCTGGGGCTTGTGATCAAGACACTAATCATGAATTGTTGTTTCTGCAGTCTTGCAGACGTAGTAGCTCAGAAGTACAGTCTTGAAGGTTGGTACAACTCACTGGGGTAGCACACTGGAAAACGAGCCCTGCTTTTCCCAGAGTAGTCACAAAAATTAAAGACTTTTAAAAGTTTGGAAAATTCCCTACTTTACCAGTCTTCAAGACTCAGGTTGACAGCAGGGGCCAGCTTTCTCTATTTAACAAAAATTACTACTTATTACAGGTAATTAGGTTCTTACTACAGGTAAACAGTAATGAACCATATATAACTGTACTAAGTAAAACTCTTAACACCTCCTTCTTACACAGACGCACACGGAGACAATTACATGTGTGGAGGTAAAATCTGGGAAAGCAGGTCAGTGATTCCTGTTTGCAAGGACTGCTGAGATGATTTTTGTGCTTGTCAGAATACTGTTGCTTAGCCATTCTTCCCCAGATACTTCTGCTGGCTTCAAGAGGCATAGGGTGGTTGGTTCACTAAACAAAAAATGGTTTCTGAATTATTACTTAGAACTCAGAGTTTACAGCAACTGCTGAAGAAAATAAATTGTTTTTTTCAAGCTTAAAGTGGCTTACTGTGGAGAACAAAGAGCTCCTGTGCTGCTGGTGATCTGAAGGCATCTCTGTATCTTGTTCACAGCCTAAAGCTGTTCAGCTACCTGAGAACCAATCACATAACTATTATCAGGCAGAAAACCTTTCTCATTGGTAACTAGTTACTAGTTGACAAACCTCAGTCTGATCCTTGTTGCCAAGCAAAGTTTCACTTGTACACAACCCTTTTGTCTCCAGTTCGTTTGCAACCAGTGCTATAACTTACAGTTGTATAAACAGAGATTGCAATGAGTATCAAATTACTTGCTTTCAAACCATGCAGCAATCCTTGCAGTCTCTGGTTTTAAACAGTTCTTCATTTATTTCTGTCCGTAATTTGAAACAAATACACCAAAAGTAAAACAAAAGATCTGCTTATAAGTCATTCTTTCGGTCATTCTTTTAAAAGAGCAAATGAGTTCCACCGTGACCTAATGAAAAGGTTTTTTCCAGAAATGGGCAACTCAACTATGTACTGAAAACAACAAATGCTGGAGATCGCAGCAAGTCGCACAGCATCCATGGAGAGAGAGCAAGCTAACATTTCAGGTCTAGATGACTCGTCATCATGTACAGCTTCCCCTCTGCATTGGTTGTTATATCAGGCTTCCCTTCAACTCCGCTAGCTCTTAGTAGATTTTCCTACAATCCAATCAAATAAAACAAGAATCTCTCCAACCTTTCAAAACAGCCCCAGCAGAATCTACAATAAAGTAAGTAGTTATCACCAGTCTATGATTTCAAGGAATCCATGTTGAAAAAAATCCAGTGTTCATGGTGAACTTTCAATGAACTCTTTCAAATAAACTGCTCCAGGTATGTCCACAAAACTTGAAATAAATTCCTTTTTCCACATTCCTTCAAAAGCTAAGTCCTCCAAGCAATATTAAGTGTAAAGCTTCTTTGTAACATTACTTAGTTCAAATTACGTTGAGGAAAATTTATTTGATTTATTTATCGTCACATGTATCTTGTTATAAAATACAGTGAAAAGTGTTGTGTAGTGTTGCCACTCTCCAGCACCATCTTAAAACACAGAAAAATAAACCAAAATATAGAATGTAAAGGCAGAAAAATAAAGAAATGAAGAATGTGTCCAACTGTATAGTCATGGGCCTGGTGGCTGGGCATGAGTCCCTTTTGCTGTGCTGCCACTGCTGGAATGAAAATCGCCACTCTTTGGCACCTTCTTGCCTCTACCAATGCCCTCGCCACTATGAGTCCTCACTGAACCTCACCAATGCAGATGCCATCAATGCTGCCAGGTATCACACTGGCCCAAACTCAACTCCGCTGCCACCATGTGTCCACTTTGGGCTCACCTCACAGACATAGCCACTGCTGAAGCCGCTGAGTCTCGTACTGAGCGCAAATTCGCTTCCTCCCGCAGCCTCTATGAATCTGCCCTGGAAGCAGATGCCGCCAGGAACCCAAACTCGCCTCCACCCCTGCCACAAGTCCACACTGCTGGGCCCTCTCGCTGCTGCTGATGCTGTCGCCACAACCAAGCTCTTTGCCAAGTGGCATGTAAAGTAAAATAGAAGAGAAAAAATGAGAGAAGAGAGGGGAAAAAGAAAAAAATCGAAAAGAAAGGTATATGAAGTGGATGAGGCCCGGGCTCAGAAGCCCTATTCCACCGCCATCTTCCCAGAATTTACTGAAATAAGGAGAAATTTCTATACCCATAAAGTGATGACAATATGGAATTTTATGCCAAAGAGAACAGTTGGGGCCAAAACATTGAATGTTTTCAAGACTGAGTTAGTTATGGGGCTAAGGGACCAGAGAGTGTGGAGAGAAGCTGGGCACACTGTCCTGAATTGGATGATTGGCCATGATCATATTGAATGGTAGAGCAGGCTTTGAAGGGCTAATAAGCCTACTCCTGCATCTGTTTTCTGTGTTTCTATGGCAAATAATGAACAGGAAGATAATTTGGATTTGGGGTTTGAAAGTAACCTTTTTCAAAATAGCGTTTAACCATTTAAAATTATAATTGCTTTGCACATTAATTTGAATGCATAATGAGTAAACGTTTTCAAATTTGAAAATTAACCTGGGAAGTGACAGGATCACAGTTCGTCTGCTGGTGTAGAATCACAAAGATTACTGCAATAAAGTAGTTGGGATTCAAATTATAGAAGCTTATGAATGGTCATTGTACAAATGGACACCATTCAGCTTATTATGTTTGTGCTGGCTCTCTGCAAGAGCAAATGAGCTCATCTCACTCCCATTCCTTGTTGACTTGCTTTTTTTCAAATTTTTAGGCATTTAACTAGTTTATTCTTAAAAGCCACGACTAGAATTGCTTTCACCATTCTCTCAGCAGTGTTTTCCAGATCCCAACTACTAATTGAGGGAGATTCATGTCGTCGTTTGTTCTTTTGTCAATAATCTTAAATTGATGTATCTGGTTCTTGATCCTCACACTAATGGCAATAGTTTCTTCCTGTTCTGTCTATATCTCTTGACTTTGAATATAAATCTCTTGATAACCTTTTCTAAGAAGACCAACCCCAGCTTCTCCACCTGTTCAGGCAACTGAATTGAGTCATCAGTGAAACCTATTCTTAATTTTCTTTTCTCCACACCCCCTAAAGCTTTTAGATTCTTCCTAAAATATTATAAGCAGAAATGAGCACAATGCTCCAGTTGTCTCCAAATCAGTGTTTATAATGGTATTTCATAACTTCCTTGAACAAAGTCATTACAGTTGAAGTCTTCTCAGTCCACTGGCGCGTCCCCTTATCTGTGGAGGATTGGAAAATTATGGTCCACAATTTCTACTCTTACCTTCCTTGTATTTCCCAGATGCATCAAGAAGCAATGTATGGTGGGTATAAGGAAAGATCATTAATCTGCTAATGCAAAAGTCAAGAATGAAAATTTTATTTTGATTCTCAGTTTGTGTATTAAGTGGATAATTACATTGTTTTGTGTAAGCAAAAACAGCATGAGATATCATAATACTTTTTTTTTTGCAAATAATGTTTAACGTAGGAACATTGAATATAGGAAAAGGAGTGCACCGTTCAGCCCTTTGCATCTGCCCCGACATTAAATATAGCTGTTCATCCCACTTGGTACCATGCTCCTGCTCTGTCCTCATACCCTTTGATTTTTCAGCCGATGAACTATATTTAACTCTTTTTTTTTTAAAAGAAATTGGCCTCAACCACTTTTTGTGGCAGAGAATTCCACAGGCTCACTTCTCTTTGGGTCAAGAGATTTCTCCTCACTTCTGTACTAAAAGGCCTATCCATTATCCTTAGGCGTGATCCCTGGTTCTTCCATGTCCAAGGAGCCATTGATTATGCTGATGTAGTTACACAAGTCTATGCTTGCAATTAAAGCAAACTTTGCATTAATGAATTACAAAGTTGATATATTAAACCAGAGGTTCTGACTGTTCTACAGTAGCTTTGCAATCAAACGCAGCTGTTGGTTCAGATCAGGATGTATGCTCAGTACATCACAGTCACTTACTTATATTTAATATACTACATGCAATGCAACTTCACAGCAGAACAAGACATCTCGATGGAAAGCTTCAAGTATGAGAGTAATGAATAAGTTGGGAGAGGCTTCAGCTGCATCAGCTGAACATTTCCCAGTCTCACGGATGACGTCTTATTCTAATCACCATTGACTTGTTACAGGAAAAGTCCTCCATTCAATATCAACATGCTTTCAACATCCTCATCACCTCCGATTAACCAAAGATTATTCCGAATTTATATAGTATCCAACACTGCAACAAGAACGCACTTCAAGGGCAAAGTACCACTTCCATTAATCAAAATTATACTACCTTTTATTTGAACTGTAAGCATTATGGCTATTTACCATCTTGTGCTTCTCCTTGTTCACATCTGTGACTGATCTAGTGCAAAACCTCATCTTATGTTTCATTGATTTACACCCCCATATGTAGAAATAAAGGGGATAGCACAATAGACAAGCTGTTAGTCTTGAGCACTATCGACTGAGCTGAGTGATAATGGCCTGTGGCAGGCAGGTCCACTATCATATGTTGGAAGTCTTTAACAGTCAAATCGTAGAGTCACACAGCAAAGAAACAGACCATTTGGTCCAACTCGTCCATGTTGATCAAGTTTCCCAAATTAAACTGGTTCCACTTGCCTGCGTTTGTCCCAAATTCCTTTAAACCTTTCCTATTCATGTACCTATCCAAATGTCTTTTAAATATAATAACTGTATCTGCATCTACCACTTCCCCTGGCAGATTAATCCACATATGACCCACCCTCTGTGTGAAAAAGTTGCCACTAGGATCCCTTTTAAATTTTTCTCCTCTCACCTTAAAAATATGCCCCCTAGTTTTGAACTCCCCCATGCTAGGGAAAATACCTTTGCTATTCATCTTATCTATGCCCCTCATGATTTTATAAACCTCTATTAGGTTGCCTGTCAACTTCCCACGCTGCAATGAGAAAAGTCCTAGCCTATCCAGCCGCTGCTAATAACTCAAACCCTCCAGTCCTGGCAACATCCTGATGCATCTTTTCTGAACCTTCTCCAATTTCATAATGTTCTTCCTATAACATGATGACCAGAACTGTACACAGTACTCCAAAAGTGGTCTCACCTATGTGTGATACAACCTTAACATGATGCCCCAAGTCCTATACTCAGTGGTCTGAGTAATGAAGGCAAAATGCCTTCATAACGACCCTGTCTACCTGTGATGCTGCTTTCAAAGGACTACGTACCTGAACCCCCTAGGTCTCTCTGTTCGACAACACCATCCAGTGCCCTACTATTGACTGTAAAAGTGCTGCCCTGTTTGTTTTACCAAAATGCAATACCTCACATTTATCCAAATGACACTCCATCTGCCACTCCTGAGCCATTGACCCAATTGATCAAAATCCCTTTGTAATCTTAGATAACCCTCTTCAATGTTGAATATACCACCAATTTTAGTGTCATCCGCAAACTTATTAACCATGCCACCTAAATTCTCATCAGAATCATTTCTTTAAATGACAAACAACAGTGGACCCAGTGCAACAGTGTTTCACAATTCTTTTAAAAAGTTCCCTGTACTCTCAATACACATCCTCATGAGCTGAGGAGAGACCAAAGTTAGTTCTACTTGGAATACAGTCATGAGTCTGCTCATTCACTAACACCTGCTCAATGATGCTTTTGTGATTAAGACTATAAGGCAAAGGAGCAGAAGTAGGCCACTCAGCCCATCGAGTTTGCTCTGCCATTCAATGAAATCATGACTGTTCTGATAATCCTCAACTCCATTTTCCTGCCTTTTCACCATAACCCTTGATTCTCTTACGGATTAAAAATCTATCTCAACCTCACCCTCCCTCTATGTTAAAGAATTCTAGATTCACCACCTTCTGAGAAAATCTTTGGCAGCATGGTGGCTCAGTGGTTAGCATTGCTTTCTCGTAGCACCAATGACCTGGGTTCAATTCCAGCCTTGGTTGACTGTGTGTAGTGTGCACATTCTCCCTGTGTATACGTGGGTTTCCTCCAGGTGCTGCAGTTTCCTCCCACAGTCCAAAGACATGCAGGTTAAGTGGATCGACCGTGCTAAATTGTTTATAGTGTCTAGGGATATGTAGGTTATGTGACTTGGCCTTGGGAAATGTAGGGCTATAGGGATAAGGTTGAGGGGCACGGGGGAAGTCTGTGTGGGATCCTCTTCAGAGAGTCAGTGTGGACATGTTGAGCCAAAAAGCCTGTTTCCATGCTGTGGGATTATATGAAATAAATTCCTCCTCATCTCTGTCTTAAGTGTGTGTCTTAAATCTTCTTGCATAAATAGATATAATCATTCTGTATCTACCCTGTCAAGTCGTCTAAGAATCTTGAATGCTTCAGTAAAGTTGCCTCTCATTCTTCTATATTTCAACGAGTACAGGCCCAATCTACTTAACCTGTTCTCATAAGTCAATCTCACCGTGCTTGGTTGTCAGCCAAATGAACTTTTCTTGCCCTGCTTCCAAAGCCAGCATATTTTTCCTTAGATAAGGGACCACAACTATTCATAGTATTCGAGCTGTGATTTGACTAGTGCCTTGTATAGTTTTAGCAAAACATCCTTACTTTTATATTCCATTCCCTTTAAAGAAAAAGGCCAACATTCCATTTACCTCCCTTATTACCAATTGAATTTAGATGCCAACTTTTCATGATTCATGAACAAGGACTCCCAAATCCCTCAAATTTGTAAATTTCTGCACTCTTTCTCCATTTAAATAATATTCAGCTTCTTTTTCCCTTCCTGCCAAAGTGTACAACCTCATATTTCCCCACATTATATTCCATCTGTGAAGTTTTTGCCCATTTAATGTCTATATCACACCACAGACTCTTTGTATCATCCTCACCACTTGCCTTCCAGCCTATTTTTGTGT
This sequence comes from Ginglymostoma cirratum, assembly GCA_024137785.1. Lineage (NCBI taxonomy): Eukaryota > Metazoa > Chordata > Chondrichthyes > Orectolobiformes > Ginglymostomatidae > Ginglymostoma > Ginglymostoma cirratum. The sequence goes on along the minus strand of JAHRHZ010000145.1, from coordinate 23,531,855 downwards.
CATGCACAAAGTTGTCTGTAGTACAGTCATTTTCCAGATTCAAGACATTAATATATATTGTGAATAATTGTGACGTCAGCACTGATACCTGTGGCACACCATGAGTTAAAGGTTGCCATCCTGAAAATGGTCCCCTTATCCCAAATCTCTGTCTTCTATTTGTTAGGGAAATCTTATATCCATGGTAATCCACATAATAGCTTTTTTCACATTTACTCTTCAAAAACCCTAAGTGTGGTTTGGGGTGGGGGTAGACCTATGTCAGTACACCTCAGAGTTAGAATGAGAAATGGTGCACGCTCTAAAGTAAAAGGCATCACCCATTCTATTGAATGATGTAGACCCATAGAAAGGGAATCTTAATTTGTGATTTGGATGAAAGTTAGTGATTAGGTGAACTGGATAAGAAAGAACAGTAAAAGTTCAATATACAGACACTATCTACTGCTTCTTGTATGGTCTCTCTGTTCCTGATCCTCATGGCGGCAACCTCAAAAGTAATCAAAAGTGCATTTACAGATTAGTCTGCATTCAAATGTAAAAATCAGATGTGAATGTTCACATGCATACATACAAACATATGAATTAGGAGTGAGAGCAGGCCACTTGGCCCTTCAACCCTCTCTGCTGTTCAATAAGACCGTGGCTGATCTGATTACATTCCTGCCTACTCCTGATAACTTTTCACCCATTTACTTATCAAGAGTCTATCTACCTCTGCTGTAAAAATATCCAATGATTCTGCATCCACTGCCTTTTGAGGAGAGATCCAAAACTTCAATCTTCTGTGAGAAAACACTTCTCCTCATCTCTGACTTAAATGGATGACCCCTTATTTTTATACATTGATTTTTGTTCTATTTTCCCCCACAGGAGGAAAATCCTTTCCATAGCCACCCTGTTTATATCCCTGCACTGAACTGTATGTTTCAATCAAGTTACCTCTTACTCTGTCAACTCCAGCATGAGCAAGTCTAGTCTGTCCAATGTATCCTCATAGACACATTTCAGGTACTTCTGTAACTGATTCTGAACCAGTAGGACAAATTCCAGTGGTGAAACATGAAGGTTGTCTAGGTGAGACTCACAGTTTAATAAATAACTATTAAAAATTTTAAAAGTGGCATTGAGATTAGAATTAAGGTATTAACTGTTTATATATATATTTGTGCTACTTAGTTGCCAGCAGGGAAGGCAGCAATGTTTCAAACAAGAGGATGGTTTGCAAAGTGGCATTCTTGGGAAAGATAGGGGGCCTGCAGGTGGGTCTAGGGTCTGGACAGATTGTTGGTGATATGCAAGAAGCAAAAGGTTGAGGACCACTACTTAAGTAAAACTTCTTTGAACTGCGTCAGTGCACTTACATTCTTTCTTCAGCAAGGAAACCAGTACCCTACAGTGTACTTTAGATGGGAGAGATTGGTTGAACATGATTTCTCCTTCACAAAGCCATGTTGTTCCTGACTGATCACATTGAAGTTTTGTAAATGCCCTGATCTTTAATAATTGCTTCTAACATTTCCTTGTAACAGATGGTAAGCTAATTGGCCTGTAGTTCCCTACATTTTGACTCCCTCTCCTTTTGAATGTAGGAATCTTATTTAGTATTTTCCAATATGATGGAATCTTCCTCCAATCAGGGAATATTGGAAAATTAAAACCAATGTTTCAACTATCTTATTAGCTACACTTTTTAAGACCATGGGACCATCAGGACCTGGACTTGTCAGATCACAGCTCCAATAATTTGTTCAGTATGACTTCCTTGGTGATTGTAATTTTAATTTAATTAATTGTAATTCAGTTAATTTTAATTGTACTTTTATTGAGTTACTCCCTCCCATTTCCATTTTACAGCTATTTTTAGGAAAATGCTTGTAAATGTTAAAAATATTTCATTTAAATATAATTATTTGTAGTTTCTAAAGACAGAGTGCCAGTAAATGTAGTAGTACCTGAGTGATTGAGGAAAACAGTGGGGATTGTGGGGCAACTAAGCTAGCGTGACAATATAGCCTCACAGTTCTGAAGATTCACATTTCCTGAAGATGAGATTACAAAGTCTGTTTTTCTTTTGATGGCAAATCTTTCCTGAAATAGATACCAATCTAATTCACTTTTCTCATCAAGTGGAGTCATGCTTTACCTTTCTTGATCTCGTCTTCATCTCCATCTGCTCAATTTTCACTTCTCCCATCCCAAATCCTGACAAAATTCCCAGTTTGTAATTTATTTCACCCGAATCGTTCTCAGCTTTCTTTAACAAGACCACAAATACTTTAGTACTTCCTGTGGTTCTCTAGCTGGGCCACGATCTTCCATTATCCTCTGATAATATTTGTCCTGAATTTCACAGAGCGGTCTTTCCCAAATGTTCCATTCCACAATGCTGAAATTTGGAGTCAACAGTGGAATGGCTTCAATGGGCCAACAGTGAACAAATTAGATAAAATTAGCAACAAGAAGATTTGCTGTCACCTAGTCTCTTTTTTCCTCCCTACACTGAGATGAAGTTGGCAGTTGGTAGTGGGTAAAACCTTTCCAGTCTACTGGAAGGTCTCTGCCATCTTTCTCTGCTGTGTGAAATTTGAGCGAAATCCTGCTTGGGAAGTGTCTACAGCCTTCTGGACTCAATATTGAGTTAAGCAATTTTAGGGCTTGAGGCACCTTCTCCCATCTCCTTACTCCAAGCCTCACAAACCAGGCTTTGTTGTCACATGGTTTGCTATTGCATTCAACCCATTGTTAGCCACTAATATTCCTCGTTAGCAGCTATTCATTCTCCTAGGCTGACCGGTACCCAATCCTTTCTCTTTTGGATTCTATCTCGATCCATCATTTTTTTCTTAACCCCTCCCCCTACCCTGTCTTCTGCATAAAAACAATTTCTGTTTGTAAGCATGGTGAGGTGTCAGTTATTCACTATATTGATCAATAACTTGGATAACGAGATAGACTTATATCTAAATTTACCAGTGATGTAAAGTATTGTGAACTTGCTTCTAACATCAAGACAGCATTTAACTGATTATGGCATCCAAGAGCCCTCACACAACCGCATGAATGTGGCACAAGCCGTGTTGCCAAATAACATTAGGAATTTATGTCTGACAGACTACATCCTCATTGCCATTCCCAATACATTTAAGAATGACCATTGAATGTAACAGACTATGTTCTTACTTAAAAAATTCAGTGTGTGATGATAGCAGCTTCGAGGTGTTATGCAGCAATGATACCTGTAGAATATAGTTGTGGATTTGCAAACAGGTGATATTTCTAAGCTCGCTTGTGATTATTATCAGCTTCATAGAGGTACTAAGGATTCAATTGTTATAAGCAATTAACTGATAATAATTGCTTGAGTTTAAGATTTGTGACGTGTATTGGTGGTCAATGTGTGCGTTACACATGAAGTGCAGCACAATGGAGGTTGTGTGGTGTCGCTGAATTTATGGATTCCTGATTTACACATTTGCCTTAGCAAGATCTCATCACAGACATCTCCACCGCGCCCCCAACCCCACAGGGCAAAAAAAATTACTCTACCTTCTAAGGACATGTTATGTTGCGATTCAGTTTTTGTTTAATCTCACCATATACTCCCACATTCCATTCCAGGTCTCTGTACCTGCATTTGATTGCTGCATTCCCATATCTGACTTGAGCTTCCTTTGAGAGTGATCATTTGGAATGAGAATTTATCCTAACAAGTGAAATTGACATCTCTGAAGTTTCATCATGAGCAGACCATAATTGCAGCATTATCTGCTGAAAAAAGTTTGAAACAAACTTGGGATTGTGAAATATGCCTGCTAAATATCTGGCATGCACATATAGCAACTCATTTATCCCTTTCATGGCTTTCAGCGTGATATATATGCAGGTTAAGGAAAAGCTAATAGAATTCTCCAAATGCTTTGAAAATGATTCAAAGATTAATAATGGTCAAAAAAGCAGGTGGTAACTTTGGAACTGGTATTGAGGCATAAAGGGAAGGTAAGGAGAAAAAATCTCTGTGGAGGTGAGGGTGTAAAGTACATTACCACATCTCAAAGAGAATTAGAATTCTTCAGACAAAATATGAGAAAAAACTGGAAAATTAATGAGAATAATTGCTACTATGTAAACCTGTCACCGAAGCAGGTACAACTGGCTAAATTATTACCTCTTGTGCTAATATTTGTATAAGTTCAGTAATTCTGTTCTGTGTGCTGAAGTAATGCATCTGCTCATGGTCAAACTGTGACTTAGTTTTCAATGTAATGCCCTTGTACTGAACAATCAACCATCCTTTATGCCAAAAACAAATGGTCTTATACCTCAGTACTGCTTTATGACACCCTAAATTATAATTTGAAAACACTAAAAAGTTTCTGAATTTCAGCTGTCGTAATTTTATAGTGAATTGTCACACAGAGTCGCATCTGTGAACTACAGTCTGCTGAATATGTTCTTTGTATTGTCTGTACTTTGGTTTGGGAGTCAGTTAGCTCATTTGACTGGACAGTGGTTTGTAGTGTAGGGTTCAATTTCCACACTGGTTGAGGTCATCATAAAGGTCCTGCCTTCTTGGCCTCACCCCTCATCTGAGGCATGGTGACCCTCAGGTTAAATTCACTACCAGTCATTTCATGAAAGATCAAGACTACGGTTATTTCGGACTTTGGCGATTACTGCTGCTACTACTTTGGTTCACATAATATTATTATGGAAATCATAGCTTGCAGTTAAATCACAAACCTCTCGGCAACTTAACTGCCGCAATCCTGAATTATGAACAATGAAAAAAGGCAGGAAAAGCACAGCTAGGCTAAAAAAACCTGCCTTGTCCTGACAATATGTTATTCTACGTGCAAAATCAGCCACGCTCCTCTGCCTTGCAGTCACATCATCCCCAGGGAGGGGCCAAAACAGCAGAGAAAATAGTCTTAGGCCGATTTAGGGAACTTTTATATTTTTTAAAATGCTGTTAGCATTATTCATACCCATCGATGACTTCATCATATACTTCAGCCAAAATGTAATGCCTCATAATACAATAATTGTATACAAAAAGATGAACTGAATGTAGACCAAGGGGCGGATTGGAAGATTTTAAATTAAACACAGCTTGCTGGCCAGCAAGATTCTGAAATTGTTGGCACTCTTCACAGTTAGGGAGGATCACCATTTATGGAAAACAAAATGAAGGTGTATTCCAAATTTGATATGATCTCCTTGTTTCTACTACTATGATTTTTTTTCCAGTTCTTTTGGTAAGTGTGATTCTTATAGATCATAGAACTGAAACATCACCTTGACTTTCTTAAAACTACAGAATTATTTTAATCAAATTAGTATATGTGAATGATTCTTCATATTAAGTAAGGAATGTTATTCAGATTAAGTAAAAGAACAGCTATTAAAAGAAAGAATCTGATAGATGTCCTGAGAAAGAGTTGTTGTCCAAAAAATCCTCAACGAAGGTTCAGAAATCATAATAGTTTTGCTGTAGTAGTCCAATCAATGTCTAAGTGCCATAACTGCCCAACTAATAAGGAGTAGGAAACATCTGTCTTGCTCTCTCTCTCAAAGCCTGCTCTACCTACCTGAGTCCATCTATCAGTTACTTCCAGCTGTTTGACTAAAGAAACCATTCAGCTGATGAATCATTGTATAAGTTTACAATGACTTCACCTCGGAAAGAAAAATCCTCAAACAAGGAAGACGACTGAAATGAAAGCAGACTGATTTTTTTTTCATATCTGCCTTTAATCTTCGTATCTGTAGTGAAAATAATAATTGTATCTTTTTTTTACTTCATGACATTCAACAATAATTCCACAAAAATTAACCTCCATCTTGTTTAAGAATAAAGCTTTGCTACTGGTTATTTTTAAATTGAAACACTCAAAAAACTAACAATAAGACAAACAAGTTGAGTAAATTAACAGTTCTCATGCCACTCAAGAGATTGCCTGATTTGGATCATGACATAATCTTCCAATGATGACACTTCGGGTTATGCCACGTAGTGGTTATTGAAACTCCTGCAACCAATTTCTTTCAAATCATAAACATAGCAAACCCATGTCAGGTATTCCGTCTGCTCCTTGAAATCCCCAATCTCATTTGCTTTTGGAACTCCCAATCAACACTTACCTTGCACCCTCCAATGATGATCAGTCCCAACTCTGCATAGCTCTGCCCTACTTCCGCCCATCTATCTCTCAGCCCTAGTCTCTTCTGCCTTATGTGCAAAGGCACAGGCTTGAACAAATTTGATAGACAATTGGTTTAGTTATTCCAGTTGGATCTGATTGTGATAACTACTCACTATACTAGATTCACCGTGGCTTCTATCCTCCATGAAACCTATCTTCTTAATCCAATCTCCCCTCTCTTCTCAACCCTCATCTTCAGCAACAGGTATGCAGAGCTCACAGATTTCTTTGTCATCAAGACAGAGAGAATACAATCACTTAGCTCTACCAATTTCCGCTATTTTCCTACCCAACTGAGTTGAACTTCCTCTAAGGCTTATGTATTCTATCCTTGATTTTGTACCTTTCTTTGCTTTCTTTCCTGTTATCCCAGATTCCCTCTTTGAGTTTCTTTGTCCATGAGACCAACTTTCTGTTCTCTTCACCCTATTCCAATTAAACTGCTAATCTCAAAACATATGTTCTGTTGCTCACATGTTAACTAACATGATTTTTGATGAACATACATTTTCAAAAAAACTAACCCTGACTCCTCTGTCTTTGTAAACTACTGCCATATGTTCAATTTTCCTTCTATAAAATCTTGATTTGTTTTACTTTTTGGGATGGAGCTTGGTAAACACATATTGTTTAGGTGGAGCGATGGCGTTTTATCATTCCAAATGCAGAGGAGAGCCAAGGGTTGTGAGAAGTAGGCAGTTAGCCACATGAGTGAGGGAATGTTTTATTGGGTAACTTGTTAGGCCTGGAGGAAACATTTCCAAAATATTTCTCAAACTTGAATTCACTCAAAACTCTGCGTCCTGTATCCTACCTTGCACCGAACCTTGTTTATGCATCACCTCTGGAATCAGATAAGCAGTACCTTGATTTTAAAATCTGTGGTTTCAAATCCCTCCATAGAAGAGTATAGAACATGTTCTAGCCTTTCCCTATGTCTAATCTCCTCCAGCTGTAAAACCCTGCAATTTCACAACACACCTTAATTCTCACTCAGAGATGGTAAAAACTGCCGATGCTGGAGTCTGAGATAGCATGGTGTGGAGCTGGATGAACATAGCAGGCCAGGCAGCATCAGAGGATACCTCACTATCAAACCCACGGACAAGGGAGGTGCAGTTGTGGTATGGTGCACTGACCTTTACATCACCAACGCCAGGCACCAACTCTCTGACACCTCCTCCTGCTGCCCCCTTGATCATGACCCCACCCCTGACCATGAAAACATCATCTCCCAGACCATCCATAACCTCATCACCTCAGCTAACCTCCCACCCACAGCCTCCAACCTCATTGTTCCCCAACCCCGCACCGCCCGTTTCTATCTCCTTCCCAAAATCCATAAACCCAACTGCCCGGGTCGACCCATTGTCTCTGCCTGCTCCTGCCCCACCAAACTTTTCTCCACTTACTTTGACTCCATTTTCTTCCCTCTGGTCCAGGAACTCCCCACCTACATCCGGACACCGCCCACGCCCTCCACCTCCTCCAAAACTTCCGATTTCCTGGTCCTCAACACCTCATCTTCATCATGGATGTCCAGTCCCTGTATACTTGCATTCCCCATGCAGATGGCCTCAAGGCCCTCCGCTTCTTCCTCCCCCAAAGGCCCGACCAGTCCCCCTCCACCGACACCCTTATCTGCCTAACCGAACTCATCCTTACCCTTAACAATTTCTCCTTCAACTCCTTCCACTTCCTACAGACGAAAGGGGCGGCCATGGGTATCCGCATGGGCCCAAGCTATGCCTGCTGCTTTGTTGGGTACGTGGAACAGTCCCTCTTCCGTAGAAACACTGGCCCCATTCCCCACCTCTTCCTCCATTACATCGATGACTGTATCGGCGCCACCTCGTGCTCCCACGAGGAGCTCGAACAGTTCATCCACTTTACTAACACCTTCCACACCAATCTAAAGTTCACCTGGACCATCTCTAATACCGCTCTCTCCTTCCTCAACCTCTCTGTCTCCAACTCTGGTAACCACCTTGAATCTGATATCGATTTCAAGCCCACTGATTCCCACAGCTACTTAGATTTACACCTCCTTTCACCCACCTTCCTGCAAAAATGCCATCCGCTATTCCCAATTCCTCCGCCTCTGCTGCATCTGCTCCCGAGATGAGGCGTTCCACTCCTGGACATCCCAAACGTCCTCATTTTTCAAGGACCGCAAATTGCCCCCCACAGTAGTCGAAAACGCCCTCAACCGCACCTCTTGCGTTCCCCGCACCTCAGCCCTCACACCCCTTCTCCCCAACAAAAACAAAGACAGAACTCCCCTTGTCCTTACGTATCACCCTGTTAACCTCCGGATTCAATGCATTATTCTCCGCCACTTCCGTCACTGCAATCTGACCCTACTACGAAGGATATATTTACCTCCCCACCCTTACCTGCCTTCCGGAGGGACCGCTGTCTCTGCGACTCCCTCATCCACTCCACACTCATCATTAGCCCCACTACTCCTGGCACCTTTCCCTGCAACAGCAGGAGGTGCTACACCTGCCCCCTCACCTCCATCCCAGACCCCAAGAAAATCTTCCACATTAAACAGATGTTCACCTGCACATCTGCAAATGTGGTCTATTGTATCCGCTGTTCCCGATGTGGCCTCCTGTACATCGGTGGGACCAGGCGGAGGCTCGGAGACCACTTTGTGGAGCACCTACGCTCAGTTCACGACAAACGACAACACCTCCCAGTCGTGAACCACTTTGACTCTCCCTCCCCCTCTCTGGACAACATGTCGATCCTGGGCCTCCTCCAGTGTCACAATGATGCCACCCGGAAACTGGAGGAACAGCACCTCAAATTTCGCCTTGGAACCCTACAACCTAATGGTCTCAATGTGGACTTTTCGAGCTTCAAAATCCCCCCACCCAAGACCAGGCCTCCCTCGTCCCCGCCCCCTTGACTTGTCCATCTTCTCTCCCACCCATCAACTCCACTCTCCACCTTCCATCACCGCCTCCCCCTCTCTGTATTTATTTCAGAGTCCCCTTCTCCGCCCCTAATTCTGAAGAAGGGTCCAGACCTGAAACATCAGCTTTCCTGCTCCTCTGATGCTGCCTGGCCTGCTGTGTTCATCCAGCTCCACACCTTGTTATCTATACCTTAATTCTCGCTTCTTGAAAATCCTCAAGTACACCACAATGCTGATGACTGTATCTTCAGCTGTTTAGGCTCTGAGCTTCAGAATTTTTTCTCCTTCTCTACACTTTTCTCCTTTAAGACACTTCTGATAACATATTATGACACATGTATATCTCATAATCTCATGCATATATCTCAATCTTTATTGATCTTTGTTTAAAAAAGTAAATGATAAAAACTGCTTATTATGTCTTTGCATTCTTTGAGAATTCTCCAAAATGATTTTTTGTTTAGCCTAATGGTACTACCACTGATCCTGAAAGCTGTCTAACCACTTTAATTGTCATCAGAATTAAATTAATGCCAGGAAAAGTGAAATGAAAGTCAATTATCATGGGCAGCAGCATTTGAGTCAGTGGAAAGTGGTTTGTCTTAATTAATGGACAGCAAAATCCAGGCCTGTCTAATTCTTGTCACAACGTTTTCACCTTGTGTTACAGTGTTGAACCTACGTGATTTGTGAGTTATAATGAATACACATCTCGTTGCCATTTCTGTGAAAGTATATCACAAGTATATCACTTTCGAACTTAAATTACAATTTTTTTGAAGCTATGTTTGGCTTTTCTAGATTTCTGGATTGTAATGCTTGTAGCTGCTTCACCCAGTTATTTGAGGAGTTTATTCTTCTGACCTTTAAATCTTAACAATTTTCTCACTTTATAAATATTTTTAAGTCAACCTGTTTGGACATGTTGTAGGAATTTCATGTTTCTAATTGTTGTGCTTTTCTTGTAATTTGCTTAAGTCGCAAATTGAGGGCTGCCCAGAACCTTTGTTTCTGAGTGATACCAGGCTGTGCAATTCTACATGTTAAAATTACAGATTGCATTGTGTGATTGTGTGACATATTTGCACAGTTACAGCTATTTTATCCTATTGTTTGGTCAGCAACTGATGGCATTGTGCTGTAGTTAGTTGTATAATAATTAATCTACATGAATCTCTTATTTATGTGAATTGTGTTGATTTTCAAGACCAATGTGTTTTGCTCTTGCTCTTAAAAAAAGATGTGATCCAAATATTACTTGAAATTATTACGTGGACAAATTTAAATATATTTTGAACTTTTGAACAAAGGACACTTTGCTAAGGAAAAGGCACTAGGTACAACAGCAACAATGATGCATCTGCAAGGCGCAGGGTGCTCAGATAAAAATCATGTAGCCTGAAGACTTACATTAGAGGTTACGGGGTCCAGTTTATGGGTGGAATAAGTCGTATTGCATTTTTCACTCCAAAAAGAGAGAATTTGAGACATGCCTGAGAGGTAACAACCCATTGCTCCATCTTTCTTTGTAACTCCCCATAGCAGTATTTGTGAGCTGAACACCCACTGAAAGTCACCACTATATCACTTGTGAAACGTTCCTGAACATGTTTCCGTGGAACCTAACCTACCACCTGAAGTAAAAGGAATTCAGCTATTTTGACCTCCTTCAAGAAGACACTCCCAAGACCAGCAACCTGTGTGTGCAGAAGAGCCATTAAATCAGAATACCATTTGGAACAATCTATGACTTTCTTTTTGTGAGATTGTCCATTACTTGGCCAAAGTTACAACTGTGCACAGTTTTCATTTTTTTAAAATTTCTGCTTAGAAGTGTGCGTTAGTTTCTTCAAAAGGATAGATGTACATTTGCATAACTGTTTGTCAATAAGCTTGATCTTTGTTTAAATTTATTTTTACTAATAAGTCAATTATTTATAGACTAAAGAAAACTGGCTAACTTGTTGTTAAAATTGGACCTGACACAGTCTGAGATCTATATAATGGGCCATGTCATCAACCCATTTAAGTTTAAAATTTATTGTGAACAGTGGAGAAGTGGAATGAGTGAAGGAAACAATGCACAGCTCCAGCCTCAGTCATAATTTGCTGATGACGCGGATTCTGTAATTGTTAATCTTCCTAATTGGCCATTAGTTGAATTATGCCTTTTGTAAATACTAGGACTGTCCTGCAGGAAACATGGAAAATTCTCATTGGATCAGACAGCCTGTATGGAGAAAGAGAAATTGTTGATTTGTCAGGCTGATGACTTCTTGTCAAACAATGACAAAAGATCATTGGCTTAAATGTTAACTCTGTTGCCGTCTCCTATACTGCCTATTTTGCTGAGTACTTCCAGCGTTTTCTATTCGTATTTCAGATTTCCAGAATCTGTAATATTTTGCTTTTGGACTATCCCTCAGTTTTTCTTTAAAGTTATGTAAATTGTGACAGAATAATTGGTTATATTTAAGTTAAAACCCTGCTTAATTGTCTGTTCACTTATAATTATTGATTAAGGAAACTAGATTAATATTTAGGCAATTAGGTGGCACTTAAGCTTCATTTATTTCCCTTACGTTGAATTTTATTTTCATTAAGATATTAAAATGTTTGTGTTCATATTTAGAACGACAAACAATTGTAAATTAGGTTGTCATGTGGAAGACTTTTGGCAACTGATGATAAATGGATGGTATGGTGGTAGATCAGGATTTGGAGACTGCTTTTTGGATTTGTCCAGTTACAGTTTTTTTCACGATGATATTTGAGACTTTTTTTTTGAGTTTTCACTATGTTTCTTGTTTGCTTTTAGAAGTGCTGTCACATTTTTCAAGATTCATACCATGTGCTCATTCTAAAGATCTCATTTATTTATAGGTAGTTAATTACGTTAATTGAACACAAATGCAGTTGGCACTTTCCAAAACTTTCCAAAGGGAAAGTACATCAAACAGACTTTGTGTGCTTTAAATGAAATCTAAGACAAAAGTTAAGCTAATGAATAACAATTGAATATTAAATTTATTATAAACTATTTAACAGCCATAGGCAGGCAAAACCACTGATCAACTTACTTGTACTAAAAGATGTTAATTGTTATCTTCTGGAAAAACTGAACAGAATTTTCATAAAATCACATAAATTATATAAATGATAAGATTTAAACATAACCAAGGTTTTGGAGCTAAGCATTTTATGATCAAAACAAAAAGAAGTACAAATTTAGATTGATATTTAAAAGCCTCAACATAATGGCATGAATCTTGTAGTCATTGGGTGGTACACATGCATGTAACCCATAGACTTTGGGTTTATGCATTGAAGTATGTCATCTGATCAGCTAAACATGCAGCACGACAAACAGAGCATGTGGATGAACAGGACAGGTTATATCTCCCTAATCAATTAGACTGAAGAATCATAATGAGCAGCACAGTGTCTGAACCAAGTAATATCAGTTAGACTATTGAATTAATATCAAATCTCTATTTAAAACCAAGGGAAAACAAAGATGGGATTAAGGAAGGGAGGTAAAAATGAAAGAAAAAGTTTTAAAAAATTATATTTCTCATTGTTTTAAAATCTCTAGTGGTAATTAAAATCTGAAGGATTGCAACTCCATACATATTTCTGCTTCATTTTCATGTGGCAAGTAACATTCATGACACACAAGTACCAGACAATAACCACCTCCAACACAAGATATTTTAAACATCTCTGCTCCATATTCAATGGCATTAGCACCATGGAATCCTCTACTATCAAAATCTTAGGGTTTACTATTGACCCAAAACTGAACTTGATCAGGCATGTACATGTTATGGCAGGACAGGGGATGGGAATTCTGCAGTGAGAAACACACCACCTAACTCCTCAAATCCTGTTCACCACCCATAAAACAGTAGTGTAAAGGATTACCGTACATTTGCTTGGATGAACATAGCTCCAAAGGCATTCATGAAACTTGATACCATCCCATCCCCACCATCCTGCTTGACTGGCACTCTATCCACCAACTTAAACATTTACTGTCTCCTCCACTGTCGCACAGTGGACCAGTGAGCTGCAACATGCACTGCAGCAACTTACCAAGTCTCCTTCAACCAAGCCTTACAAACCTGCGATCTGTACTATTCGCAAAGACAAGGGCAGCAGGTGCATGGGAACATCACCACCACCAAGTTCCTCTCCAGATGGACACCATCCTGACTTGGAAATACTCTTTCACAGTGGCACTGTATCTGGACCACAGACAGGTGTTTCTGCTATAATGTGATAGATGCGTTCCTGTTAAACGATGCATTATAGAAAATCATGCTATTGAAATAACGGGACCTATGGGAAAAGGAGTGGTTAGGGGCAGACCAACTAAAAAACTCTAAAAAGCTTAACACAAAGGTAGCACAGTTTGAACAAATGTTTAATTCACATGTAGTAATAAAATAACATTAAATGTAACACTTTATCTTGAAAAAATGTCAAGATGACTTGATGGGGGAGGAGGTTCTGAGATACCTCTTTTGTTGTTAACGCAGGGGCTGAGGGTTGTCGTCATCATCATCATCACCTTCGGGTGCAGTTGTGATTGCAGGGTTAGTTAATCCAGAAATGGATGTCAGTGTTTCATTGTCTTCTGACTATTTCTTGGAGGTTGGCTTAAAAAAGACATCTAGTTTTTGCTGCTTTGCCCTTTTACTTCGCTCAAGAAGAAACAGTTCATAAGGTGCCAAAGAAGATTTTACTTCATGAACTGCTAGCCTGCTGCGTTCTGCATTATAATCATTATCCTCTAATTGTTGCAACTGCTTCTCAATTTCCCACAAGGTAGAAGACAAAACAGAAGTGGAAAGGTCTTGTGGTGCTGCATCCTAGACTTCATTTTCAGCTTCCGCTTTCCCCTCAGCAACAAATTGTTGTAGATCAGTTGTAGAGAGGTCTTCACAGTAGGACTCAAGCAGCTCTTCAACATCCTTATGCTCCACTTCTTCAAATCCAACTTACTTTGCAACATCAATACAATATTCTTTGATTCTTGGGAGCTCATCTGATGGATCAAAGCTTTTTAAATCTTGCAAAAAATCTGGGAGAAGCTTCCACCAAACTGCATGCAAGCAGTCCTTACTATCATCTCCCCAGGCCTCCATGACAATGTCAATTGCATTCTTGACATTAAAGCTCTTCCAAAATTGAAGAACACTGTCCTTATCCCATCAGTGGCTGCAATCAGCCTCTTAAATGTATGCCTTAAATAATAAGCTTTAAATGCAGCTATTGTACCCAGGTCCATGGGTTGAAGGAAATAGGTTGTGTTTGGGGGTAGAAATAGCACTTTGATGTCTTCAGAAAGCTAACCAAAGGTCTGAGTGCGGCTTGGCACGTTATCCAGGATGAGGAGAGTCTTGAAATCCACATTGTTTTTTCCTGCAATACTTTCTAAAAACATCTTTGAAAACATCAACAATAAGGTCAGAAAAAATTTGCCCAGTCATCCAGCCTCTTTCGCTTGACCTAAAGTAGATGCCTAGAGTAAATTTAAGGTAACCTTTCAAGGCTTGTGGGTTGGCAGAGTGGTACACCACCACAGGCTTAAGCTTTAAGTCTCCACTGGCAAAGGCACCCAGCAGCACAGTCCTATGATCTTTTGCCACCTTAAAGCCTGGAGTGTGTGCTTTATTCATAGAAATGTAAGGTTCTTGATAGCATTTGCTTCCAGTATAAACCTGTCACATCCAAATTGAAAATTTGCTTAAATTGTAGCCTTCTTCGTCAATTAATTTTTTTACTATGGGAGGAAAGACCATCGCATGCTCCTCGTTTGTGCTGGCAGGTTCGCTACATAACTTTACATTATGAAAAGCAAAGCCGTTTTAAAACTGGAAAACCAGGCACTGCTAGCACTAAGGCAGGCACATCTGCAGGGTTTTTGGCTTGTTTTGTTATATCTTCATAAATTGATAAGGCTTTCTCTTTTATGGTGAGAAGGGTGGTCCAATATTCCTTCTTTGTTTGTTCTTCTGTCCACACACTTAGGAGACACTCCACCAGTCCAAAGATGTGCAGGTTAGGTGAATTGGCCATGCTAAATTGCCCGTAGTGTTCAGGAAGGTGTAGGTTAGGTGGGCTGTTGTGGGGGGTGGGTCTGGGTGGGATGCTCTGAGGTTCGGTGTGGACTTGTTGGGCCGAAGGGCCTGTTTCCACACTGTAGGGATTCTAACATTCTAACATCTCTTCAAGCTCCTTTGTCCATGACATAGCCTTTCTTTTACGTACACCACCTGCAATTTTATCACCAGGACACTTCTTGTTATCATTCTTGCCACTTTGTCGTCGGATTTTCTGGGTAACACGGCAGAATTGTGCAGCACCTCTCACAGAAAGTGTGAGGATCCTTGCATGCTCAGGTCGAAGCCTGCGAGCCAATCATGTGATCTTGATGTTAGAATCACATTATAGCCAACACAAAGTTCATGTTTTACATATAACATTCCCCTATTCGTCAATCGCGTTATAGCCAACTCACATTGTCGGAACACAAGTTATAGGAGAGCCCCCTATCAAGTAATCTGTTCAATAAGGTGGCTCATCACCACGTTCTGAATGACAATTAAGAATGGGCAATAAATGCTGGCCTAGTCAGCAATGCTCACCTCCCATGAAACAATGAAAAGAATAATACTTGAGTGGTTATTACGTAATAATTAAGATATATCACACCCTTAAAAGGATACTTATACTGGAATGGAGAATTTACTTCTGATTTATAAAGTACAGAAACTGCCCATCATTCAATGTGTTTATACACCATTCTCCTCTGGAAGAGCAGGGCATTATAAACAATGTTGTCCTGTTTTCTTCATTTAGTTATGCACAAGTTGCTGAAAATGTTTCACTGTTACAATTAATACAAAAATTGGACATATTTTCATCTTGTATTATGGAATATAGGAGATAGATCTTTTTTCATTTAGTCTAAATGTTCCTGGGAGATTCATAACTATGGTATAATGAAACTATATTAAAAACTTCAGTGTGGTGAATGTGTCCAATAAAATCAATTACTAACATACTTGAAAAGATCTTTTCCAGTACAAAACAACTCCTTATTGCTCTTTTTAGAATCTTTAGTTAAAAGGTTTGTAATGCCACAACAGCAACATTTTTAACACATTGGATGCATCGTCTTGGGATAAAATACTTACACTTTTTCATCCTAGTAACAGTTTATTGTATTGAGGCTTTGGAGAAAGCTTTATAAAAGTTGTCCCGAAATGTTAACTGTAGTTACTCACCACCTAAGGTGATTGAGTAGTTGAGCAAAGTCCGTGATCGCGTAATATCTACATGGAATGTTGTAAGGAGCAGAACCAATTTATTTTCCATTTTTAAATATTTCAGTTCTTGAGGTCTTGTATATTCTTTACCTTTTAGTCTAATTCTTTGGGATAAATGTGTGTTCTTTGTTTAAACACTGTTGCTTACACTTGTAAATGCATTTTTAAGCGTTTTCTGGACTCTTTGCAGTTCATAGAGCTTTTTGTTTTTAACAAGATTTATTTTAGAAATGTGATTGTGTTTTTTAAAATTTTAATGATTGAATTATACCTTTGTAATTATGTGTAATTGTTATATTTGTAAAAATTATAAACTGCAGGTTAAAATGTTGTGACATACCTTTACATGCATAAAGTGTAAAAAATAGCCTGAAGTCTTGGTGACAACTATTGATATTGGTCATTTTTATTCAAGGACGTTTTCATTAAAACAATACATGTTGCATTCTGCTCCAAAACTCAGATGGTTCTATTTTTACAACCAGACCAGGCAGGTTATAAGTTTTTTTTCAATTATAGTGAAGACCATCTACAAGACTGGCTGAAGTTTTTAACAGTACTGTATTTATCCTGGCAGATAGTTACTTGTAAATGCAGATAATATTCGTAATGAATGTGGAATGGAACCTATTGAAATGCCATAGTTTGCAGAAATATATAACTAGACGAGATTAGCTTGATGAGACATGCTTGCATTCTTTTTCTGAATGGTGATCGGCAGCCTGAAAGAATGTAAGGACTTAAGAAATAAGGAAAAGGAATTGGCCCTGAGATCATGGCTGATCATCTCCTAAAACATCATTTCCCCCATGTCCTTTGATATATTTATTATATAGAATTTATCAATCTCAGTCTTGAACACGATGACTGAGCTTCCACAGCCCTGTGGGGCACAGAATTCCACCATGCCTCTGAGTGAAGCAATTCCTCCTCATCTCAATCCTAAATGGCCTGCGTCCTGTCCTGAGAATGTGTCTCTTGGTTCTAAACAAGCCTGCAAGTGCAGCATCCTTTCAGCATTTACTCTGTTGGTCTCTGTAACATATATAATGTTTGTATGAGATCACCTTTTTTCTTCTACACTCCAGAGAAAATTAAACCAAATCTATTTGATACTTCCTGCTAGGCCAATTCTTGCATTTCAGGAATTAATCTGGTCAACCTTAGACGCACTCCCTCTGTGGCAACTATATCCTTCTGTAGGTAAAGAGACTAAAACTACTGTCAATGCTTCAAATGTAATCTCACCAAGACTATGTAATTGCAGTGGGCCAATTTTACTCTTAAACTTGAATCCTCTAGTAATAAAGGCCAACATATCTTTTGCTTGACAAAGAAGATAGCTTAGTAACATCATTGCAGTCTGACATTTTGAGGATCAGCAAGTCCTTTCATGTCTAAACTATAACTGCTTTTTTCCTATATTTCTGGCTTTATAGGAAATCCTGTAGCTTTATCTCAAAATAGTTACCTCTTCCTGGCAACGGGGAATACATTAGCCTTGATTCTAAATAGACATGTTAATCAGTTATGTCTGATCATTGCTGCCTTTCATCTTAAAAATAAAGGCACAAGCTCCAGCCCAATTGCTTATCATTTATATTGAGAACTCCTTTCTGGTCCTTGAGAGACTTAAGATCTCCTTATTGTTGACTAACATTTGTCATTGTTGCTAACTTTTAAGACTTTGTGCTTTTAAATAAAACAATTTGAATCGCCCTCTTATTTTTAGCAATTAAACCACCAAGACCAGTGTCAGGCAGACTGCAGCTCAAGTCACATGATTCCTTTCATTTTCCCTAAATTTAAAGATACACAGTCCCAAACTCTAACACTTTTTATAAACCGAAAGATACAGCCACAAATCATAATGATCTAATAAAGTTCAGAACTGTAATAATTAAAATTGAGATGTTCTAGAGGACATCATTAAAGGATGGAGGAGCTTATGGAAGGAGCATGGATATTGAGTTATTTGACAAAAATATGATCAGCATTTTAAAACTGAGGCATTGGTTAACCAGAAACCAATGTAGATCAGTGACCACAACGGTTGAATAAGAATTAGTGCAAGTTAGGACATGCCAGTTAAGTTTTGCCTGACTTTAAGTTTACAGAGTTTAGGAACTGGTGGCCAGGAGTGCATTGGAATCTTTAAGTCCAGAGGTAACAGAGGCCTGAAATTTAGACAAAGGAAGTAAAACTTTAACTTCTTTTGGCTGTGGTCACTTGCTAGTCTGTAAAATGCTGTTCAGAAGAGGTCTGGCACTTAATCCAGTCAAACAGCCCCATCTTCCAGAGTGATCTAAAACAGGCATTATACTCTTTATTAATGCACACAAAAAGATTAATGACCATTATATGCAGCTGCTCCAGATATCTGAAAAGTGCTTGATCCACTGTCAGTTAAGGTGTATTTCAAGTGTCCTTGGAACAAAATATGTTAATGCCAGAAATTAGCCCTCCATGCCCCTGTAAATCAGGTATAATGATGCCAAATTTATATCCCTTGTTTAGGCTCATTACTGAATCGTGAGCATTGAGGCATGGTACTGTATGTTGACTAGTTACTACAAAGGAAAATGTCCAAACAAGAAACTACAGGTTTCAGAAAAAAAAAGAAACATGTAGGTAGGAAGGATAGTGTAAAAAACTATCTGTTTTAAAAACATAGTTAGGTCTGTCATATGATCCCAAATAATTTTAACACTAGACCAGTTAGATCCTAGAGTGAAACCTGCCTTATTAGATTCTAACAATATATTTTTAACCATGGTGGTCAGTTATTGAGTACACTCATAAGAGACTCTGAATGTATTTTTAATACAAAGAATGAAGTATTTTTAAACAAGGTAAAAAAAATGAACTGTATTACACTAGATAAAAAGAGTTATAAAGATTTCATGACAAATATCAGAAAAAAATTCAAATTCCCACGACTGCTTTTATCCCAGGAATATCCTTACAAACACCCAAGCCTCAGAGAATTAAGTCACCACAGTCTCCATGTTAAGGTTTCCTGCTCAGGCTGGCATAGCATGAATTTCTGTGCATTCACCATATGCTAGTTTGCCTCAGCTAGTATCTCTCCCTGAGACACTGCAAACAAACAGCAAACTAACTATGACTTTAACTTCAGAGCAAACCCACGAGTTCCTCAAACTCAAGTGTCCTTCATTCTCTAGCATACAAAACAATGGCTTGTTCTGCCTTTCTTTGCATATCAATGGATCTCTAATGCTAAGCAACAGCAGTTTTCTTTTACCTTTACCTTTTTTAATGCAATGATCTGTTCACCCCAAGTGTTTAAAACCTGTGTGTAAACAACGTGGATCTCCAGACTTCTCAACACTACAGCACAAACTCACAAATGAATCTTGAAAAATCACTAACCACGTCTTGCCCCCTTTTTAACAGAAAAGATAAAATATGATTTAAATTTAAAATTTACATGTTATTAATAGTAACAGTAAAGAATTGCTGATAATGAGGATATAGTTTTGCAGTAATCTGAATATGGATTTTCGCTGTAAAATGAATCAGTGGAAGACCCTTGTCCTTTGTGGAAACAAATACCCCTGGTCTGCACTAGATATGACTTAGTTGATTCTTAACTGCTAAATAGTCCAGCATGCCGCTTTAGTTTTATCAAAATCTAAGCAATCAGCATCATGGCTGGCCAAAGCTCTGTTCTTGTGCTGTACTGCTGTATGTTCTGTATTCTTGTCAGTGACTTGTACATTCAGAGAATTAATATTTTATATATTAAAAAAACTAATATTCTTATTGATAATTCCAGTAACATTTTGAAAATTACATGGTCTGCACTGGAGCCATTGTAGCCTTGCATTAGGTTTTGTAAAAAGGGAACATATTTTCTGGTGGATCCGCAATTTATTTATTATGTCAACTGCAATAGTGGCATCTATCCAGCAAATGTGGAACACTGCCCAGATATGTCCTATTGACAAAAAATGCAGGACAAACCCAATTCAATCAATATTGCCCAATCTGTGTTTGATCATCAGCAAAGTGATGGAAGGTGTTGATGACAATGATAAGTGAAACCTGCACAGCAATAACCTGCTTAAATGTTTCCTGAGAACTGCTCGTGCTGATGTGCTGAATGAGTTTCGATGGAAGTTGTAAGGGGAAAGAGTGCTGCATAGGAGCACATGAGTTGCATTAGATTAGCAGTAGAGGCTATAAGGGAGCACTTTAAAATAAAAACCTATTTTTCTAATCAACCTGTTCAGAGATATTATTACACACCTCTGGAGAAGGTGGGATTTGAATCCTGACCTCTTGGTCCAAGAGTAAAGACACTACCACTGAGCCACAAGATGTTAATACAGCAGTTATGTGGATGGTTGGAGTTATTGATTAATTAATTGATGGGATTAAAGGATGTTTCTACTCCATTTTAATTTAGCCTCTTCACCTCCCCCCCCCACCCCCCTGACTTAACAGGCTTTGCATGTAAGTTAATCAGTTGGCAAACACAGGTAATTTAGTGGTGGATTTGGTGAAGGGGGGGAAACAAAAATTTTGGCACTTCTAGATATTTTAGAAAAGGGGAAAGAAACAGATAGGTAGGATTATTGTGGAAGGAGCTGTAAGTGAGCTAGAAGGCCTAGGTTCAAATCCAACCTGCTCTAGAAGTGTGTAATAACCTGTCTGAGATAACAAGCATGGGGCTGGATGAACACAGCAGGTCAAGCAGCATCATAGGAGCAGGAAAACTTGACGTTTCGGGCCTAAACCCTTCATCAGAAAATGTGTTCATCCAGCCCCATGCTTGTTATCTCGGATTCTCCAGCATCTGCAGTACCTTTTATCTCTAATAACCTGTCTGAATGGGTTGTAAGATAGCTAAGTCTGAGTACTTAATAAACCCTACCCACGAAGAAAGATGTTTCGATTTCTGTTTCACTGACTGGCTTGGAACTAAATTGACATGCGATGTGTTGGTATGGAGATATTGAGGGTCATAGACTATAGGCAGAATATGAGGGTTGAGTGCTGGAGATCTTAATATTTATCAAAACAACTCTGTTGCATCTGGGTCACCAGGTCTGACTCCTCCCACCACTCCTCAGTGAAAATCTTTCTATTTGAGGCACCTTTTTCCTGAGGTGGGCATGCTGAGCTAGGAAATTTCCTGCCTAAAGCTGCTTGTCTCAGGAACAATAATACAGTCCATAGTTTTGAGGCAGGATAATGTGTGTTTTGGTAGTGTTTTGTTTCTACATTTAGTTGTTGCTAGTGCTGACTTCTGTGTCCAGCTTTATTCTTGTTTGATTTGTTTGCAGTAGATGTAACTGATATGATTGACTTACTATGTTATTTCATAGGGCAGTTAAGACTCACCCCGTTATTTTGCGTCACATTGCAGGCTAAGCTCAGTAAGGATAGTAGAGTTCCTCCTTGAAGAGCATTAGTGAAACAGATTGGGTTTTAAAACTTGTTAGTAGTCTTTTAATCATTAAAATTAAAGAATGCAACCAATTAAGTACTTTTTGAATTGTATTAACAATTGTAATGTAGGAAGCAGGCAGATGCAGTGCCCCCTCAGTACTGTACTGGAATGTTAGTCTTGATGTTTATGCTTAAACCCTGCAATGGGACTTGAACATGAAATTTAGTGATATCAAAGGTGAGAATGTTTCCAACTGAGCTACAGCTTACAAGGTAATGATTTTTTTTGGGGATTTACTAACTAATTGAATTCAAATTCTGACTGCTGCTATAATTGGATTAGACTCCTATCTTTGGAATATATACCTGGGCCTCTGGATTTTTAGTTCAGTAACATTACTAGTATACTACTCTCCCCTGTTATGATGAAGTAGTTCAACAAAGAAAACGGGTCCTTCTCTGACAAACAATTCCCTCTGCATATGTCATCCAGGTCTAACTGATGATTCTGTTGCATGGTGTTGAATTTCACACTGTTATCTTGAATGCAGAACAACCATCTGACGAACTGCGACATGGTAAATAGGAATGCTGTGTTTATTCCATCTCATAGCACCACAAAACGCTACTCAAAACATTATTTGGCACTCTGTGCTTTGCTCAGTGAATTGGAGATAAAGTGGTCTTTACTGCAAAATTTCAGTATCCACATCATATTCATTTTCTCTCCTTCAAAAATTAGTTGACTAAAGGAGACTGGTCTGTTGCCTTTTCCATGATTCACACCAACTTAAAGTTTTTTTTTTCTGCAGTTTTACAGTGCTCCAGTCTGTTAATACCTCCGACACCTTGCATGTTATTTGCTGGCCTACGTTTGTTTGAAGTACAATCAAAGATAATCTTCATCTTCCCAGACAAAAAAGTTTTCCATTCTAGTATTAGTTATTTCTGAATAGCTGTTGCAGGTATCTGAGAATTGTTTAAGGTGGAGAATATGAAAACTACATTATTGTTTCTGTCATACTCATCACCCGAGCTCTATACGCGATAACAGGTGATGAAACATAAATGAACGTGTCAGCACACCAATTGGTGCGTGCAGACCCTCAGAATGTTGCCCCTTGCCCTCTGTTCAATTCCTTGATTGTGCATATATTAGTGCAGGAGGATCCCCTCCTCAACTGACAACTTGGCTGATCTATTTTACCTTTGAATGGGCTGACTCTTTTTCATCCTGCTTGGCACTAAAAGAATTACAGCCCAGACAGGAATAGTCCCTGAACTGTGGAAGCAGGCCATTCATCCCATCTAGTCTCCGCTCATCCTCCAAAGAGCATCCCACTCCGACCCATCCTCTATGCTGTCTGTACAACCCTGGATTTCTCATAGCTAGTTCAACTAGTCTGCACATCCTTGGACATCGTAGGGCAATTTAGTATAGCCAGTCTACCTAACCTGCGCATCTTTGGACTGTAGAAGGGAACTGGAGCACCAGGAGGAAACCCATGCAGATATGGGGACAACTTGCAAACTTCACACAGTTGCCGGAGGATGGAATCAAACCCAACTCCCAGGTGCTGTGAGGCAGCTGTGCTAAGCACTTAGCCATCGTGCTGTCCCTAGGTGGGGCAGGAAGGTTGAACTTGGGACTTCCTGACTAAAACATAATTCCACCGGAGGCAACAAAATGACAGAGTTCTCAAATGCCACCAGCCCACCTAATTTAGTTTTGTTCCCATCTTCAGGTCTGATGTCTTCAGAACTGAAAGATTCCACCCAATGGCTCTGTTCCCTAACCAGGCACAGGAAAAGTTTCAGTCACAACAAACTGCCACAAAATAACATGTTCATTATTATTCATGTCTCAACGATTCTGTTAAATCTAATAAAATCAAAGTCTCCAGAAAAGACTTTTGTGTGGTTTTAGTAGCCTGTTTGGTTTTGACACGATGGAAAGTTAGATTATGATGTAGTAAGCGTAAGATACTTAAAATAAAATCATTAAACTTCTCACTATAGTTTTTTATTGAGAATTCCTGAACATGGTGAAATGAAATCAATTGCCACAGATTTGCTGTTGTCTCAGCTAAATTCTTCTTGGTGACTAGGTTTAAATTTTTGAGTACAGTTTTATTAGCCATTGTCTTTCCTTAACATTTGCCACACATGCGCATGCATAGCATGAGTCTGCATGATGTGTGATGCATAGCGCCATTTCAGTCAATTGTATTTTCTTTCTTTTAGGGTGAAAAACATTCCACTGACTACTTGAAATGAAAGATTTTTCTTTTTAAAATTGGACTTAGCTAATTATCTAGGCAAGGAAAATTTTCCATTTATGCTCTGTTTGTTTCAAGTCTTTAAGGTACCCCAAAATATATCAGTCAACGAATTAATTTTAGTGTGATCATTGTCATTTTGTAGAAAAGCATAACAAGCCACTGTGCATAAATAAGGCTGCATGAACAAGATGAATGATCAATCCATTTGTATTCAGTAATGTTGGCTGAAGGGAGAAATATCCATGACATCATGAAAACTGAAGTGGTTGTCTTTTAAAAGAAAGCATCCTGTCAGATAGTTATTTGATTGGTTTGCTTTGTGCATTACTTTACTAAATTTTTGGCAAATGCTAATCCTCTTCTTGACTCTGCAAAATTTATTTAAGATTTACCTTACTATTGCCTGTTTGGTTGTATCTGTCCTAAAACTGGTTGAGGAGGCAAGTAATCACTTACAAGAGACGACACCAGTGTGCACATTAAAATCGTCCTCGCCCTAAAAATTAAGTTCAATCAAGCTGCCTCTGACTTTTTCCCCCATTTTTCCCACTTTTATTAGTATATTAATGAGCAATAACAGGCATAACATGGGCAATAGTAAGTCAGCAGCCTGTTTTACAATCCTTATGATTTTATTTTTGTTTAATTTGAATGGAAAATGTAAAACAAGTTAATGATTTGATAATTCCCATTTAGTCATTCTGTTGGAGACAAATTTACATTCCTTTGAGTTTGCTTGATCTACGTTGTTTTCTTTTGCTGGTTTCCATGCTTCTTCTTTGATTCCCTCGTGTTTTAGTCACAATTTTCCTTGACCTCTTTTATGCTTCTTGAATTCTGATTTGCTGTATTAATCTTCTTGGTAAAAGAATGTTTTTGCTTAGACTTCCTCTCCATGGCAAAGACCCAAGCTTCTTCAAATTCTGTATAGATTTGCAGCGTTAGGGACTATGGAATCAGGGAACTTCCTCATTATTGACATAGAACGCACTTCCTTTACAGAAATGTAAACGTCCATATTGTAAAATTTCCATTGTTTGATTTTTTTTGTGTAGGGAATGGTAGACCTATTTTGAATCATCATGAGCTGAGATTCCAGATATAGCTCAAAAGAAAGTGTTAAATGAAAGTGAGCTGCTTTCTGGTAAGCGAAGGAGAAATTTGGACCACTCTCCTGAACGTTTAAGTTGTTGATTTCAAAGCAGCCCGGACAAGGCCGGTAGGTTGCATGGAAGAGTCTAAATAAAGCCATGACAAAAATAACTTGATTTTTAAAAATCAAACACCTTACCCTTAAAGTATTTAAGTTATTGAATGTGGCAGTGTTTTTTTTTTGCTGGCATAAAACAACATTGACATTGATTACCTACTTTAAGGATAACTACAATGTATCGTATAAAAGGCTAATATATTTTTGAAAAGAATGGGAGCTATATGAAGGAAAGTTTGAATGGTGTAAAATATTGTTGATGGCCCACAGACCAGTGCATCTCACTGGTTTACTTTCAAACAAATTCGTTTCTCTGAAAAGCAGTTTATCATTTCCTATGGTGGAGCTCGTTTGTCAGATTTGCACTTCTAATCAACTTTTAGAAAATCATCTGAAGGGTCTGAAATCCTATAGAATATACCTGGCCATATAGTGACTGTATTACTGTTGGCGGTTGGCTGTTTCGCCTATTTCTGTATCCTTGGGCTGAATCTTCCCAGTCCCTGAACAACGTAGGCAATGGCAAGAAGGTTGGGAGAATCACATGAGATGAGCAGTAAGGAAATTACCTATGCTGAGAGCAAAATGTCCCATTTTCTAACCAAAGATTGAATGTTAAGACAGGAGTCTCTCTGGTGAGGCCTATTTGCATGGATATTTACATTCCTATACAAGAAATGAGTTCCATGACAATAACCAGAAAATTCCTAGATTACTTCAGCAGCCACACTGCAACGCTATATAAGATTTGAAGAAGATTGGGTCACTGGTCATGGAGTGAAGGTCTACAGCAAAAACATTGTTAGCAAGAAGATTAAAAAAGATTAGCATGCATTAACATCGTCATTATTACCTCATCTCGTCTCATTGAAATGCACTCCCCCATTTTCCTGCCGCACAAATTCAAAGGTAACCTGGCAACTCCATCTCACTACTTGCTCCACCAGCTCTCCTTCAGTCACTAAAATCTCAGGGCAAGCTCCATTCACAGCAGCTGTTTGCTTTCCCATCCACCCAGGACCACCAGATCCCTGTTGGCAAAGCAGGGTGCCAATTTTCCACTGTCTGACATGTTTGATGCAATTGACAGGAACCATGCAGTGCAGCTGTGTATGGCCAGTGCTTGACAAGGTGCAAAGCTGGCTTTTAAAAATCACATCAGTGCCAGGAATCCTGGAAGGTCCTGGCAGTAGCCAGTATTTTCACCTGTGGTGAGTGAGGGGATATGAAGGTGGGCTACCATAGGACATGGTGCACAGGTAATGAAACAGGTTTAGGAAGATAACTCAAGAAAATACACTAGGGCCTGCATAGAGAAGCCCTGCATGAAACTCAGCAGAATGACAATTTGCCAATTTCTGGTAAGATTCAGCATTTTTTCCTCTTGGAGATAAGACGACAAATGATTACTTTTTTAGCAAAAAGATCAGAACATTTAAACTGTTTTTGAAAAGTGTAAGCTTTCTTTGATTTTCCTTTTTGAGCTTTTCCTCAGAAAATGAAAAATAATTGCATGTGCATGAGAGAGAAAAAAGTCTGTTGGCAGTTTCCTTGTATTTTCTGTGCTTAAGCTGGATGTGCTTTCAAGTATTCATTTCTATTTGTGAGAGGTCAGTTAATTTAGTTAAAGTTATCAAAATGTAACAAGCATTTTTGGATTTGTTTTGGTAGTATTGTCAATAAAATGAAGAATGCTTTTGCAGAAAAACACGTAATAGTATTGGCTAATCTACTGAAGTTCCAGCACAGACTCTTAACAAAAACACTAAGTGAAATTTAACTCCACCTTTGCTCAATGCTAGAAAATTTAAATGAAAAATAAAAACAGTCTCAAAATGAGGCACATTTTTACACAAGTATATATAATTAGTACATGGATGGACAGGGAGCAAAGGGATACAGACCCTTAGAAAATAGATGACAGGTTTAGACAGAGGATCATGATCGGCGCAGGCTTGGAGGGCCGAAGGGCCTGTTCCTGTGCTGTAATTTTCTTTGTTCTTAGTTCTTTGTATCGGTTTAACACTGAGCTTGCCAATTGGATACAAAATTGGTTTAATGGCAATTGAGAATGATGGTGGTGCGTTGTCTTTCGGATTGGAGGCCTGTGCCCAGCAGTGTTCCACAGGGAGCAGTGCTGGATCCACTTTTGTTTGTCATTTATATAAATGACTTAGATGAGTCATAGAAGGCATGATTAGTAAATTTGCAGATGACACCAACATTAGTGATATTGGTCTAGTGGACAGTTAAGAAGGTTATCTAAATTAAAAGAGATCTTGATCAATTGGGTCAATGGGCTGAAGGTGGCAGATGGAGTTTAATTGGGATAAATGTGAGGTATTGCGTTTTGGTGAAATGAACAAGGGCAGCACTTATACAATTAAAAGTAGGGCCTTGGGTAATGTTGCAGGACAGAGACCTAGGGATTCAGGTACATATTTCTTTGAAGTTTACATTCGCACATAGGGTGAGTGAGAAGACATTTAGCATGCTTACATTCATTGCTCAGACCTCTGACTATAGGAGTTCGGACGTCCTATTGACTTTGTATAGGATGTTGGTGAGGCCTCTTCTGGAGTACTGTGTCCAGTTCTGGTCACCTTGTTATAGGAAGGATATTATTAAGCTGGAAAGGATTCTGAAGAGATTCACTGAAATGTTGCCTGGAATGGAGGGTTTGCGTTATAAGGATGGGCTGGATAAGCTGGAGCTTTTCTCAGTGGAGCGTCGAAGGTTGAGGGGTGACCTTTACAGAGATTTATAAAATCATGAGTATAGATAAACTGAATGGCAGGAGTCTTTTCCCTAGAATGCCTAGGGGGCATATTTTTAAGGTGAGAGGAGAGAGATTTAAAAAAAAGACATGAGAGGCAATTTTTAAAGGAGTCGTTCGTGTGTGGAAAGAACTTCCAGATGAAGTGGTGGATGCGAGTACACTTACAACGTTTAAAAGACATTTAGATAAGTACATGAAAAAAAATGTTTGGTGGGATTTGGGCCAAGGACAGGTAGGTGGGACTAGTTTAGTTTGGGATCATGGTTGGCATGGATTGGTTGAATCAAAAGGTCTGTTTCTGTGTTATATGACTGAGTACTGAGGTCACTGTCGAAATTCAATATAAAGGTTACATCAAATAAATGTTGTCGGTTAGATACTATTTGAACCTCATAAGAATAATCCTGGCCAATAGCTTCAATCTCTTTCAATCTCTTTCCTACCCCCTAACCTTCCAGCATCTGCAGAACATCACAAATAGGCCTTGCTGATTACCTGGTGGCCTGAGGGTGAGTGGATATAGGTCTGCCGTAAATTTACTGAATTGCATTTGGACATGTGTTAAATGCAGCAGCTCACCACTCCTATCTGGAAGCAGCCTGCACCTCAAATATTTCAGACCATTCACCCCCAGACATGGTAGCCTTCTGGGTTTCATTGTTCAGAAATTAGAATATGGAGACCAAACAACAATGTCTTAAACCATAGGCTGATATGACTGGAATTCAGCTAAGTGTAATTTTGTTGAGTTTAATGGAGGGTTCCTCTTTGCGAGGCCTAGCGAGTCTTCTTGTGCTATCATCCCAGACTTGCTTCATTAACCATACATCATACCCCTATGGTGCCCCACTCATCCAATGTTAGCATGATTCTCGCACTCACCATATTTGGAAATTTTCCCCACTGCTGGGATTTTTAAAAAATTATTCATGCAAGGGATGACTGACTGGGCCAGCATTTATTACCCATCCCTGGTTGGTGTCGGTACACCCACAATGCAGTTAAGGAGGGAGTTCCAGGTGTTGAGCCAACAACAACGAAAGAACAACAGTATGTTTAAAAGGATGGTGAGTGCTTTGGAGGGGAACTGCAGGTAGTGGGGCCATGTGTATTTTCTGGCCTTGCCCATCTAGATGGTAGTGGTCATGGGTTTGGAAGGTGTATCAGAGATAAAAGGTACTGCAGATGCTGGAGAATCCGAGATAACAAGCATGGGGCTGGATGAACACAGCAGGTCAAGCAGCATCATAGGAGCAGGAAAACTTGACGTTTCGGGCCTAAACCCTTCATCAGAAATGGGGGAGGGGAAGAGGGTTCTGAAATAAATAGGGAGAGATGGGGAGGCGTCCATCCTGGGCCTCCTGCAATGCCACAGTGATGCCACCCAAAGGCTGCAGGAACAGCAAATCATATTCAGCCTGGGAACCCTGCAGCCCAATGGCATCAATGTGGATTTCACAAGCTTCAAAATCTCCCCTCCCCCAACCACATCCCAAAGCCAGCCCAGCTCATCTCCACCTCCCTAACCTGTTTTTCCTCTCACCTCAAGCCACACCCCCATCTCCTATCTACTAACATCATCCCGCCCCCTTGACCTGTCCGTCCTCCCTGGACTGACCTATCTCCTCCCTACTCCCCTACCTACATTCACCTTTACTGGCTCCATCCCCGCCTCTTCGACTTGTCTGCCTCCTCTCCACCTATCCTCTCCTCTATCCATCGTCTATCCGCCTCCCCCTCCCTATTTATTTCAGAACCCTCTTCCCCTCCCCCATTTCTGATGAAGGGTTTAGGCCCGAAACGTCAAGTTTTCCTGCTCCTATGATGCTGCTTGACGTGCTGTGTTCATCCAGCCCCATGCTTGTTATCATGGGTTTGGAAGGTGCTGTCCAAGGAGCTCTGGTGAATTTCCCTAGAGTATCTTGTAAATGGTCGACATTGCTGCTACTGAGTGTCGGTGGTAGAAAGATTGAATGCTTATTGATGTGGTGCCAATTAAGCCAGCTGCTTTGTATTAGAGTTTGTTCTTGGGTGTTGTTGGAGCTGAACTGGCTCAGGCAAAAGGGGACTCTTGCATCACACTTCTGATGTGATGAGAGATTCGCTGAAATGTTGCCTGGAATGGAGGGTTTGCATTATAAGGATGGGCTGGATAAGCTGGAGCTTTTCTCACTGGAGCGTAGAAGGTTGAGGGGTGACCTTTACAGAGATATATAAAATCATGAGTATAGATAAACTGAATGGAAGGAGTCTTTTTTGTGCCTTGTAGATAGTGGACAGGTTCTGGGGAATCAGGAGGTGAGTTATTTGCTGCAGGATTCCTAGCCTCTGACCTACTCTTGTTGCCATATTATAAATATGGCTGGTCCCCATTTCAGTTTCTGGTCAATTGTGATCCCCAGGATGACGATCGTGGGCGATTTAGTGATGGTAATGCTATTCAATGTCAAGGGCTGATGGTTAGATTCTCCTTTGTTGGAGATGGTCATTTATAGCATTTGTGTAATGTGTAAGTTACTTGCAATTTGTCAGTCCAGACCTGGATGTTGAATGTGTCTTGCTGCATTTAGAAATGGACTGCTTCAGTTCTGAGAAGTTTGCGAATGGTACTGAACGTGTGTAATTACCAGCAAACATTCCACTTCTGGCCTTGTGATGGAGGGAAAGTCATTGAGGCAGCTAAAGATGGTTGAGCCCAGCACAGACCCTTGACGAACCCATATTCTGGGATCACTGGCATCAGTGCCATCTTTGAACACCAACTGCACATCTGGTAAAGCATTGGTGGTCTGGAGTTGCGGTTCATCATGTATATTAGGGCAGTAACGACAAACCAATGCTTCTCAGGGCACATAGGTGGCATAGCTGACAATTAATTGCACCTACAACTATATATTTGTATATCTTCCATTCTCTAAGCACCAGTCCACACAGCTTACCTGTCTGTAGCCTCATCCCATCTTACAGCCCCTGTCTAAGTCCCTGCTACTCTTTCCACAGTGCCCACTCTAGTCCAGCATGATATCATTATAGGACATCGTGCACAGGAAAGCCTTCAGTTGCCTGAAGCCATTCACTTTGATTCAGCTGCCCCTGTACAGCCAATGATATCTTGTATTAGAGATAGTAGGAACTGCAGATGCTGGAGAATCTGAGATAACAAGGTGTAGAGCTGGATGAACGCAGCAGGCCGAGCAGCATCAGAGGAGCAGGAAAGCTGATGTTTCGGGCCTAGACCCTTCTTCAGAAATGGGGGAGGGGAAGAGGGTTCTGAAATAAATAGGGAGGGGGGAGGCGGATAGAAGATGGATAGAGGAGAGGATGGGTGGAGAGGAGGCAGACAAGTCAAAGAGGCGGGATGGAGCCAGTAAAGGTGAGTGTAGGTAGGGAGGAGATAGGTCAGTCCAGGGAGGACGGACAGGTCAAGGGGGCGGGATGAGGTTAGTAGGTAGAAAATGGGGGTGTGGCTTGAGGTGGGAGAAGGGGATAGGTGAGAGGAAGACCAGGTTAGGGAGGCGGGGACGAGCTGGGCTGGTTTTGGGATGTGGTAGGGGGAGGGGAGATTTTGAAGCGACACTTCCACCATCTGCAATCCGACCCCACCACCAAAGACATTTTTCCCTCCCCACCCTTGTCTGCTTTCCGGAGGGACCCTTTCTCTGTGACTCCCTTGTCCGCTTCACACTCCCCTCCAGCCCCACCACACCCGGCAATTTTCCCTGCAACCACAGGAAGTGCTACACCTGCCCCCACACCTCCTCCCTCACCCCCATCACAGGCCCCAAGAAGGCTTTCCAAATCAAGCAGATGTTCACCTGCACATCTGCTAATGTGGTATACTGCATCCGCTGTACCCATTGTGGCCTCCTCTACATCGGGGAAACCAAGCGGAGGCTTGAGGACCGCTTTGCAGAACACCTGCGCTCGGTTCACAATAAACAACTGCACCTCCCAGTCGCGAACCATTTCAACTCCCCCTCCCATTCCTCAGACGACATGTCCATCCTGGGCCTCCTGCAATGCCACAGCGATGCCACCCGAAGGCTGCAAGAACAGCAACTCATATTCAGCTTGGGAACCCTGCAGCCCAATGGTATCAATGTGGGTTTCACAAGCTTCAAAATCTCCCCTCCCCCTACCACATCCCAAAACCGGCCCAGCTTGTCCCTGCCTCCCTAACCTGTTCTTCCTCTCACCTATCCCCTCCTCCCACCTCAAGCCACACCCCCATTTCCTACCTACTAACCTCATCCCGCCCCCTTGACCTGTCCGTCCTCCCTGGACTGACTTATCTCCTCCCTACCTCCCCAGCTACAGTCACCTTTACTGGCTCCATCCCGCCTCTTTGACTTGTCTGTCTCCTCTCCACCTATCCTCTCCTCTATCCATGTTCTATCCGCCTCCCCCTCTCTCCCTATTTATTTCAGAACCCTCTTCCCCTCCCCCATTTCTGATGAAGGGTCTCGGCCGAAATGTCAAGCTTTCCTGCTCCTATGATGCTGCTCGGCCTGCTGTGTTCATCCAGCTCTACACCTTGTTATCTTGGATTCTCCAGCATCTGCAGTTCCTATTATCTCTTAATCTGTCCCTCAGTTGCTTCTAACGGTTTCCTCACCATCAAGCTTAGACAGACTGACCGGTAGTTTCCTGGTTTATCCCGTGCTCCCTTCTTGAAATAATGGTACCACATTAACTGTCCTCCACTCCTCTGGCACCTGTCATGTGGCTCGAGAGGAGCTGAAAATTTTAGCAAGTGCCTCTGCTGTTTCCTCCTTTGCCTCGCTGAACAACCTAGGATCCACTTCATTCGGCCCTGGAGATTTATCTACTTTTAAGTTTGCAAGACTACTCAGAACCTCCTATCTGTCTATGCTAATTTCTTCATTTCTATCACAGACCTTCTCCCTGATATTCTAAACTTATACTGTGTCAGTGTTCACTAATGAGAGAGAACAAAGTGTTCATTTAGAATCCTACCTACATCCTTTAACTCCATATAGAAATTACTACTATGGTTTTTAATTGACCTTACTCTTTCCCTCGTTTTTTTCCCTTCATGTGCACACAAAACAATTTAGGATTTTCCTTTATTTTACCTGTCAGCATCCTTTCATGTCCCTTTTTAGCTCTTCTAACCTTCTTTTAGGTTCCCTCTTCGTCACATACACTTCAGCACATGCTGCGGACGTGAGATTGACACAGTACAGTGTGATACACTAACATGTGCGCTTCCTTGATTCATTATTGCTGACAACTATGACACACTACCTGGCTTTGTGCCTGTGCTAAGCAGCATGACAAGACGGAAATACTGTGAATCTTTGAAGTACGGCTGAGGGGCCAAAGCACCAAAAGGCAAGGCAAGCAGCAAGTAACAAGCTGGATTTTCCAGGTGACTGCTGTGACTTTCATGTCGAGTATTCCTGGCACCTAATTTCTCTCTGGCAGATTGGAAAGTGGGAAACTACAGATTAAACGAGGTGAGATGATGTCACAATAAAATGTCAATTTATGCTAATACATGCAATTTGGCTTCTTGCCACTCACTTGCAAGAATCCTGTCTCGCTATTCAACATGTAGCTGGAAAATGGAACTTTTGCCATTGACATCGAGAAGCTCCAAGCTGTGCATGTTGCCAGAGTTTCTCAACTTTCTCGCCAACAGTATCATTACTCTAAGGCTGGGAAGATTACGCCCTTGGTCCTGAATATACAAGTTTTCCTCTGGAGAACATTGGTTAATTCTGAGAAAACAAGAATTGCTGATTACAAGTGAATGAGAACCACTTTAGATGAAAAATCCTGCCTAATGATCATACTCCAGTATTAGCTGCGAACTCAAGGAGAGGTTGAGGACTGCAAATTAGTAGGAAAATTGCTTTGCAGTAAATTCTGTGTGAACAGTGGAAAGGTTAAGTTACATCAATGTGTTAAATATTAGCTAGTTTTATACTAAGTTCTTTAATTTTTTTTATTGAACTTATTTTTCTAATCAACCTGTCCAGACATGTTATTATGTACCTCTGGAACAGGTGGGACTTGAACCCAGGCCTCCCAGTTCTGGGTTAGGGACATTATCACTGCAACACAAGAGAGCCCTATTTATGACACCGAGTAAGACTCTCTAACAAGGTTTCACTTGTACATTTTTACCTTTGAAGAAAGCAAATGTATGTAATCTGCTGCCGATATGCACATGTCGCACCATTTGATGTTACAAGTCATGGCAATTGCCAAAGTGTTCCATTTCTCACAGACGCTCTTTGTAAATACTAACATTACATAAGACCCACACTTTCCCTGCTCTCAGTTCACTGCTTTCTTTCGGTAGAGAAGAGGGTGCAGAACTCTAGGGAAAAGCAGGAAACTGGGGATGGGCATGCAGTGATAGCTATTTTGCCACGGAGGAACAAGAAATCTGCAGGATGTCACCTCCATGGGTGCTGGTAATAGGGATACAGAGAGATCCTATGGATCTGCTGTCTGGGTTAGATAACTGCTACTGGAACATGACAACTCATGCCGAATTTTCTTTTACTATTCTTTCTTGGGAATAAAGTGTTACTGGTAAAACAAGTTGTTGTACAAGTCCTGCCTTTTTTTTTATCAAAATGCAATACCTCATGTTTATCCGAATTGAACTTCATCTGTCACTCCTCAACTCAAATGACGCAATTGATCAAGATCTCTTTAATCTTGGATAACCTTCTTCACTGCCCAGTGTACCATCAATTTTGGTGTCATCTGCAAACTTACTGACCATGTCTCCTGTGTTCTCATCCAAATCATGTATATAAATGACAAACAACAGTGGATCCACGTGGAACACTGCTGGTCATAGGCCTGCAGTCTGAAAAGCAACCCTCCATCACCACCTTCGGTCTCCTACTGTAAAGCCAATTTTGTATGTAATTGGTAAGCTCACCTTGAATCCCAGGTGATCTAACTTTGCTAATTAGTCTACCGTGAGGAACCTTTTCAAAAGCTTTACCAAGTAAATACCGTCTACCGCTCTGCAGTCATCAATCTTTTTGGTTGCTTCCTCAAAAAACTCCAATCAAGCTTGTGAAACACGATTTCCCTTGCACAAAACCATGCTGACTATCCCTAATCATTTCTGACCTCACCAAATGCATATATATCCTATCCCTCAGAATCACCTCCAAGAACTTGCTCATCACTGATGTCAGGATCTCAGGTCTTCTCCTTATAGCCTTTCTTAAACAAAGGCACAACATCACATGTGGAATGAACTTCCTGAGGAAGTGGTGGATGTGGTCACAATTACAATGTTTAAAAGATATTTGAATTAGTACATGAATTGGGAAGGTTTGAAAGGATATGGGTCAGGAGCAGGCAAGTGGGACTAGTTTAGTTTGGGATTATGTTTGGCATGGACCGGTTGGACTGATGGTTCTGTTTCTGTGCTGTATGACTCTATTAGTCACTCTCCCGTCCTCCAGCACCTCACCTATGTTTAGAGATGACACAAATATTTCTGCTGGGGCTCCGCAATTTCCTCCCTAACTTCCCACAGTGCTCTGGAATACACTTGATCAGATCCAGACATTTATCCACCCTTATGTTTTCTAAGACCTCAAGCGCCTCTTCTGTAATTTGAACTGTTTTCAAAACATCAGTATTAAGTTTTGCTTTCTAGCCTCCATTTTTCTCCACAGTAAAAACTGATGTGAAATATTCATTTAATGTCTCTCCCCTTTCCTGAGGTTCAACACAAAGACAACCTCATTGATCTTTATGGGGCCCTACTCTCTCTTGTTGCTCTTTTGCTCTTAATGTATTTGTAGAATCTCTTTGGATTATCCTTAACCTTCTCTGCCAAGGCTATGTCCTATTTCCTCATTGCCTTCCTGATTTCCCTCTTAAGAATGCCCCTACACCTTCAAGAGATTCATTTGATTACAGTTGTCTATATCTAATATATGATTATTTTCTTTTATTCTTGATTAGAACCTCAATATCTTTATTCATTCATTATTCCCTAATCTTAGTGGCCTTACCTTTCACTCTAGCAGGAACATAATGCCCCTGAACTCTTGTTATCACACTTCTGAAAGTCTCCTATTTGTTAGCCATCCCTTTACCTGTGAACAGTCTTCTCCAATCAACTTTTGAACTTTCTCATCTCGTACTATTAAAATTTGCCTTACTGTAATGAAGAACTTTAACATTTATGGAAGTTTTCCATAACTATGTTAAAATTAATAGAATTATGATCACTAGTCCCAAAGTATTCCCCTACTAACATTTCAGTCACTTGCCCTGCCTTATTTCCCATGAGAAGGTCAAGTTTTGCTCCTTCTCCAGTAGGAACATTTAGAATAATTGAATTCCTACAATGTGGAAGCAGGCCATTTGGCCCATCAAGTTCACACTGACGCTCTGGAGAGCATCCTGCCAAGGACCCCTGTAATCCTACATTTCAAACAGCTAATCCACATAACTTGCACATCCCTAGACTGTGGGAGGAAACTGGAGCACCTGGAGAAAATCCATGCAGATGCAGGGGTAATGTGTAAACTCCACACAGACAATTGCCTGAGGGTGGAATCAAAGCTAGGTCCCTGGTGCTGTGAGGCAGCAGTCCTAACCACTGAGCCACCATGCCAGCCACTTGCATATTGATAAAGGAAATCTTCTTGAATACATTTAATAATTTCCTAACCATCCAAACCTTCAACTTTATGTAAGTCCCAGTCAGCATTTGGAAAATTAAAATCCCCCACTATTACAACCCAATTATTCTTACGTATACCTGAGATCTCTCTACGTATTTGCTCCTCAATTTCCCTCTGACTATTGGGGGCCCCATAGCACAATCCCATCAAGCTGATCATCCATTTCTTATTTTTAATTTCAACCCATATATTTTCACTGGATGATCCCTTAAAAAGTATACTTTCTGATTACAATAGTAATATTTTCTTTAACGAAAAGCACCGTGCACCCTCCTCTCTGGCCTCCCTTTCTATCCTTCCTATAGCATCTAAAACTTGCAACACTGAGCTGCCAGTCCTGTCCTCCCCTCAGCCAAGTTTCTTAAAAGCTATGACATCCCAGTGCCATGTTCTGAAACATATCAAGTTCATCAGCCTTATCTGTAAGATCCTTTGCATTGAAATAAGTGCAGATTAGTTCTTCAGTTACCTTGTTCTGTGGCTTGCTCTTGTCTATCATTTCTAATTAATTTGCTCTTTTCTGATTCAGAACTAAACTCATCTATCTTTCTATTTTCACTGCTACTTAGGAACCCCCATCTCCTCTCTCTAATAGTTTACAGGCTCCTGAAATTGAACTAGCAAATGTCCCCGCCAGGATATTGTTCCCTTTCCAGCTCATGTGAAACCCATCCCTTTTGAACAGCTTTCTTCGACCCCAGAAGGAATCCCAATGATTCAAGAATCCGGATTTGTGCACATTGCACCAGCAGCCATCGATTTATCTGCCCTATCCTTTTTATTCCTTCCCTAATTAGAACTTGGCACTGGGAATATACAAGAATTCAAGGTTTTGTTTTTTAACCTTCTACTTAACCTCTTAAATTCATTCTGCCTTTCTCTAACTGTGTTGTTCCTACCAATGTGTACAACAACTTTCAGCATCTCACTCTCCCCTTTGAAAATATGCTTCAAGAATTTTGAGATGTCTTTAACTCTGGCACCAGGAAAGCAACATACTGTGCTAGATTCATGCTCAATGCAACAGAATCTCCTGTCTGTGCCCATGACGGAAGAGTGCGCTATAACATATTCTTTTAAGTTTTGACATCGCCACCTAACAGAAAAAGCCTGCAACTAAATCCACCATTTGGCGTCACCCACATTGCTGTGGATCTGGGTCATTGGAAGGCCAAACCAGATAAGGACGGCAGGTTTCCTACCCTAAAGGGCATTAGTCAACCAGATGAGTTTTTCCTGACAATTGACGGTGGTTTCATGGTCAGCATTGTTCTTGTTTCCAGATTTTTATTGAATTCAAATTCTATCATCTGCTATGGCAGGATTCAGACTGGGTCCCAGAACATACCTTGGGTTTCTGGATAAAAGGTCCAGTGATAATATCATCAGGTCGTTGCTTTCCCTCTAAGGTCTTGTTGCATGCAGACATAGACATATTACTACTTGAAGAGCTGAAGTATCATCCCCATTGTTGACCTTACATTGGAGGGAATGATGCTTTGGCATCTGAGGAACACAAGATTAATATTGGGTATTCACAATTGGACAAATCTGCAAAACTCATACTGAACTTCAGTCTGCGGTCCTGGATTTAATTCAGATATATTGAGGGAATCACAAAGCTTTGACTTTGCGGTTGCTTGGCATAGCAAGCAATGATCAATTGTGAACTTCTTTTCCCTCAGAAGTTGTTTTGGCTTTGACAACTTCCTGGTGATTTTCATGTGCTATCCATTGAGCCACCATGCTGCCTGGATTTCAGAATCACAGATGGGGTGTCATCACTTAAGTTCATTGTGCCATCAGATCCTAAGTGCTATGTACATTCCCTCAACGTGTTTGGAATGACATTGCAATTGCTGAATACCATGAGATCAGTCCTTTGGTTATAATGTTGAACTTATTTAGAACATTGTGGAGATTTTGTAACCTGTTAATAGTTTTATTTGTAGACATTCTCTGGATCATGTATTACAATTTGTAATTCCACAGCCCTCATAGTTGTAAGGCCTCACCTTGTGATATTGTCACTGGGATGCCATCTAGTTTTAGTGACTTTGGCACTGAATTTGGGTTTCCATAGTTAAGATATTCTTCAGCAACCTTTTCCTCATGATTAGTAAGGTTGACTTTTGACAACATATGTCATGAATGGTAGTTTGTTGAGTTCAGCTTGCCTGTCTGGTATTCAGCACAGAGTAGTGAAGAGTATCTGTTGCTGTATCTGAGGCAGTAGTTTGTGAATTTGTTGAACAAACTTACTAGTGATCAGTGTTCTGCTATCATTTCAAACTTGCTTTCGTGCAAGTAGAAAGTACGTGATACTCCATATCATTGAGAGTCCTTCTTTCTCTAATTGTAAATAGTCTTCCACTATGAGCATTAATGATCTGCTTCACAACTTTTGATGGGTTGCCTGCCTTTTCTTTTTGCATGAGAACTACATTTCAGCCAACAAGGCTTCAATCCATGAACAGCTGGAGAGTTTCTCATGATGAAAAGAGGCTGTTTGTACAACTTGTTGACAGCTGTTGTTTGATCTGCTATACTGCTTATTTGTGAAGTGGTCTACTCTTTCAGTGATCTCTTGTCATATTGCATAGGGGGGCAGATATTAATGAGGTCCAGAATGAAGTGACTATAACATGTGATGATTTCTAGCAGATTCCAGAAGCTTGTAAGATCCACAATCTTCACTGCACCTTCAACTTTTCATAAATCAGATACTGCTCCTTCACCTCTGATCATATGACCAAAATGTTTGATTCTGCTTTTGTTGAACAATCGATTACCTTTTTGTTCAAACTGAAATTACGTTCTCTTTGACGTGTGGAGTTACTTTCTTGGAATAAGAAATCATAGTATCCCTACAGTGTGGAAGCAGGAAATTCAGCCCATCAAGTCCACACTGACCCTTTGAACAGCATCTCACCCAGACCCTTCTCTCCTACCCTATAACCCTGCATTTCCCATGGCTAATCCACATAGCCTGCACAATTTAGCATTGCCAGTCCATGTAACCAGCACATCTTTGGACTGCAAGAGGAAACTGGAGCACCCAGAGGAAACCCACATAGACATGAAACTCCCTATAGACAGTCACCTGAGATGGAATTGAACCTAGGTCACTGGCACTATGAGGCAACAGCACTATCCACTGAGCCACCATGCTGCCTGCATTTCAGAATCACGGATGGGATGTCATCACTTATGTTCATTGTGCCATCAGATCCTAAGTGCTGATTGAATCGTGTGCTGAAATAGTTCAGCAGCTCAATTGACTCCAAAGATGATCCTTTTGTATCGAGGAAGTTTGATGTGGGTGGAGAATACGCTGATATCTCTTCTGCATGCTTAATTTGATGGTAACCTGCTTTGAGGTTAAGTTTAGCAAAGTATTTAGTGCCATTCACTCTCTATGGTGTGAATGCTTTTCAGCGTCAAGTATCTTCCTTGTATGGCTTTATTTGGTGACCATATATCAATTTAAATTTTAACCTGGTTCTCATTCTTGGGCTTCTTGGTAATTTTGAATATGTAAGACCCAAGATGTTGGCTTATCATAAAGATTCTCAGTAATGTCAGGGTCAGGTAAATGCTGAGGTTCCTTCTGTGTCTGCTTCCTGACATGAAATGATAATTACTGCCAACGATCTGCAGCTTGGGGCACATTAGTGCGTACGTGCAGCTTGCACAAAAACCTTTCATCTTGCCAATACCAGTGAAGTTGACAGCATACAATTCAAGAACCTCATTGCTGTGTGTAGGAATGGCATATGTGACTGCAATCATGTGCAGATCTGTTGCAACATGGAAAATGATAGATGTGTGTGTCACATTCTTCAGATATGACATAGAATACAGCCTATTTTCTGGTGACTTTGAATAAGATTGTTATTTCTAAATCCCTGAGAATTTTCAGTAGTTTAGCACTGATGTAAGGGAAAATTTTCATATTCCATGATTGCAAAGAATGGGGTAATCCTGAAGTTTGTTGAGTGTTTTGTCACTCTTGACATTTGACAAATGTTTCTGCAAAAGCATTTACATCCAGGCAGGTAATGGTCACTGTCACATGTGGCTATTTGCTGTTTCGAAATCTGGCACTTTCTTCTCAAGCAACCCCTGACCAGGTTGTACATTCTTCTGCAGTTTTTTAACTTCCACTGTGCTTTCCTTGACCACTTCAACAAAACTCACTGGCTTGTCCCGAAACGTCAAGTTTTCCTGCTCCTATGATGCTGCTTGACCTGCTGTGTTCATCCAGCCCCATGCTTGTTATCTCGGATTCTCCAGCATCTGCAGTACCTTTTTATCACTGGCTTGTCCTGTTTCCTCATGTCCGTCTTCTCAGTGCTTTTTCTAATTGAGCAGTACTGTGACTTCATGTGGCCGACTTTATTACAGTGAAAACATCTGAGCATTTTCACTTCTCTTTCCTCCTCATGGGTTTCCTTTTTACCCTATGGTAAACAGCCTTTACTATCTTCAATGAGATACTTTACCACCTGAGGATTTTTGTTTTCCCCAATCTCTATCCCTCGCAGATTGAAATTGATGCCAGAAGCCAAATTTTGATTTATGAACCAACTCATAATCATCTGGCATTTTTGCTGTTAATCATGCAGTCTTAACGTTCTGCTCTTCCACGTGAGTTCTCACTACTTAAGGAAGTGAATTTTTGAACTCCTGCAAAATAATCATCTCCCTAAGAATGTCGTATGTTTGATCTATTTTCAATGCCCTCATTCACTGATCAAAATTACTTTGTTCAACCCTTTAAACTCGATGCACATTTGATCAGGTTCCCTCCTTAGATTACTAGCTCCTATGCACTTAAGACGGCTTTTATCACCTCATCATACTACCCAGATGCCTCTTCTGGTAGTGATGCAAATACCTTAGTAGCTGTACCTACCAACTTGAAAAAAGGTCTATCAGGCCAGGTTTCATGCTGGGATCTGACTTTTCCAGTAGTACCATTGACTGAGATCATAGCAACAAAGATTACTCAGTAAACGTAAATAGTAGAAAGTCTTCACATATCAATAATACAAAAAACAACCAAAATTGATCATCCCATAGTGTCTCTATTGCAGCTGTCCTTGTCTGGCCTAATGCTGTTGTGCAGTTATACCCTTGTTGCAACACAAGACTTGTGGAAGGCTGCTATCACTGAAGGATGCTGCGGATACCTGCACAGGAAGCTGAGACAGAGGCTAACTGTCACTTTAATTTGGCAGTATTCCCATGGATATCCCCATGGTGTAAAACATCCAAGATTTGCTGGGCACCCTGTGCCAGGCTGGTTCCAGATTTCTGATGCTTCTGATCAATGACAGGAAGTAATCTGACAGGCAACTCAGTATGCATTTTTATTATAGTTTTTTTTATATAATTCACCCCCATGAGGTCTTTACCTGAGTACCCTGTAGCATTGGACTGTGAATTTGCCTCTGACAATTTTGCAGAATAAAATGTTGTTGTATCTCTTTGTACTGGCCAGTATCCATTTAGGCAACCTCCACTGCAAGAGAGAGAGAGAGGAGAGATCATCAATAAAATGGGCTGAAGTGATGTCTGTCATACCTGAACATGTGTGAGGTTTTCAGCATTGGTAGATATGCAAGGATGTTGTGTATTATAACAATGTTAGGGCTAAGTCCTGAGTGTCACAATGTACCGAACAATGAGTGATAGGATGCAGTGCAATGAGTATTGTGAGAGATATGCTATGCATGTGCATTTGTTAACCTTGATTGTCCGAAAGAAGAGGTTATTAAATATTTTGCAGCACTGCTGCAGGTTCACAGAGCTGCACTGTAATTATTGACCACCTTCACTATCTCTTTATTTTCTATGGAGGGTTAATCTCCTGATGTGTAGCTCAACACTAGAAACATGGCCTCTTTCCTTTATCAACTTCTCAACACAGTACATCTACAGCAGCTCCACTAAAGCTGGGAGCTGTTTCTTTTGGTGGACTGCCAGTTTGTGCCTGCATAGCAAAAATGCAAATATCCAACAGCCTGCAGTGTGTTGCTGCAACTTTGCTTTCATATGAGCTGCATGTTTAATGGGAGTCTGTTTGGAGTACATGGTTTCTTCTCAATGCTACTCCATCCCCTGGAATGTGCAGAAAACACCTGCACTAAGAAGGATGCTGGAACTATACTAGGACACTAATGGCCAAGCTACAATTGTAATGTGAAAACAAGAGGGACTAGTTTTGTGTTTTACCGACTCTACTTCCAATAGATTGCTGCATGCTGCAAATTGTAGCCCTATGTCCAAAGGCAGGAGCACGTGAATTTTGCACACTGTATTAATAAACACGATAAGGAATTTGTTTTCTGTGTATATATTGTATTCATCACGAAAGGGTTTTTGCCAACCAGCCAGGTGGCACTGTAATTATGATAAAAGCTGTGAACTAACTGTCCTGTTACTATGGTAACTTTGGCAGCGATGAATCCTGACCAGTCGATAAAATAGAACATGGTAGAAAATAGGTTGTAATTTGCAGAGAAGAAGCTGTTTAACATTTACAGTTGATGACATATAAAAGCTTTTCTGTGATTATTTATTTTAAACTGACAAAAGGATCTTTAATGTTAAATTGAAAATTTTCTGATTTCAGTCACTTATCTCAGCATCTGGACATCAATTTGAAGCTGAATTCACCCAACATCCATCAGTCTTATTGGCTTCTGCCTTTAAAACTAATGTCTCGCATGTATTATGTCCCTGCTACTATATGTTTAAAAGCATAACTGTCTTAGCCTGACATGTAACTATGCTGCCTGTGTAACTTACTTTCCTGATGGGTATTTAAGTACGCATTTTGACTTTGCCTCTGGACCCAAGTAATCACTTTTACTTTTCCTTTTTTCTCTCCCATTTCCTTCTTGTCTGTTTTATCCCTCTCCCATATTCTTCTTGTCTGTTTTATCCCTCCCCCACTGTCATGTGTCCTTACTTTTCTCCACTCAGCATTCCATACCCGTAAATCCCAACTCTTCAGCATTCCTTGCCTTTCTAACTCTTGTGTCACCATCCCAGGCTTGACTCCATCTGAAGGTAAATTTACAGTTTGCCTTTCCGCTTCTGGCATCCTCTCAGAGGTTCACTAAGACCCTGGTCACTGCCCTCTAATGAATAGGAAGCTTGATTGCCCACTCTATTTCT
Organism: Ginglymostoma cirratum; assembly: GCA_024137785.1. Lineage (NCBI taxonomy): Eukaryota > Metazoa > Chordata > Chondrichthyes > Orectolobiformes > Ginglymostomatidae > Ginglymostoma > Ginglymostoma cirratum. Next base: position 23,487,810 of record JAHRHZ010000145.1, on the reverse strand, counting down.
CTTCGCTGTTCCTGCCACATGCCTGCTGAGGACTATCTTCACCAATGACTTTCCTGTTTCTCCCTGCAATTCCAGCTTTGACCCTATGGCCAGTATCATTGGATCACCTCTGTCTACATTGTCTTCTTAAATGTATGTTTACTTGTGAACAGTGTCCTTACTATTTTTCAGTTTATTAAAGCTGACCAAATTGACATCATGGCCTTGACAGAGACAACTGCTGAGGGATAGTGACATATTTCCCCTTAAGCTTCCTTTCTTGGCTATGGTATGCCACAGGCTCTGCTCAAAACATCGCTGTGGTGTTGTGACCCTTCTTCTTTGAACATTTGCTTTGCTCCATATCTATCCTCTATTTTAAATGCTTGTTCTGTACCATCTGCCCAAGACTACAATAACTTCCTCACTGAGATACCTTCTCTGTTTCTGAACTGAACAACTTCTCAACTTTGCTGATTTCAACCAGAATTTCTGCTCTTCTTGCTTTGTGTACTCTGTGTTCACTGCCCCACTTTTTTTCCTAAATCACTCCATCCATATAAAGTCTCCTACCAATTCTACAATTACAGTTTATATTTATGTAGCCCCTTGAACTTTGGAAAGTATCATAGGATGTTTTCCAGGAATAATCAAGCCAAACACCAGACCATGTAAGATGATATGAAGGCAGTTGGTAAAGCAGTGGTCAAAGAAGTAGGTTTGAAAGAATATCTTCATGGCAAGAAGAGAGACAAAAGAGCTCTTACCGTGCAGTAAGAGTATGCAAACAGTTTGAAAAAAATATATGTTCCTTTTGGAAGGAATGGAGGTATAGAATCAGAGACGTTTAAAGATTGAATTTCAGAGTCTAGGACCTGGAAAGATTAAGGTGACTATGATGAACTAATAAAATTAGGAATGCTGAAGAGCAAGAAGTAGATGTCTGAGATCGAGAGGGTTATTATTCTGGAGAGCAGAAAGATAGCAGTGAAGGATGCAATGGACGTTTCTGAAAATGAGGATGACAGTTTTAAAATTAAGGCTTTGCTTGATATGGACAGAATTTGAGTCAGCAAGCACATGAGTGATAGACAACCAGAATATAACCAGGAGAGTTAGCATGTTGGAATATGGGAGGTCAGACAGAAGTTCATTACATGCAAACAAACAGTGAGATTGGGCCACTCAGCCTTTCAATACTGCTTCTCCATTCCACAAGTTCATGTCTGATTTGATTTTAATCTCAACTCTATATTCCTTTATATCATCAACATGAAGGAGTTTTTCCTTTTAGTTTTTATATTTATAGCTAACTTTCTCTCATTTGCTAACTTTTCCCATCTTATTAACCTTGCAGTAATTCTTTGCTTTTTTAATATTCTGGCCGATCTTCTGACCTGCCACCCATCTTCGCACATTTATCTGTCTTTTCTTATAGTTTAATGCTATCTTTGACTTTTTTTGGTAAACGGCTGGCTTGGCCATAGAATTTTATTTATTTATTGGAAGGTATCTATTCTGAACTTTGTGGAGTATCGCCTTAAATGTAAGCCACTGCTCCTCTAGTCGAAACATCCATAACCTAAATTGCCAGTTCAGTTTCGCTGGCTGTGATTTCATACCCATATAATTCCCTTTGTTTAAATTCAAAGTAGTAGACTTTGATCCACACATCTCTCCCTTGAACCAAATATAAAATTCAGTCGTATTATGGTCACTGCTTTCACTATGAGGTCAGTAAATAATTCTATTTCATTAGTCAAAACCCAAGTCTAATACATCCTGCTGTCTTGTTGGTGCTATTAAATATTGGTCTAAGAAATTATCCAGAACACATTCAATGAATTCCTCACCTAGATTATTTTCCTGTCTGATTTTTCCATTCTGTATTTAGGTTAAAATCTCCCAATGGATAATTTCTGTACAATTGTGACAGGCTCCCATTATTTCTTCTTAATACCCTATTCTACCATGTGGTTATCGTTAGGGGGCCTATAAAGAACTCCCACAAGCGACCTTTTGCCTTTATCATTCCTCATCTCTATCCAGAATGTTTCTTTATTCTGCTTTCCTTAAATTAGGTCATCCCTCTCAATTGTGCTATATCATCTTTAATTAACACAGCCATTTCTCCATCCTTTCCTAGCTCCCTGTCCTTCCTAAATGTTACCTACCTTTCAGTATTCATGTCCTGATCTAAGTCACCCTGCAGTCACATCTCAGTAATAGCCTCCAGATTGTATTTATTTGTCTCAATTTGTATAACTAGTTCATCAGTTTTGTTTCCAATTCTACATGCATTCAAATAAGTAATATCTCGTCCTGTCTGCTAAATTGCTCTCAGGAAGAGACAGAGAACACAGACCTGTCACTGGCTGCTTACCTTTGCCACATTAATTCCTCCATCTGTTGCATTTTCTTCACTCTTTGATTCACCACAACTTTCCAATTTAGGCCCCTGCTGTATTATTTAGTTTAAAACCCTCCCTAATTCCCTAATTATGTGGTTCGCAAGATTGCTAGTCCTAGAATGGTTCAGGTGTAGACAGTCCCAATGATTCCACTTTCCCCAGTACTGGCACCAGTGCCCACAAACCGGAATCCAATTCTCCCAAACCAGTTTTTCAGCCATGTATTCATTTCTGTAACCTTAGTTACCCTATGCCAATTTGCATATGAATCAGGTAATGATCATTTTAAGGTTCTGCTTCTTAAGTTGGTGTCTAGCTCCTCAAACTGGCAATGCAGAACCTCTTTTCCAATTCTGTTTATGTCATTGGTGCCTACGTGGACCACAACAACTGGATCCTTCCTCTTCATGCAAGTGCTTCTGAAGTATAGACTACTTTACTGCCATGCTGACTGCAGGCCACTTTTCACGGTCAGCTTGGCAGTGAAGCAGACTGCATCACTGCAGCCCTTATTGCACTGGCTGCAGGCCATCTTTCACATCTTTCTGTGTCTAAATATGGAAAACATTCTTCCTTTAATCACTTGTTACGGTACTCAAAAATTTTTATCTAGGTAGCCTTTGTTTTGCAGTTCACCACACTATTTCTGCACATACCGATTTAATGATCATACCCTTAATACCCTGTATTTCTCTAGATTCTATTCCTATTGTCTGCAATGCTGTGTCAGATTCCATTTTGTTTATGAGACTCACATTGTGCTCCATCAAACCCCACTCTGACCAACTACTGACTGTTCAGTTTCTATCTGGACCCCAAATTAGTTGATCTTATTAATGGTTCTCTCTTCAGGTATGAACTCCCAGTCCCTCATATGTGTTGTCATCGTTCCTGGCTTCAAAAAATCCTCTTCTTTACTCCTCTAACCTCACAAACTACCTTCCCCTCTCTAAGCTCTTTTTCCTCACTAAAGTCCTGAAATGTATTGCTGCTTTCCAAATCTGTGCCCATCATTCCTGTGATTTCATGTTTGAATCTGCCCAAACAGGTTTCCAATCCAAGCACAATACTGAAGCAGCTGATGTCGCAGTTTCCACTTTGATGCTGCACTTTAGAGCACCTCAATACCTTGAATTGTAATACCACTGCCTGGTCACTTTGTGTGCAGGACAAGTACCCTTCTCATACATTAGAGCAGGATGCATTTCAATGTTGTTTGCTTGCTTTCTTGGTGCTCACTGACTTGGAAGCTTACAGCATCTCTGCCTTGCTTTACTTTGCCTTATCTTTTTGCATTTTACACCTCATTTAGAATTTACAGTCTTACAGTACTTTTGTTTTGTATCGCTTTGTAGTGCAGACCTAGTTTGTCACGGCACTATGATATGTCAGTGTCACGCCTATAGCATATGCCAGCAGTTTATGCAACAAACACACTGAAAATGCTTCAGCCAAATGTCCAGGTTTCAAAGTCGAAGGGGAGTAGTCCTCAGTTAGTCAAGTGGGATTGTCATCAGTCAGGGGATCCTATCATAGTCAGTCAAGGGCACCATCAAATTACAGTCCAGTGGCTTGGACATGGTAATTCAACTACTTGAAATGGTTATGGTTGTATCAGTGCAGTTTGGAGACTGGGCCACAGTCAGTCCTACAGGTTTAGTGCAACTAGTCTGAAGATTTGCAATAAATTAGTCAGTGAGCTGCAGAAAACCGGTCTGCACTTCGGTCACTCATCAGTTGGAGCTGTCTTACAAGTTGGTCAGATGGGTGGGCCACTGTCTGTCATAGAATCATAGCATCCCTACAGTGTGGAAATAAGCCCTTTGGCCCAACAAGTCCACACCGAACCTTAAAACATCCCACCCAGACCCAGCCCCCATAACCCACCTAATATACACCTCCCTGAACACTACGGGCAATTTAGCATGGCCAATCCGCCTAAGCTGCACATCTTTGGACTGTGGGAGGAAACCGGAGCACCCGGAGGAAACTCACACAGACACAAGGAGAATGTGCACTCTCCACGCAGACAGGCACCCAAGGCTGGAATCAAACTCGGATCCCTGGCGCTGTGAGGCAGCAGTGCTAACCACTGAGCCACCATGCTGCCCCACGCCTTGTCCTGAGCATCTGTTCGCTGCTAGTGATGTAAATAGACTCAAGCACTAGCGTCTTTGCTGAGGCTTCAGCCCAGTTGTGGTGATGTATGGGCATTCCTCACCCTATCACTTGCCTACCCAGTCCCATTGCCCCTCATATCTTTCTGCACCCAGTGATCCCTGATACCCCCATGACCCTTCAATTCCCACTGATACTCACATACCTCCTCCATTCATCCTCATGTTACCTTACCTTCATACCCCTTAGTAATTTCTATCACCTTCACACTCACATGACCTATCATCTCCCCCAAGCACTCTCTGTAGTTCTTTGTTCAGTATCCAGCACAGACAGTCCTTAAGAGCTATGTCTTTGAATTGAACATTTAACAAAAAACTAATATTCCAACAGAGTTCTCATTCTGAAGCTGTGACAAATCTGAGACAGATAGTTAGCCTCCCTATTCTTATATTGGCAAAAGTAAAGTTAAAATACTCAAATACCTTCAAAATTGACCCCAGTGGTTTCTAACCAGATTTTTTTTTGAATAACCAATGTTAGACTTTGTGAATGACCGATGCCTGACACCAGTTTTATAATTTAAACAAAAGATTTAACAATTTATAACTAATGCAGTTGCTTTAGCAGAGCAAAATTAAGCAACAAGATAATCTAATTAATGTCTATTGTATAAATCCAATCTTCTTTGTTTCTGACTCCCACTCCCTCAAACACAGATGGATAAACATGCATAGTTAAGGGATAAATCAAAAGAAAGACAAGTTAATAGATGTAACTGGCCAAATAACAAGCATGGGGCTGGATGAACACAGCAGGTCAAGCAGCATCATAGGAGCAGGGAAACTTGA